>JAMPIV010019871.1:0-108167 GCA_024509875.1 Oreohelix idahoensis | reverse complement strand
GGTTATTGGCGGGAAGCTCTGTGCAAGTAAATGTAATGTTAGGGGTTGAGAGGATGACAGATTTCGCTTGTTCGCTAAAGGTGTTGATTGCTTCCATATATCTTTAATGTTTGTTTTGTTCTGGAACCAAATTTTTAAAGTAATTTCTTTTTCACTACGAATTAAATATTGCCACTTTGTTCCTCTGTGCCTCGGTTTGTGTTATGTCCTTGTTTTTTGTGAGCTTGGATCTCTATGCCGGACATGGCGTCTAGCAATGCCTTGTCGTGATCCATGAAGATTTGACCTGTCGTTTAACTCGAAACTTCTGTAGTTGGTGCGTGGTTATCAAACACAACAAAGAAAAGATACGGGTCCAATGGGCAATGGCGTCATCGGGACTCACAGAAATCTGGTAAACACTGGGCAAAAGGTGCAGTTCGCAAATCATGTAAAAAATAGTTCACGGGTTGAAATGTTTAAAACTTCTAAATTTAATTACTGATTATGTTTATTTTCTTGGAAGCTTTATATTTTATTTCTGTGGACCCACGTGCATCATATAGGGATAGTGCGGTTACTCAATCGCAGGACAGTAGGAACTGAGCATTCTTTCTTTTTTTTTTTTTTTTTTTTTTAACCCCCCCCCCCACTTATTGTCCTTTTTTTTTTTTTATATTGTTTTTGCACAGGTTGACGTAGATGTGGTCAAATTGTGTGGATGATGCATTTGTTACCCTGGTAGGCTGGTTGACTATTTGTTTAGGTTGTAAGATAGTATGATGTTTTTTTCCACGTTTGGTTTGTGTTATGCATGTCGATGTTGAAAATCGCCTAGAAGAATAATTTCTTTGGCAGTGGTAAAATACTTTTATCCATCATAGTGGTGAAATCTTCGTACCAGATGGCTCCTGCACTGGGATTTCTATAAAGATACCCGACTAGAAATTGTATCCCTGAGTCGGTAGTTTTTATTTTCTAAACCATATGCAACTCGGTCTCTGCCTGTCTCTAAATCGCTTCTGTGGCGATAACTAATAGAAGTGGAAATATATTAACTACTATAATAAACTGTTTCTAGCTTTCTACTTGAGTCTCGCCGAACTGTTTTATTAAAGCCATTTAGGGCAATTTTCATCATCTGATATTTTTGTCGTTTTAAATACGACTTTCGGAAAGTCCAAAAACATGAAAATTTTTATTCAGAAATTTGTGTAAGCTCAGGAAGTTTGCCTAATAAATGGTAAATGTTTCAGGGTGGCCCAGCCGTAGGACCATCCTTAATTAGCCATTGTGTCTGATAGGTATGCATTTTATTTTGGCGAGTGGTCTAAAAAGGAAAATAACAAAAGCAATTTTAAATACGAAACCTACGAAAATTTAAACTAATTAACGTCACCAAGTAAGTAAAAATACAAATGTTAGTACTTAACGTGCGAACACTTGGTACAAGTATTGCTAAAAAATTACAATTAACTGAAATTGTCAGTAGTATATTAAAATAGTCACACAACAGTAGGCACGCACGTTTTCACACCACAACACTAAAATTCTAACAAAGTAATTAAGCAACACTGAGAGAATACGAATTTAAAAAGTAAATAAAATAAAATAAAATCTTGCAAATTATGAAAAAACTGTCGAAGGCCTGTAGCTAATGAAATTAGAGTGTTTTGAGAAAGTAACAAAGTACTTATTACTTTATGCGTCACAGTAATCAACTAATTTTTCACGGGAGAGACGGCTTTGGTCGCAGGGATTAAGTTTATAACAAAAATTTAAACAAATGAGTGGATTCATCATCGATAATGGATGTCTCTGTCAGGTATATAGTAGGGCCCCCGTTGCACAGACATCATTAGTGCTTGGCTGAGGGATGCAGGACTGAATTGCATCAGGTATCCAAGTTCTGGGTTCCACTGAGCACGATCAGGAAGGCTACGGGAGGAAGCATGACGACTGTAGATTTCGTCTGCAGTGGTTCCAACACTTGTAGGAGATTTTTGGGTCTGGGACATTGTGGCACTGCTTGTTGAACTGTCATATAATGTGTTTGTGAGGGGCTGTCTTATAGGTAGTGGAGGAAACATAACATCGTAACATTCGGCTTCCTGGCTGTATGTGGCGTTCTGTTTGTTGTTAGGTAATTTGTTGGTTACGGGAGCACTTCTTTGAGGGGCGGGTAAGGTGTGTTGTGCATTATCATGAAGGGCTGATCTCATGGTAGATCGGTTTGTGTTTTTTGTGTCTGGTGGGTTGTCGTGTTGCGTTCGCTGCGGGTACTTTGATGTTTTTGGCTAGGATGCTGCTACCTAGTTTTGATGTATGTATTTGATCTATGTAAAGGCGTTTCTTTGGTGCTCCAGAGTTGCTTGTGAAGAAAGGAGTGTTGTTGATATAGCCAATGTTGTTGTGTTCACAATAGCTATGGAGTGTCTTGTTGTTGGTGTCGGCTACGCGACGTTGGAAGCCATAGCAAGGTGGAATAATGGATGACATAAAAATTGAGGTGTTAGGAAATTTTTGTTTTATTGTAGTGGTCAGTTTGGAAATCGCCGAAGGGCTAACGCTGTGTCCATTCATTATGTCGTTGATCCCTACATGTACTGTTGTTCTTGTAATGTTATGATGTATATCGAACCTATTATAATAATAATAATAGCCCCTTCAGTCATAACTGACTATGGGAATGCGCCCCTGAGATGACAGACCTCAGCTTCTTATTTTCCTGGTGCTCCTTTCGACGTTTTCTCCTCACCTCTGCTTCTTGTGTGAGCCTCTCTTCTCCCAATCTGAGGTGGCGCCGTAAATAGCATCGCCACTTAGTGCGATCGGCAGCTTCATCCTCCCATGTTTCTGGATCCATGTCCAGTGCCCTCATATCTCTCTTGCACACATCTTTGAACCTCAGCTGTGGTCGCCCAACTGTTCTCTTGCCATCTGCTAATTGTCCGTAGAAGATATCTTTTGGGATGCGACCATATTCCATGCGGCGAACATGACCAAGCCAGCGAAGTCTGCGCTGTCTAAGAAGCGTATACATACTTTGAAGGCCAGCACGTGACAACACCTCGACATTTGTCACTTAGTCTTTCCACGAGATGCCGAGGATGTGGCGTAGACACCGCAAATGGAAGGTATTGAGCCTTCTTTCTTGCTTAGCATAGGTCGTCCAGGTCTCGCTGCCATATAGGAGTGTGCTGGTGACGCAGGCATTATATACCGCAGCTTTGGTCTTCATTGTGAGTTTAGAGTTTCCCCAAACACGCGAAGTGAGGCGGGCAAAGGTAGCTGCAGCTTTGCCAATGCGGCTGTCGATTTCTGTATCCAGTGAGAGTTTGTCATTGATGGTAGACCCTAGGTATGTGAAGTGGTGCACCACTGCCAATTCATAGTTATCGATAGTGATAACTGGTGCAGCACCCACATCTGACTCAGCACATTCGTTTTCTTTAGACTTATTGTGAGGCCAAAGTCCTTGCATGCTTTAGTGAAGCGATTCATCAAGCTCTGAAGCTCCTGTTGGCTTTGAGTGACGACTGCAGCATCATCAGCGAACAACAAGTCTCTTATAGTGACCCTTCTGATTTTTGTTTTTGCCTTCAGGCCTTGAAAGATTAAAACAACGGACGGCCATACTGACCTAGTGTGAAGGCATATTCCTTCAGTTGCATCTCTGAATGCATGTTTCAAGAGTAAGGCAAAGAAGATTCCGAAGAGGGTCGGAGCCAGAACACAGCCTTGTTTAACGCCACTTCGTATATCAAAGGGCTGTGACGTGCTTCTACGAACCTATTAATTCTATCAATTAATCTTTCAGTTCCAGCTCCAGGTATCGCTAATACTGAGACAGTTTCCTCTTTAGTAGTAGACATCCGATCATTGTATATGCCTTTTAGGAGAGAGTCGCCAATTATAACGTGTGTTGCTTTACTACATGGTTGTTGACTCGGCTTTCGTTTTGATTCTTGCTGCCGCCATTGATTTTCCTGGTGTGAATCGTCCTGAATAGTCTGGGTGTTTTCATCGGGTGGTTGTGGTGTCAGTATCTGATCTGGTAGCGGCAAATCACCAAGTGGCAGAGAAGTGTCAAATCCAACGAAACAACACTCAGATGGCGCAAATTGCGAGAGCCGAGATACAAGCCAACGAAAACCCCAAGACACAAACGACTAGACCTAGTCTGGACGAAACAACAACTGATAACAACTCAAAAGCTCAAGCACAAGAAAAGTCTCCTTCTAACAACGAGCAGGAACATGATTCTTGTTCTAACCAAAACCGGAGAAGGCAACACAGGACAAAGACTAACAAGACAAACAACACAGATACGATACAGGAGAGGATCGTTAAGATCATCCAGATGTCTGGAGGTGAGGCCTCACTCAGGGCCCTACCCGACGATACAGGAGAGGATTGTTAAGATCACCCAGATGTCTGGAGGTCAGGCCTCACTCAGGGCCCTACCCGACGATACAGGAGAGGATCGTTAAGATCACCCAGATGTCTGGAGGTGAGGCCTCACTCAGGGCCCTACCCGACGATAAAGTGATCGGTATCCTCGAGGTAATAACTGACAGGAGAGGCATCTCTAAAGTAGGGAGACACGAAAAGGGAGTCGTGTTTTCTCTCAACAACACCGAAACAACCACTTCGCTAATGACCGAACTGGAGTCCGGTCCAAAAGAAGTCCAGCTGCAGCATCAGATAAAAGTAGTGGTGGAAACATCCAAGACAACAAAGAAGTTGGTCGTAAGAGGGGTTGATACCAGATGGCTCGCAAGAGAGGTTCACAGCTACCTACAAACCGAAAACACAGTTTTCAAAATCACACAGGTCGAAAGGCTAAAAACCTGGGACAAGAAAGATGCAAATCTGATTGTAATAACTATTGAAGGATCGACAAGATCTGAGAGACTGACTCTCCAATCTACACCAAAAAGGACAGAAGCATATATCCCTCCGGTCATGCAGTGCTCTAACTGCCAGCAGTTTTCCCACAAAAAGAAAACGCGCAGAAGAGATACAGTTTGCCAGTATTGCGCGAGGAGCCACCCATATCGCGACTGTCCCAAGGCGATGAAGGATCTCAATTACAAAGCCATAAATGCAAACCGTACCTGTGCAAACTGCCACGGAAACCACGAGGCAAGGTACAGAGGCTGCCCTGTGTTTCAGGAAACTAAGAACATCCTGAAGGAAGCTGTGTCCAAAAACATCCCTTTCAAAGAGGCAAAACACAGAGTGGCTGCGGATGTTGCAGACAAACAGCGCACGATAGATAGAAGACAGCTTCATCAGCTGACAGCGGAAGTTAAAGAAATGAAACTGAAACTCCAGGTAGAGAATAGAAGCAGGCAGACTCCCGAAGATCAAGCTGACAGTGGAGAAGACGTGATAGATATGCAAAGCATTAGAAATATGATGGAAGACATGAAAAGAATCCAGCAACAAGTAGAAACAGATGTCAAGAAGCTGACAGAGCTGAAAGAAGAAAACGCACAACTACTCAAAAGAAAAGAAGCAGAAAGAATAGCCATTGAGGAAATGACATCTAGTAACACATGAGAAACTAAAACCAACGACCAATCAGACGAGAAACTAAAACCAACGACCAATCAGACGAGAAACTAAAACCAACGACCAATCAGACGAGAAACTAAAACGAACGACCAATCAGACGAGAAACTAAAACCAACGACCAATCAGACGAAGAAGTCATGGAGAAAACACTAGAATAAGCAACTCCCAACAATAACAGAAAAAGCGCGATTTCAGATACAGGAGAAAAGGAAGACACAAGAAACAGAAACGAGGAGGGTACAAAAACACAAAACCACACAAGCCAGATAGTGAGGCAGGATATGAAATACACTATGGAACACGCCACGGCACCACGAACAGACAAACAACGAAGATGAATCCAGACAGTCAGCTAGTGGTCCTTTTTAGGACCAGTCCTTTTCAGGACTAACAACCGGCTAGCATCGAAGAACCTAACGCACAATTACCCCAATTATAACCACTTCGGTTGAACAGAGTATAAGTGCAATATAATGGACGCAAGTAAGCAAGCAAGCAAGTCAAAGATGCCCAACACAGGAGCAACAGAAACAGCACATATGGCAGTCCCAAGTACCATTCCTGGAACAACTCTCTATGGAGATACAAATATCCTCAAGCTGACAACCGCTTTCTTTGAGCAGATTCAAGTTGACGTCTGACAGTGAACGAAGACCAAGATTCATTAATTCAGTCACTACCCTTCCCCTCCCCCTGGAACAGGGACAATGAAGAAGACACGGAAAGACCTTGAGCAGATGGCAGAAGACAGTAGTAGGACTTGTCCTGGCACAAGACAGTAGTAGGACTTGTCCTGGCACAAGACAGTAGTAGGACTTGTCCTGGCACAAGACAGTAGTAGGACTTGTCCTGGCACAAGACAGTAGTAGGACTTGTCCTGGCACAAGACAGTAGTAGGACTTGTCCTGGCACAAGACAGTAGTAGGACTTGTCCTGGCACAAGACAGTAGTAGGACTTGTCCTGGCACAAGACAGTAGTTAGGACTTGTCCTGGCACAAGACAGTAGTAGGACTTGTCCTGGCACAAGACAGTAGTAGGACTTGTCCTGGCACAAGACAGTAGTAGGACTTGTCCTGGCACAAGGCAGTAGTAGGACTTGTCCTGGCACAAGACAGTAGTAGGACTTGTCTTGTGTGTTTGTTGAAGGCCTATGCTCCTGGGGGAACTGAGAGGCAGTGAATACAATTTTTCAAGAGAAACTCTATAACAGACTGCGTTCTCTATAAGACAGCTATAACAGACAGCGTTCTCTATAAGATAGCATTCTCTATAACAGACAGCGTTCTCTATAAGACAGCATTCTCTGTAACAGACAGCGTTCTCTATAACAGACAGCGTTCTCTATAACAGACAGCGCTTATTCAGTTATAACATTGACCACAAAAACTAAAACAAAACAAAACATACACACCAACGTGAGTATATACCATCTGCACACGACTGTCATGATTCTGAGAATTCCATGTGAGAAGTTGCCCCGTGTGTGGTACCCGGGGGATCATCTCATAAACATGGACATAATACGGACTATTGCTATTCGTTAGAGTCGACTAATATGACGTTGTGCGTGGTGCTGGGCTACCTCGTCGTGGAGAACAAAGTGATGCAGAAACGTCGGCAGTAAGAACGTGTGGAAGCTTTGGTGCAGACTTCCTGGGGAAGGGGGAACAGCAGCTGCAGGGGCGTGTCCATGCGACAAAGAGAAGTGATAATGATGTAAGAAATTTAAAGAATTACTTCTGGCAGTGACTTCCGCACTCAATCCCAATCACATATGCCGCTAAATCTTCCCACTTCAACATTAAACCAGTGGTAAACACATTGTACGGTAGAGCACACATACAAGCAAGGATATGTATTACATAGCACACATACAAGGAAGGATATGTATTACATCTATAATGTACATACACAAATATTGGTTAGCAGTTTTAGATGGATCCTCTATACACGCTAAGCCATTCCGGTTCTGCGTGAAAGTATGCAAGATGACAAGGGGGAGAACATTGATCAGTTTACTCAATCTGATTGTCCTGTTCTAGAAATGATATCCTTGTTCGGAAAGTGTGCGCGGTAAGGGATATGCTTGTACCCCTGCGAGCCAATAAACTCGATATGGTGCATGAAGTTCGAGCACTTCCCGGTGTAGTTTATTTTTGTAATCCACGTTAACTTGACTCATTATTTCGCAGGAGAAAGTGCAAACAGCAGCAATTGTGGCAACAAATAGGCGCCAGATACTGCAATTTAAAGGGATAATTTGGGCCCATTGATCATATCACAGCCGGATGGGTACGCGATATCGTTTTAAACACCATCCGTGCAAAGCCAGGGCACGAAGAAAAGCTTCCAGAACGTGAGTTCTCAATTGCAGCGGGAAGGGATCTATCCAGATCGCTATTACCAGCAAATTAACGCGTTTAGACTTGGGCTAATCTCTGCGCCTGGGACGAGAATCACGGACTGTACCCACAAGACAAGAGCCTCTTCAATTTAACTTGTATTGTGGGCCTGGGCCTGAAGCGACTTAACACGAGATAAAGACACGAGGTTTCCCCAGAAGTAGTCGTGTTTAAATCTGTGTCTATTTGTCCACAGCAAATTGGAAAATAGCTCCAAAGAACCTTCCAATGCATCCTGTGTGAAACGTTGCACCTTGCCGACGCAGAAGGTGCCGGCGCTGTCATCTTGCCACTAGCCAGGGAATTAATTGACTTGCCTGGCTCCACTGTTGATCAGAATAAGACAATCGTTGTGAGACAAGCAGTCATTTGTAGCTTTATTAACGCCTTAGTCCACGAACTATCCACGTACTAAATGAATGCCAGCCAAAAAAGTGTACTATATTTAAATTTCGTTACCTGTGTTGCTGTTAGACATGATTTTTTTTCTTGTTTTGTTGTTGTGTTGCAAACTCGAAGTAATAATCGCGTTTTGTTTAAAGCTTGAAGTAATTACAGCAAATTTTAACTCGAAATAATAATTATATTTTATTTTTACTCGAATTAATTACCGCATTGTTTTTAACTCGAAGTAACAACTGTATTTTGGTTTACTCGAAATAATAATCGCATATCATGTACATGTACTTGGATTGACTTTACTGCTAACATTTTATATGGGTTGATCGAAACTTGTTAGTGAGCATTACAACATAAGGTAATCTGATCATCAGACAGTATTATAACATAAGGTAATCTGATCATCAGACTAAGCATTACAACATGAGGTAATCTGATCTTCAGACAGAGCATTACAACATGAGGTTACCTGATCATCAGACAGAGCATTACAACATAAGGTAATCTGATCATCAGACAGAGCATTACAACATAAGGTAATCTGATCGTCAGACAGAGCATTACGTCATGAGGTAATCTGATCTTCAGACAGAGCATTACAACATAAGGTAATCTGATCATCAGACAGAGATTTACAACATAAGGTAATCTGATCATCAGACAGAGCACTACAATATAAGGTAATCTGATCATCAGACAGAGCATTACAACGTAAAGTAATCGGATCATCAGAGATTTGCAACAGGAGGTAATCTGATTCTCAGACCATGCTTTACAACAGGATGTAATCTGATCAACGAAGTATTACAATAAGGTAATCTGATCATCAGTCAGAACATTACCCACAGGCAACAATCTGGGCTGAGTGGCTAAGAGATATGGCGTCCACCTCTAATTCTGGAGGTATCGGTTTCGCTTCCAGCACAGGGGATATAATTGGTGCAATTTTGTTCAGAACTAGTGGTTCCTAATGATTTCATACTCCCCCCCCCCCCCTTTTTCTCTCTACAACAGGAGACAATCTGATCATCAGACAGAACATTACAACAGGAGACAATCTGATCATCAGACAGAACATTACAACAGGAGACAATCTGATCATCAGACAGAACATTACAACAGGAGACAATCTGACCATCAGACAGAACATTACAACAGGACACAATCTGACCATCAGACAGAACATTACAACAGGAGACAATCTGACCATCAGACAGAACATTACAACAGGAGACAATCTGACCATCAGACAGAACATTACAACAGGAGACAATCTGACCACCAGACAGAACATTACAACAGGAGACAATCTGATCACCAGACAGAACATTACAACAGGAGACAATCTGACCATCAGACAGAACATTACAACAGGAGACAATCTGATAATCAGAAGTAACCCCCTCTTAGACTAGTGTTTCGGCCCCTTTACATTCTGAACGCTCTATGAGGGTGGGCCCAGTTGGGTCATGACTCCCAAGTATAATCTTTATATACTTCCTCTGCCTTCCTCGGGCCTGCGGTAGGAGTTAAACTCATTCCAACGTGGTTGCAATTTTTATTCTGGCTTTAACCATTTGGCCAACTTCAGACACTTGTGAAAGTAATAGTTTTGCTTTATATAAATTGACTTCACTGAAATTCACAGCCCACTAAGTTTGTTTTACAGATGGCTCGATTCTTTCTCCGCTTCTTTACTTACTCTTTTAGGCGGCTTTATTCTTGAATGTCCTTTCAGCCCCAGTTGCTGGCATGAATGTGGATTGAACATTATACAGATAACGCAGTGATCTTCCCCTGCCAAAATGACGACTTCACTTTTGACTGTAGCGGTTTTCTTCATTTTTATTTTTATTTTTTAGAAACCAGTCAAACAGAGAGACGACACAGCTGCCTTGTGGGAAGGCTGGGCACAGTCAAACAGAGAGACGACACAGCTGCCTTGCATGTAGGCTGGGCACAGTCAAACAGAGAGACGACACAGCTGCCTTGCATGTAGGCTGGCACAGTCAAACAGAGAGACGACACAGCTGCCTTGTGGGAAGGCTGGGCACAGTCAAACAGAGAGACGACACAGCTGCCTTGCATGTAGGCTGGGCACAATCAAAGACTAAGGAAGGCAACCTGACGTTGAAATTGGATGCACTGGGCCACAGGCCTAACGAAACAGTACAACGTACGTCACTTGATGGTGACGTCATTAAAAAGTAAGCAAAATGTCGCTAACCCCGTAGAATTCCACTGGGCTACACAGAGGCAAAGAGAAAGAATTACTACTGCTGAACATACCCAACATATGTGAAACAGAGAAAGCGCATATGGCCGACACCAGTACCATTCGTGGAAAAGGTCTTTGGTGTCAAAGAATGGATTGGGCGACCCCTTCTTCTTCCTAATCTCTGTTTCACTACGGCAGTAAACGGTACATTTGTGGTACGGATTTTATTGCATGCTTTCAATTGTCACACTTTCTTTTTTTCTTTCTGTAAATGCAGATTTTTAGCAGATATGTGATATTGTCAAATCATTTTGACACTCCTTGTAGGTGATAACAATCACATTTTGCTTGATGCGGCACAGATTTGCTGAGATTAGAGCAGGTGAAGACCAATGTGGTGTCGTGGTTGAGTTAGAGTGTAGAGTATTTGTCGAGTTGGACAACAGTAGTGAAATCGACAAGGGATAGTGGACTGACAGAGTTATAGATTACACTTTAGATAAGGTGTAAATAGGAGATGGACTTGAGACAACCTGGAAGAAGATTTATTCAAATGATCTCTTTCTCCAAGCCTCAACTCACTTATGTCTGTCTAAGCATCTCCTGCTCTCAACTCTTTTCTCTTATCATACATAGAGATTATAGTAAAGAGCTAAAAATACAAATATGGATGGAAAGGTCGTGAACAGCGCATTAATAAATGTGTAAAATTTATTAAAGTAGAAAAGCATGAAAATAATGCATATCATCACAACAACATAAAATTACATCAATAATCAAATATTCATCAATAATCATATACACCAACAACCACACACACAGATCACCATTCATAAAACCTGTAGAACACAAAGAGATAAATAATCGAGTGACAGTCCTTCGGTTTTCGGGGAACAGCTGAAGTAACTCCAGTAAGTGGTGTTTCGTATATATCCTCCATCGGTGATGGAATTAACCTGAATAACATCACTGTATAGGCGCTATCGTTGGTGACCCCCCCTACTGGCGCGAGTTGGGCTGGGGGACGCTGTTTATCTCCTGTTGACCAACTGATTGAACTGGGCGACAGCCTGTCTGCTTTTCGGAGACCAAATGTACTAGCTCCAGGAAGTATCCAGGAAATACACCAGAAGAAGTACTTGAGGACACGGTCTCCCTGAAACTGAGACCAAAACGAGACACCCTTTTACATCAAGCAAATAATAAATCACACTAACTTTATACAGAAAGTTTCGCTCCACTATGGGATTAAATTTATTGTAGTTATTGCTATGATAGTATAGGGCTGTCTTTAACCATGTCTCCTGTTCCTTAAAAATATCAATATCAATACGCGCCCGCATAGGCTTAATATCTTTTGCACACCCAGGTACCTGTCAGTAACTGTTCTGACAGCAACAATCTACTCCTCTTCTCCCAATCTCAACATACAGGAAACCTAACCTGTAGTTACAGTTAAATGAATATGCTTATTCATCTTACAACATTAAATGAATTTACATAAACAGATTACAGCATTTGACATTACACAAATAAATCGTATGTCCCCTTGGGAAAATATATTAATATTCCACAAACTGAGTACAAAGAAAATGCAATGTTCTTGCTATAATAATACAGTTGTGGCTAGATCATACGATATAATTATATCTATGCCTGGTGACTGCTTTCAGTGAAAGTTATAGACTAGTGCCTAGCCACACAAGTAAGCATAAAATGATCCTCCCTTGCCACTAGAAATATCTATCAAAAGGAATAAGTGACTATCTCCTATAATCCAGAGTTATTACCTGCATCTCACTATTCAGTTTCTAAGTGCACCATCCACACCTGACATTATCTTACAGAAATGACAGTTAATTTTGCTGACTCTTAACCCAATGGTAAGCATTCGTGGACTGATTCTACGCCTAATATCTGTTATTGTAAGTTTAACATTTAACCCATGATAAACCGTAACAGTTTAAGCACCACTTAATAGGCCGTAGACAGCGCTACCTTATCACTGAATAAATTACTAGGAGAAGTCCTCAGAAATAAATTCACTTCCCTAACAGATATATATATAAAAGCTAACATGAATCTAATATTATAATTATAAGATATGTCAACTCACCCCGAAAAATGACTAGAACATAGGCAAACACATTCTAGTACTGTGTTAAAGTTTGCCTTATCTCATGATGGTCATCTACGGGCCAGGAATATTTACGAATGTCTTTGTCTATTAAACCCAGTCTACTCTTATAGATCACAAGGGACGCTCCCCCCGAACACCTGGCGTGCGTATTTCTACAGAAGTTCGGCGAAAGACGTAATCTAGAGTAAGACAAAAGAAATCGTGCGAAAGTTCCCCAGGTAGAGAAATGCATAACATTATGCTCTATCTTGTCTAAGGGGCGAAAACCCAAAGACTGACCGCGGGTTGTTATCTTCCCCTGAAACAGATCACACTCGTTACCCAGGCCTCAAAGGGTACCAGCCGCTCGTCATCAAACGTTTTAAAGCGACCAGAGAAATTCCCCTGTTGGGACCACAGAGGTTACCCGCCGCTAACGAACCGTTTCTTTCACAGAAACCGTCTTAGGCTCGTTCTAACACTTAAAGCGGACGCGAGAAATGTTTCTCTGGTCGAACAGGTGCGTTTAGATAACATTACGTCTAGCGTTAGCTGACCGCAGCTGGCCAGCGTAAACAACCTCGAGTGGGGTTGAGAAGGTGAAAAAATGTAGGTAGAATATGAAAGAAACGAAAATACAAAATGTCTCGGAAAACAGAACATATAAAGGAGTAATCAAATTATGGACAAGATGGTAAAATAAATTATCTTTCACGTGACATGTGGGTTTGCTCATTGTGACAGAAAATGAGAAACGGATGAAAGAAAATAAAGACAGGATAGAAGCCGAGACAGCCGCGGCCCGAGAAGAGAGAACATTAGAAAGGTAAGAGAAGGAGAAGCAACGGGAACACGAAAAAGAAGAGAAGGAAAAGCAAAGAGCTTTTGAGGAGCAGAAGGCTGAAAAGCAAAGAGCTTTTGAGAAGGAACGGGCTGATAGACTAAAGGCCGAAAGGGAAGCCGACAGAGCCTACACAGAAAGGAAGGAACAGTCCGACAGAGCTCACGCACTAAGACTTAAAGAACTAGAGATTGAAGGAAGAAGAATCGAATCCAGCTCTAGCACAAATGGGTCGGGGAGCTCTCAAGGTAGTGATGCGGGGAATATTTTTCACGTGGTAGTTCCAAGCGCAGCCTCTTTTCAGTTGGATGTCTACTCTGAGGCTTCAGATGAAATAGACATTTATCTTGCTAGGTTTGAGTCTTTAGCTGCCGCCTATGGATTAAATAGAGAGATACAACATGAAGCTATCTCACAGTCTGTGAGGACCTGCTTACGACGTTTTCCTCAAAATGGCGCCGGAAGACAACAACAATTATGATTTGTTGAAGAAAGCCCTGCTTTGAACGTTTTCAGTTGAACGCACAAACATTTCAGTGCAAATTCCGGGAGGCTAAGAGGCAAAAAGACGAGTCGTATAAGCAGTTTGCTACACGTCTGGCTATGTACTTGGAGAAGTGGGGATCACTAAGCGCCTTCGACGAATCGTACGAGTGATTACAAGAAGTGATTATCGTGGAGCAATTCAAGGATTCTCTCATCCCAGACATGAGACGGTTCCTGGCTAAGCACGGGGCCGAAAATCTTGATCAGGTGGTACTGTTTGCTGATCGGTACCAGAGCGCCCAGTCGGAAGTGACCCCGGCAAAAGGCGCCCACACGAAAGTCACCCCAAACGAGAGGAGTGCCTCTTCACTGACTCCAAGAGTACGACCAACACCTCACACAACACGACACAACAGCAACAACAACCACAGGATCACCATAGGCAGAAACAGAGTAATTCAGCCCAGGGAAATGGAAGACGATATTGTAAGGCGTGCAAATCTGACACACCCTTCACATCGGACTGTCAGAGGTATAAGGCAGGCCCTTATAATGTCGCTTGCCTGATCAGGGGGCCGATAGAGAAACATGGCCCCCAGGCATATGAACAAAATTCCAGCCACCTTTCTATTACTAAGCAAGTAACCGTGGGTAACCAAACCCTACGGTGCTTGTATGATTCGGGTCTCGAAAATTCCGTTTTTGTTTCCCCATCTTTGGTGAAGGCCCACCAATACATTGGTGAAACTGTAGAAATACAGGGCCCCGGAAGAGCATAAAGCCTATGACTCTTCCAGTTGCGGAAATTGATGTTTCAACCCGACATGTACGGAGCAAAATTAATGCAGCAGTAGTAGACGATCTAGTCTACCCTCTCATTCTAGGGAGGAAATGCGTGTTTCTTGGAGATCCCTCACGTGACTCCAAGTCGACACAAGAGAGAGAGAGAACACAGGAAACGCCCCAGCGGCCCCTGAGCTCTTATCTTTAAACAGCCCGAATATTTTGAAGCTGAAGCAGGCGCAAAGCGCCGATAACACCCTAAAGCCTTACTTTATGGCAATTACTCCCATACTCCTAAGGGAGCATTTTACAGGGATAAAGGTTTGGTCTATAGACGGTTGGGGAATAAGAGGCAGTTAGTTGTCCCACTCCCCTTTCGAACCCGCCTAATGCAAGAAATGCATTTAACCCTACCCCATCCCATTAAATGTTCATATGATGGTAAGGCATATTTCCCTGAATTACTTCTGGCCAGGATTGCGAAACGATGTTAGACAATTTGGGGAAGATTGCTCTGTTCGCCATAATCCGGACAACCAGAAGGATGAAACTGCCCAGAAAGAGTTTGAGCAGAGTACCCAACAGGCAACATTGGATAACTCGTACCTCAACTCGACATTTCTGTGTAGCAAGGCAGAGTTACGGCAAGCGCAGAAGGACGATATAACCCTAGCGCCATACTTTAAACAGAGTCGGATAAAAATAACCCCTGCTTCAGCTGGAACTTTCCTTAAGTTTCCAGTCTTGTATTAAAAATGCGTGTTTACTTGTGAATTTCAAAGTTGCCCAATACTCGATCTGTTACTTATAGTTGTGCAAATTTCTATCTTCAACACTGGATATACACAAGGAAAGCAATGACCCAAATCAGATAAAAATAAAATATTCGGGAAAATAGATTTAATTTTGATCTCTAACGAGGGAGATTGTTCTTTAATTCTACCAGGTGGATGGTACCTACCTTTAGATATAAATGTTTATCGATAAACAGCGGATGATCAAAACATCTCTAAAGCTGATATGGAGCTCATTAATGTAAATACATCTCACTGTCTTTTAGGCCAGACATTTTAGTCATAGGCTGGAGGAGCATTCCGTATATAAACCGACGGAAGTCAAGGAAAACCACCACGGCATTGTCGTGGATAAAAGAAACGTTTGTGTTGAGTAATAGACGGACATTTTAAGACAAACGGGCAGGAGAATGACCGTTTTAAATGCGGGAAGGAACCAGCAAATGATGGTTAAAAAAAAAAGGTAAAGGAACCCGTTACACGCCCATTGAGGCATATTGGGAATATGGTATTATCTTGACCGTCGGCACACTAAGGGTGATGTGGTCGGCATCACGCCGGCCGCCTTAACCTTCCCAGAGTTGCTGTGGTACCCATTTGGGGCTTGGTCGATCCAGGAGCCGTTTGTGGCCTAAAAATATTCCCACCTCATCTGGGGATCGAACCATAGACCACTGCGCTAGGAAGCCAGTGCACTAGCCACTATGCTACCGCGGCACCGTTAGCAAATGATGGACAGACAACAATCTATCGGAGTGTGCATTCAAGGCAAGAGACAGAAATAGTTGCGTGTTTATTAATGTCGATCTTCGATGCGGATTTGACTCTTAATATCACTCATCAAATGTTTATATATATATTCATCATTACTGTTTGTTGTTGAAACACGGACAATGAACAACCAATTAGAAGTATGAACTGAGGCTCTCCAGATGTGGATATTTAGAAGACTGGAAAGAGAAGAAGCAAATAAAGAGGTCGTAGAAAACCTAGAAATGAAAAGAGAATTAATGAAGATCTAAAATAGACAGCTCAAGTATTTTGGCAATTTAAAAAGACATAAAATGTTGTTGAAGACCCTAATGGAGAGAAGAGTTTAAGACAAACGTTCAAGAGGACAGCGTTATAAGTGGGAAGATACCATCAAGAAATGGACAGGAAAGAGTCTATCAGAGTGAACCATCAAGACAAGAGACAGGAAAGAGTCTATCAGAGTGAACCACCAAGACAAGAGACAGGAAAGAGTCTATCAGAGTGAACCATCAAGACAAGAGACAGGAAAGAGTCTATCAGAGTGAACCATAAAGACAAGTGACAGGAAAGAGTCTATCAGAGTGAACCATCAAGACAAGAGACAGGAAAGAGTCTATCAGAGTGAACCATCAAGACAAGAGACAGGAAAGAGTCTATCAGAGTGAACCATCAAGACAAGAGGCAGGAAAGAGTCTGTCAGAGTGAACCATCAAGACAAGAGACAGGAAAGAGTCTATCAGAGTGAACCATCAAGACAAGAGACAGGAAAGAGTCTGTCAGAGTGAACCATCAAGACAAGAGACAGAAGACGTTGGAGATCCATTGCAGCCGACCTTCGTTGTGAAGATGACACCTGATGATGATCATTCGATATCCACGTACTGGGTATTAACTGTGAATACAACTTGGTTTTAAAGGTATCATTTTGTGAATTTTATTGGAATGTCATTTGCTAATTGAAGGATAAAATTGAAATTAATTTTTGCTAATTCACATTGTGAAATAGTGAGAGAGACCTAATAAACATGCTGTACGGCCCAAGGCAGTTATGCTGTACGCTGAAAAAGACATACTAATTTGTAGCTAATTTCTTGAAAATTCTTAAATTGTTTCCTTCCAGACTGCTATCGAAAACTGTATCTCCTTGAATACTAGCCTGCAGTGGCGTAGCTAGATAGTTTGACTCATGGGGTAAGTGACGAATGTTGTTAACTACAGTCGAATGTGGGCACCAGTTATATTTCTTTGATCAAGCGACATCACAGCCATTCTATTTGTCTGAAGTTGCAACCAGAGCAGAACCTAGAGAGTTTTCAAGGTTATGTGAGGTCTCATTATGGCGCCCACTTTCATATAAGCAAATAATTATTTACTGTGAAGTTGTCAATTAAAAAAAAAAATGTTTTTAATACATGTCGGTGCCAACCCAAAGTCGGTGTTGTTGTTGTTCATTAACTAGGGCTGCTGAGCTCGTCGCTCTATAGCAGTCAATGCCAAGCTGAAGAATTTGCATGTGTTCTGTAGTTGTTGAGTGGTGCTGTATAGAGTGTTTGTGATTGTTGGGGAGCCCGGCAATAGCTGTTGTCTTTCTGTGGAGGGTCTTGAGCAAGAGAGCAGCACAAGCTGAACTGTCTCATGCGGATGGGAACAGTTGCGGCAATTAGGCTCATGTGTGGGGTTTGATTTGTTTAAGTGCTTGTTGAGTCTGGTGTGTTCTGTTCTTACTTGGAAGATTGTGCTCTGCTCCTTACATCGTAAGTTATTAATGTTGTCATTTTTGTTGGGATGGGCCATTTCTTTATACAAGGCACGTCCAGTAGGACCTTTTGCCCAGGTTCAGCCATTCCTCTTTGAAGTTGTTTTGGAGTATTTGTTTAGCTGTATGTATGTTTGCTGGAGTGTTTGTTTGAACCATGCTTGCTCCTAGTTTTGCTAGTCTGTCTGCTTTATCGTTGCCTGGTATGTCTGTGTTCCCTGGTATCAACTGGCGAGTGACTTTGATGTCGTATTTTGTTAGCAGATTGTCAATTGTTTCGGTCAGCTGTATTATTTTTTTATTTCAGTTTGGAGGTATTCTTCTAAAGCCTGAAGCGCTGATTTTGAATCAGTGAAGATTATGATATCTGACGGCATATGGACTTCTTGTTTCAATTGGCTGTCTGTTGCTGTGAGTGTGGTGATTATTGCTGTAATCTCTGCTTGGTAGTTAGTACAGAATTCTCCGCACGGTTCATACATGTCTAGTGTGCTGCTATTTGGGTATTTCACATACGCTCCAAGTCCAGCATTTATGGTGGCCTTGAATATTGAGCCATCTGTGTATGCATACATTGCAGTGCTAGGGTAGCTATCTATAGTCTCTAAAGTAGCTGTTTTAAGTATTATTGGGTTCCTGGCTCTTGTTAGTGTGCCAAAGTCGGGGTCCGATGCGACCGCACCGCCCAAAAGTCGGCCCTGGTTACAACCCGTATTTTGTTATGAATGCGGAAAATATAACAATGACGTCAGAATTTTGTGTTTCTAAGCTAGAACAAAATGAATAGAACCAAGAAAAACTGCTTCAATTTGTATTTATAAACACAAGCTATCTCCCACCTCTCCCCCGAAAGGTGAATCTCGATTAGCCTCGGCGCCTTTCACCTTCCCTTAGTTACGCCACTGTAGTGGTCTTCCTACTCTGCACGGGCAAAATTTTAATCTTGTCAGATCATATACGAGACTAGAACAAGGGCAAAAATTAGACAAGAAATTTGTTTCAAGTTACAACAGTAATTATTCATATAATCACGAACCGCAGAATTCGATTGCACTCAAACCAATCAAACGTGACAGGGCAAATCTGTCTCTCGAATGTCCTACTTTCCGACAAAGTAATGTAACCTTTCATTTATGAAATATTACATTAGATCTTTGTGTTTTTAGTAAGGGTCAAAGTACCATTTATTGACAATTACTAAAAGGAACATCTCGCCAAGGTTTTAGCGTCAGCTCCTAATATCACTTAATCTTGGTGGACACATGACCAGGTACGGTTAAATACGCCAGCTCGCGTATGAGTTGTGTGCTGATAGCACACGCCGGGTTCCCTTCTTGTGAATTCCCGAATGTAATAAATTACAAAAATTACTTTTATTAACATTCGTTCCTATGTCACTTGATCTCTCCACACGAAACATGTTATTCGTGGCCACAAGGTTTTAATGAATATCGTGAGTTTATTCCCAATTACCGAAATATAATATGTGGTGTCATGAATACAAAGTTCAAAGTTTGACGGACAACAGCAAACATTCAGTTTAGAAATCTCACGGAATGAACAAATACTGCATCGTCGTCTGGCGACGCACTAAAGTACTCATGATGGTCACTTTGATGGGGTTATATCGACATGTGCTTTGTTGGATGAGTACTCTATGTTTAGCGCTCTCCATTACCAATAACAAGACTCCTGTAGCATTAGTTTGATGTTTACCCGCTGATTGGTGCAGGTTTTCCCGCGCGACAGAACGTCACGTCTCGTGATGGGCACAATGGAACCATTATTGAATAAAACTCGTGGACATCGCGTACACTTTGTAGCACGTGTGTTTTCAAAGTTCTCACAGGGCGGAAATTTGGTGAACTGATTCTGCCACTGTCCATCGTGATATAGGGAAATATTGTTTTTTTTTTTCAAAGTACTGTCCGTGCCTGTTAGTGTAGGTGATTATGTATCTCCACAACTTAATGTACCTAGTTCTAGTTATCAGTTCTCTTGATGGTCTCGTTCCATGTCACAACGTAAAGGTGTTCAATGTCTTCTCTCGGTGCCCTCTTCTGTCTCTTTGTGTTTCAGTCTTTTCTGTTGTTACACTATATTCCAGCAATGGATTCCGTTGCCCTTTCGCTCCTTATGTAGCACGGGTCAGCCACTGCAACTGTTACCCTTTAGGAAGCCTACATTAAGGCGTTATATGCTCTTACTGCTGTTGTTGGCTGTAGCGATTGTTGCATGTTATAAAGTTGCTTGTCCCATGCACAACCACATATTAGTCGCCTCTTACGACATGCCAGAGGTATCAGTAGCCATATTCCGTGTTATCTTCCCCAAGAGACCCCAAGAGATGCGCGATAGAAAATGAATTGCTTGCTTCTAAAATCAGCGGTAAACTTCATGAGCCACACTGGCTAGTTTCACGACATCCTTGTTAGTTTTTTTTAGCTGCCCTTGGTATTCTTAACAGTCTTCATTGAAAGCCCATCTCTATGATTTTCTTGAGTGTTTACACTTTGTTCACGACTCGCTTCCATATAACAGGATTGAATGTATGTAACACTGAAGAAGTCTCCTTACTGCCATTGACAAAGATTTGTTGTACCGCCCACTTTTCAGTTTTTGGAACTCGGCTTTTGCTACAGCAGTTTAAGTCTACACCTCTTAGATCAGATGTTATTAACATGCCTAGATATTTGAATCCATTGACTTGTTTCAAAACTGTCCTATTTGTTTTGATGGTTCATTCGGGAGAAGATCTTTTCAGAAATTATCTGTTTAAGTGTTCAACGTTACTTTCCCGCTTCTACTAAGAGATGAGTGGTTGCACACCAACAACAACAACAAAACAAGCACATCACCCAGGCAGACGAACACAAATAATCGACATAGTAATATTGTTGTTGTTCGCTCATTCTCTTATAAACAAATATATTTCTCTCATAACGTTGGCGGTCTGTCTCAGGCTTCTCTCCTCGCTCTTATAACGTTGGCGGTCTGTCTCAGGCACCTCTCCTCGCTCTCATAACATTGGCGGTCTGTCTCAGGAATCTCTCCTCGCTCTTATAACGTTGGCGGTCTGTCTCAGGCACCTCTCCTCGCTCTCATAACACTGGCGGTCTGACTCAGGCTTCTCTCCTCGCTCTTATAACGTTGGCGGTCTGTCTCAGGCACCTCTCCTCGCTCTCATAACGTTGGTGGTCTGTCTCAGGCACCTCTCCTCGCTCTCATAACATTGGCGGTCTGTCTCAGGCATCTCTCCTCGCTCTTATAATGTTGGCGGTCAATGGCACTGTTGCTGTCATTTTCGACGGAGTCATCTGTCAAGTTATTTGCTTATGTTTTTATCATAAGAATAATTGTGTCTTTACCTTGCGATGTCAGGTTGATTAGGGGTTGTCTTCCCTTGTTTGTTCATTCATTGTGTTTGACCTTTAGGGTCAAAGGTAGACAGTTCGGGCGTGGGCCCATGCGCAGGTTTTTTAAGCGCCAAGTTGAGTTACTTCCGTCAGGCCGGGATGTAAGCTGGCTTCGGAGGGACGAACGTCCATTGTGTTTTCGGGGAAAAATCTTCGAAGTGACTGCGTTGGCAGTTCTCCCCAGTGATTCTCTGTACGTCGGAATGACGACAGAGTTCGTTATTATGTTCTGTGGATTCTGTGTAAGGTAACACCGAACTTTTCTACATTATTATGCTTCGGTGGCAGAACATGTTTAAGGTTACCAAGACTGTGAACTACAGCTCACCGATCCTACATTACAGAACTTATACATTATGCTCAAGATAGCTATGTAAGACTATTTGTCTTTAAACGTACAGAAGTCCAGTGACAAAGCTATATTGTGGGAACCGCAGATTGGCGGTATATTTATATCTACATAAGCATTACTGCAGGGTTGATGTTAACCTGCTAAAAGAAGTACACAGGTGACGTCATAGCGAGGCCTGTGTTAAGGCTAATATACTACAGCCTGATATGTGCAATTGGCGGGGAATGCCAAGTTGTACCTGTATGTCAAAGTGATTAAGGTATCTGACGCGTTTAGTCAGAGATACCAGGGCGGCGCTACGAACTGTCATTATTAAGGAACATTGTATTGACCATGCACGAATATTCAAATGTTTACCAGCCTTTAGAATGCCTGATGTATACCTAACGATTTCCGGTCAGCATGACCTTGTGTACACTGACTGTTCCTGTTGATGCTATGTGTGTTGTCGTCAATAAATGTTTTGAAATGTGCCAGCAGTGTCCAAGCATCTTTGACTACTGCATGTGAGTGTATGGGTTGCATGATACAACAGATACGAGTCTAAACACATTCGCGCCTCCATTCGCACCCACACTCAGCTCATCATACGCCAGCACTACACATCTTAACAACATGTATACTGTCTTGTGCCAGTGATCACCTCAACAAGAGAAAAAGACAGTTACATTTCTGGTGGCCAATGTGTTATATAAATCATTCTACACAGCACTCCAGCCTTAAACAGATACCCCACCAGGCTACTTACATTTCTGGTGGACCAGATCTGTGGGTTTAAGCTGGACAGAGCGAGCAATTAACATTATTGGTGACATTAATGTGATCCAGAAATTTACATTTCTGGTAGACCAGCTGATGGGGCTATTTTCATGAGAAGAACAAGTGCACATTACATTTATGATGTCTCCAGTGTGGTCCAGAAATTTACACATACTCGACACTTCCAAGGTTTGGCTACACAGGACAGAATAGACAAGACAAGTACTGAAGTTAGCATCGAGGCGTTTGCTACGTGGACCATAGCTGCATGCAAGTCCAGTCCCTTTTTGTGAACAGTACCGCTGGTCGTTCACACGTCTCAGTCAACAACAGACTTTTCTACGTCCGAGCATTCAAATTATATGTTTTGAGGTCAAGTTCCTGTTTATAAACGGTACATGAAATTGTAAACATTCGATGTGCAAGACTCAAGAGACGAGAAGGTCATAGTAACTTTATGTTCGTGAAGGCCACTTCATACTACAGTGGATCTGTCAATCAGTGCGCGCTTGACATTTTGTTTCTGTGTTCGCAAGGAGCAAGAAATTTACTTTAGTTTCAGCTGTGGCTGAACTTGTTCTGCAACACATTGAATTGATTGCTATATATATTTATGTTACTTCCACTGTTGTTGTGTATTTTTGTTGTGTTCTTTTGCGGGCTGGTTGGGTAAAGGTGACTCCTTTAGATAAATACCACGTAATAGAGGTTATCTATTGAGAGCGTGTCGTTAGGGACTGCACATTTCCTTAATTGGAATTTGCTAGCGACAATCGTTGCTATTCGTGTTAGCTGTGCCGAAACTGTACTTATCGTTGTTTTTGGAATATTTTTTCTGTTCTTCAGTTTTTGATTTCATTTGTTTGTATCTGCAGGTCTCCCCTTTCTTTTGTTCAGTTCTTTACACCTTTTTGTTTATAACAGTGTTGTCATTTGTCTTGTTTACTTTTCGCGGTCATCAGTACACATTTGTGTAACATTTTCTTTACTTTCTGCTTTATTGTTTATTTGACTTCCGCGAACGTTTTCGGTCATTGTTTTGTATCTTTGTCTTTGTATTTATGATTGTACTACATTATTGTCATACACAGTCTACATACATATACTTGGTCATGTATTATTATTATTATTAATAAGGTACACTCTTCATATAGAGATTGTTAATAAAATATTATTATATCAGATATTTATACAAGTTCTTTGCTAAAAGACTTGTTATCCACAAAGATTGAGACAAGGTGAAATACATATTCAAGTTCTTTGAAAAAAAAGACTTGTGCCCATAGTGAGTGGGATATAAAGGAATTATTTTCCACAGGTACTCAAGTGATTTTTTGTTACAAGATAACCATACAAGGTCTTTGTCTAAGACTAAGAGAGTGAAATAAAGTGAAGTGAGTATACAAGTCTATTGTACAGACTTGTCTCCCATTAAAGTGGGATAAGGTAATTTATTTAATTTTTTCAGGTTTCTGATCTCATTAGACAGAATGTCTAATTTGGATTTCTTCATCCAGCAAGGGTTAACCCTTGGTAAGTCTGGTAAAGAATTGGAAGAATATTCATCTGCTCAATTCGCCATTGCATTAAAGTCAGAAGAAAAGAAACAAAAAGAGGAAATTAAATTGAAAGCAGAAGCTGAACAAAGGAGAGCAGAAGCTGAACTAAAGAAGCTAGAAGCTGAGAATAGAAGATTAGAACTTGAAGAAAAAAAAGTATCAAAGAGAAGCTGCTGCTGAGGAGAGAAAAGCTCAAGCTGTTGCTGATGAAAGAAAATTCCAGATGGAAATGGAGGAGAGAAAACTTCAAGCTGCTGCTGAGGAGAGAAAATTTCAAGCTGCTGTTGAGGAGAAAAAAATCCAACTTCAAGCTGCTGCTGAGGCTGAAATTAGAAAAATGGAACATGAGGAAAGAAAACAGAAAATGGAACTTGATGAAAGACTCGCAACTTTGGAGTTAGAGAAATTGAAATTGGCGAGTACGGGTGCTCAGCAAACAAATTCGGGTACGACAAAGGAGTTTGTTAGTAGGATTAAATTGCCTCATTTCAATCCTTTAAAGGATGACGTAGCGGATTATCTAGATAGATTCCAATTTTTATGCGAATCGCATAAGGTAAAAAAGGAAAAATATGTTGAACAGCTGATGGAATTTTTTACAGGTGACACAGTGACTACTCTTATGACAATAGACGAACATGAAAGGACTAATTATGATGTTGTCAGAGCAGCATTGCTAAAAAAATATCAATTAAAAGAAGAAGACTATCGTCTTCGTTTTAGGACAATGTTGCCAGAAAATGGAGTAGATTTCTCTGAGTTTGTTACAAAAATACGTCGTACATTTACACGATGGGTTGAGTTGTCTCAGGCTGAGAAAACATATGAAAGCCTAATGGACTTATTACTTCGAGCTAAGGTTTTGTCATCTGTTAATGATTCTTTTCTTGCATTTCTTCATGAGCGTAAGCCTAAAAACTTAAAAGACATGGAGGAATACTGTTGCCAGTACGCCACCGCGCACCCCCATGCTACAGTTAGCAATTCTAAAGTGAAAGAAGGGTTGCCAGTTGCTTCGGCAGCACCATATGGCCCTAATTTCAATAAAAAATTTCAGGGTGCCCAACAAAACTGGAATAAGAGAAGTAATCAGAATTACACTCATAAGCAGAGTAATCCAACATATGAAGGTTCTTCTTCTAAGAACTGGGGACGAGATGGTAGTTTTCGTAATTTTGGTGGTAATAATTATAGACACTTTCGCAAAGGTTATCACAATAAAAACTACCCAAGCTTTTCTGCTAGGGATAACCATTCTCGACGTCAAGAATATGACGATGGTGAATTTAGAAACCGGGATTCAAACCGGAATGATAACTACAATAGACAATATGATAACAATTACAGGGGAAATGATAATTGCGGTAGATCTAGATATAACAAAAGAAAAGCTTTCCAACAGGCTAACTCGGCACAACAAGAGTTTAATGGAGCCTGTAATCAAGTAAATGATAGTGGTAACTCTAAGGCTATCACTGGTTGTGCTTTCGATTTTGAGAGAGCAACTGAATGCCCCCAATGCTTAACATTGTTCGACTCATCGACTGTATCTACCCTAAGTTGTGGTCACCCTCTTCCTGCTCTACCTGCTACAGTTGCGCATGATGGGAGAGGATCTCTCATCTTGAATAACGGTTTAGTGAATGATAGGCGGGTCTCAGTGCTTTTCGATTCGGGATGTACTACCGTCGGGGTTAGGGAGTCTCTGATAGATCCTTGCTGTGCCACTGGAAAAGCGATCAAATGTGTTACATTTGGTGGTACTATGGAAAGTTATCCTACTGCAATTGTAGGATTGACACTCCCTTCTTTAAAGGAGATGTCCATGCATGTCTTCTTCCTAATCCTATTGCGGATCTTATAATCGGTCGTATTCATGGGGTTAAGGAATGCACCCCGCAACAAATTTCTAGTTGGGAAGAACAAAACATTCAAACGGTCAATGCAGTGGTAACAAGAGCTCAAGCTCTTAATCCCCCAACTTCATCTGATGATAGTAATGAAGTTGATAGCCAAGACGAGCACTTGGTGATTTCCCATGACTCGTTTGTTAAACGTCAAGAAGAGGATCCTTCTTTGAAGAAATTCTTCCTTCTTGCAAAGAAAGGGGATCCCAATCAAAATACGAATCACAAATCGTATATCACTATGAAGAATGGTATATTGGTACGAATGGTACAACACTCGGACAAGTCTATGCACTCGCAAATTCTTGTGCCTAAGTGTATGAGAGCCTTAATTCTTCAGCATGCACACGATTCTCAGTGTGCTGGACACATGGGTTTTTCCAGAACTAAAACTAGAGTCCTTGCGTCTTTCTTTTGGCCATTTGTTAATAAAGACATACGAATTTATTGCCGGTCTTGTAAAATTTGTCAAGAGGTCAAGTCTAGAGGTCCAAGACATGCTGCACCTATTCAGGCTGCAGATATTCCGATTCGGCCGTTTCAGAAAATGGCTATAGACATTATTGGCCCGTTTAAGATTAAGTCAGCCAGAGGACACCAATTTATCCTCACTTGCGTTGACATGTACACGCGCTGGCCAGAGGCTATTCCTCTGAAGAGCATATCAACTGTCGATATCGCTGATGCTCTTTGGCTCATATTTTCTCGTCTGGGATTCCCCGGAGAAATATTGTCAGACCACGGCAGTCAATTAATTTCGGACATTATGTCTCAGGTAATGGCTACGCTAGACATTAAAAGGTCTCTCAGTAGTATTTATCATCCAATGTCCAATGGATTGGTTGAACGTCTTAATAGGACACTAAAGAACTTACTGGGCAAGATAACGGAAGATCATCCTGATGATTGGGACAGGGTCCTATCTGCAGCTCTCTTTGCCTATAGAGAGGTTCCCAACGAGCATACAGGGTTTTCTCCTTTCGAACTTGTCTTTGGCGCGCAACCGCGCGGTCCGATGTCCTTGTTACACGATTTGATAACTTCCGATAATATTGACGATGATACACAATCGTCATATCAATATGTCATTGCTCTTAGGGAGAAAATTATGGAATCGTGCAGATTAGCAACTTCATCTTCCGAATTTGCGAAAGAAAAGGCTAGGCGATTTGCTAACAAGAAAAGACGCCTACGTCAACTTTGTCCTGGAGACAAAGCGTTTGTCTTACTTCCCTCAAGAGAGAACAGACTTCTCATTTCATGGAAAGGTCCATACACTATAGTCTCGAAAATTTCAGATGTCGACTATATTGTCGATGTGGATGGAAGGCATAAAACCTTTTATATAAATATGCTTACAGAGTTTATTGAACGTCCAGACTATTTGCAGCCTATTTTCCAGGCGACGGACGACTCTCCAGTCCAACATGGTCACATCTCATCCCTGTCCGTTATACAGGATGAGGAAACTATTTTTTCTGACGTTAACTTACCTCTTCCTGCGATTCCACTTAATTCTACGGAATCATGGAAAAACGTTACCGTTTCTTCGAATTTGTCTTTTGAGGAGCAACGTCAAGTATCCTCTACGCTACAATCGTATCAGGATGTCCTTACCGACATTCCTGGACACACAGATGTCATAGAACATGACATCATACTTACTGATCGTAATCCGATCAGAGTAAGACCATACCCAATACCTATTCATTTTCAAGCACAAGTAGAGAAAGAATTGGATGAAATGATTCAACTGCAAATAATTGAACCATCCACTTCAGCTTATTCTTCGTCGATAATTATTGTTCGAAAGAAAGACAATAACATACGTCTTTGCGTTGACTATCGCAAATTAAATCAAGTTACGAAGTTCGATGCTGAACCTATGCCTTTATTAGATGATCTACTTATTAGACTTTCTAAAGCTAAATTCTTTACTAAACTAGACTTGTCGAAAGGTTATTGGCAAGTCCCACTGACGGAACACGCCAAACCTCTCACTGCTTTTTCGACACCTAGGGGTCTGTTTCAATGGAATTTTATGCCTTTCGGGCTTATGAACGCCCCAGCGACTTTCGTGCGCATGATGCGACGAATTCTATCAGATCGTGCAGATGTCATCGCATATTTGGACGACATCTGTCTTTTCAGCGATACTTGGGAAGAACACTATTTGGGTCTAAAGGAATTGCTATCTACTTTACGTGAGCATAGTTTGACTGCAAAACCCTCTAAAGCTTTTGTTGGGTTTAGTGAAATTTCTTTCCTAGGTCATCGGGTTGGTCATGGTCTGTTGAAGACAGAGGACCAAAACATTTCGAAGATATTAAATATCTCGGTTCCGAAGACAAAAAAGCAAGTGTGTAGTCTCTTGGGATTAATACAATTCTATGGAAGATTCATTGAGAATCTGTCCTCCATTTGCACCACTTTCATCTTTATTGAAAAAAGGTTCTCCTAATATGGTGCGTTGGTCCCAAGAATGCCAATCTTCATTGGATCAGGTTAAGAATTTGTTCTCATCTCATCCTATCTTAAGACTACCAACGATTGATAAGACTTTTGTTCTTCGTAGTGATGCCTCTTCCACTGGGATTGGAGCTGCACTAATGCAGGAGTATTCAGGAACTCTGCATCCTGTAATGTATATCTCTAGGAAGCTAAATGCGGCAGAAAGGAATTACTCGGTTTTAGACCGTGAATTGTTGGCTATGGTTTGGTCCATTCTTAAGCTACAAAGGTTCCTTCTGGGCGCGCATTTCTTTATGGAAACCGACCAAAAAGCTCTTACGGCTATGCAAAGTAAGGATTTGAAGAGCTCGAGATCTACTCGTTATGCTATTGCTCTTCAGCCTTTCCATTTCACGGTGCGGGCTATCCGTGGTTCGGATAATGTGATGGCGGACATATTGTCTAGATGCCCACATGATTCCAATTAAATCTTGTGTCCTAGTTTTTCCTGATACACTTTCAGACTTAGGTCTGTCCTTAATATCCTAAGATATTGTAATACAAATGTATTTGGATAATGTATAAAGAATTTAATAAATTTGATTTTGTCCATCCATCAGTGATATGTTGCTAATATAGCATTGTAATTCATGATATTTGTATATTGCTATAATTATAGTATTTGATAATGTTTGACATATGATTGGTATTGCCAGCAACTTAGGTTTCTTTAAGGGTACCCCCTGAGTATGTTTGGCTTAGAGGAAATATTTTCTCTTATGATGGGGGATGATTTTTACTCTCTCCAGACGCTTTATTTATGCGTCTATTGTACCTGATATTAGGTTCATTCTTTCATGAGCACATAATTGATGCTTGTGCTATCCTGCTCATGGACATATTTTTAAAAAAAAATGTATCATTTTTTTTTACAGGGGGGTTGTAGTAATATGTTGCTGTCATTTTCGACGGAGTCCTCTGTCAAGTTATTTGCTTATGTTTTTATCATAAGAATAATTGTGTCTTTACCTTGCGATGTCAGGTTGATTAGGGGTTGTCTTCCCTTGTGTGTTCATTCATTGTGTTTGACCTTTAGGGTCAAAGGTAGACAGTTCGGGCGTGGGCCCATGCGCAGGTTTTTTAAGCGCCAAGTTGAGTTACTTCCGTCAGGCCGAGATGTAAGCTGGCTTCGGAGGGACGAACGTCCATTGTGTTTTCGGGGAAAAATCTTCGAAGTGACTGCGTTGGCAGTTCTCCCCAGTGATTCTCTGTACGTCGGAATGACGACAGAGTTCGTTATTATGTTCTGTGGATTCTGTGTAAGGTAACACCGAACTTTTCTACATTATTATGCTTCGGTGGCAGAACATGTTTAAGGTTACCAAGACTGTGAACTACAGCTCACCGATCCTACATTACAGAACTTATACATTATGCTCAAGATAGCTATGTAAGACTATTTGTCTTTAAACGTATAGAAGTCCAGTGACAAAGCTATATTGTGGGAACCGCAGATTGGCGGTATATTTATATCTACATAAGCATTACTGCAGGGTTGATGTTAACCTGCTAAAAGAAGTACACAGGTGACGTCATAACGAGGCCTGTGTTAAGGCTAATATACTACAGCCTGATATGTGCAATTGGCGGGGAATGCCAAGTTGTACCTGTATGTCAAAGTGATTAAGGTATCTGACGCGTTTAGTCAGAGATACCAGGGCGGCGCTACGAACTGTCATTATTAAGGAACATTGTATTGACCATGCACGAATATTCAAATGTTTACCAGCCTTTAGAATGCCTGATGTATACCTAACGATTTCCGGTCAGCATGACCTTGTGTACACTGACTGTTCCTGTTGATGCTATGTGTGTTGTCGTCAATAAATGTTTTGAAATGTGCCAGCAGTGTCCAAGCATCTTTGACTACTGCATGTGAGTGTATGGGTTGCATGATACAACAGATACGAGTCTAAACACATTCGCGCCTCCATTCGCACCCACACTCAGCTCATCATACGCCAGCACTACAGATCTTAACATGTATACTGTCTTGTGCCAGTGATCACCTCAACAAGAGAAAAAGGCGGTTACAGGCACCTCTCCTCGCTCCAGTGGCGTATTCTCTATGTGTGCTGTGCGTGCTGCGCACACTTATGCCCGAAGGAAAATAAAAATTTAATTTATTATTCTATAAAATATTTCTCTTCTAATGTTCTGCTTTCGGACCGCACGCACCAGGATAACGGATTTTCCCGCATAGAATCTACGAGTATAATCTAGTTTCAGTTTCCCCAGACGCTTTTTATAGTGCAGTTTTTTATTGGTTGGTAGCAATCGCCCGAAGTTTCTCGGGTAATTCCGTCACAATGCGTGCGTTTCGGATTCACGTCTGAACACTGGTTTGATTGGATCGGGGTCATGGCCAGATACATAAATACAATGCGAACATGCGTGCGGTGGTCCTGCAGCTCTCGAGTTGTAAAAATCGGTTGTGTCCGTCCAGTGTTTTTTGTGATTAATTTTTGTTAGTTGCCGGGAATGCAGATTATTACAGTGACAGTGAGTTTCAAGTTGTAAGTTAATCAGTATTTCGGAGATAGTTGACATATACCCCTAATAACTATCGTTGCGTAATTGAATATAGTTGGTTTTTAAACTAAGAGGGGAAGAAGTTAAATAATAGGCGTATATATTCATTTTACTGCCATCAATGGTACCTATACCTTGTAGCGGTATGGCAGCTTGCGCACCCTGACAATCCCCAGAGCTATGCCAGTGGGAGTTTTACTCCTGGTAGGTTCAACCAAGCTGGACTGGTCTGTGTGGGTAGGGGTCAGACAAAAGCTGGTACCATGGTCCTCCAGGTTGGGGGTTTTAGCATAGGGCTGACACCCCTGTCTATGTAAAAAAAATAATGAAGTTACGGAAACAACATCAAATGAACAAGCTTTGCTGCGGGATGGACATTCGGAGTCTGTGGCTCGTATGACTGTCAGTGGTGAAAGCCGAAAGGAAGCCACTGACATGAAAACGGATGTCCTGACCGCAAAACAGGATACAAGAATAGGATTTTGGAATGTCAGGACAATGTACGAGACAGGTAAACTAAGACAGGTCACGGCAGAAATGAGAAACTGCGAGGGAGAGGCCGGCCGGAAACGGCTTGGCGGAGGGCTGTGGAGGCTGGGATGCAGAGAGTGAACCAGAGTTGGGGCGCTGTGCGGGGGATGGCCGCCGACCGTGCGGGGTGGAATCAATTTGTTGTTGCCCTACAAGACGCCACTAGGCGTGATGGCCACTGACTGCTTTGACGGTCGGTGGTTAAGGATCGAAGAAGATATTCATTTTAAGTAGCAGCACGCCTAGCTCGCATTACCAGGATACGCCACTGCCTCGCTCCCATAACGTTGGCAGTCTGTCTCACGCACCTCTCCTCGCTCTCATAACATTGGCGGTCTGTCTCAGGCATCTCTCCTCGCTGTTATAACGTTGGCGGTCTGTCTCAGGCACCTCTCCTCGCTCTCATAACGTTGGCGGTCTGTCTCAGGCACATCTCCTCGCTCTCATAACGTTGGCAGTCTGTCTCAGGCACCTCTCCTCGCTCTCATAACGTTAGCGGTTTGTCTCAGGCACCTCTCCTCACTCTCATAACGTTGGCAGTCTGTCTCAGGCACCTCTCCTCGCTCTCATAACGTTGGCGGTCTGTCTCGGGCACCTCTCCTCGCTCTCATAACGTTGGCAGTCTGTCTCAGGCACCTTTCCTCGCTCTCATAATGTTGGCGGTCTGTCTCAGGCACCTCTCCTCGCTCTCATAACGTTGGCGGTCTGTCTCAGGCACATCTCCTCACTCTCATAACGTTGGCAGTCTGTCTCAGGCACCTTTCCTCGCTCTCATAACGTTGGCGGTCTGTCTCAGGCACCTCTCCTCGCTCTCATAACGTTGGCGGTCTGTCTCAGGCACATCTCCTCACTCTCATAACGTTGGCAGTCTGTCTCAGGCACCTTTCCTCGCTCTCATAACGTTGGCGGTCAGTCTCAGGCACCTCTCCTCGCTCTCATAACGTTGGCGGTCAGTCTCAGGCACCTCTCCTCTCTCTTATGTAAAGAAAGAATAGGACTACTAACTCCATCAGGCATGACGTCATAACTGACTTTAGGAATGTGCCCCCTGAGGTGACAGCTCTTCAGTCATAACTGACTATAGGAATGCGCCCCTCAGGTGACAGCCTTCAGTCATAACTGACTTTAGGAATGTGCCCCTCAGGTGACAGCCTTCAGTCATAACTGACTATAGGAATGTGCCCCTGAGGTGACAGCCATTCAGTCATAACTGAATAAAGGAATGCGCCGCTGATGTGACAGCCCTTCAGTCATAACTGACTATGTGAATGCGCCCCTGAGATGACAGCCCTCAGCTGCTTATTTTCCTAGTGTTTCTTTCAACGTTTTCTCCTCTCTTCTGCTTGCCGTGATTGCTTCTTTTCGCCCAATCTGAGGTGACGCCGTAGAGAGCATTGCCACGTGGAGCGATCGGCAGCTTCATCCTCCCAGGTTGCTCGATCTATGCCCAGTGACCTCATGTCTCTCTTGCACACATTTTTGAACATCAGCTGCTGTCACCAACTGTTCTTTTGCCACCTGCCAGGTGTGATGTACAAGGCGATTAGTATAAGGTTGAGCATGAGGATTGTAATCCCATCATGTAAGACACAATAGTATGTGAATGCTGGTACATGCCTCGTGCAAGAGACCACCTGCAGTGTTGGCTCTATGATCCATAAGTAGCAAAATGGAGAATCATTATCATTAATTTTATACTGCGACATTGTCCGTTCTATTGTAGCTGGGTTCCTCTAGGGGCGCCATATCCAGTCTCCCAAGTTGAAAAGTAGGAATGTTAACCGTTTTAACCGACGAACCAGAACAAGGAGGATAAATGTAAGTTTACGATGTTGTCATCGTAGAAAATCATAACTAATATTTGCTATGGTATGTCTGTAAGGGCAACATGCAAATGAAGGCAATCATTCAAAATACAAATCTAAGCAAGTGTGACAAAACGTCTGAACATGCTCTTTTGTGTGGTCTCTCACACCTTCAGCCCTCCGGCAGTATCCTTTCTTTTTCTTCATTATTCTCACTCATCGCTTTTATTTGGCATAAATCATGCCTTTTCATTCGTTATTTTCACTATTTTGCTCTATGCTTGACATAGCATGGTGCAGTCTCTAACACGCCACTCCCCTATGGAAGTATTTGCTGCGGGAGTAATTCGTATCTTATTGTTTCACACTTCACTCCCAGACTGTTGTTACGCTTCACCAGGTTTGGTGACCCGGCCAGCGATAATATTTTATCGCCTAATCCGTCTGACCACCTGTGGAAATGGGGCGGTCAAACGTTTGACCCCACTGGAAAGCTGTTGATCATGTTGACACAAGCCGGTATGTGATACGATGAAAAAAGGCAACACGGTCTGACCAGACATCTGTCTCGCGGAGGCACGCAGATGAAGATGAATAATTAAATAATCTGTCTGGATAGACATCTGGGCGGAAAACATTACGCCAGGAACACAGGGTCACATTATTATGATAAACAGAGGTGCGCCGGAAGTCTTAGGTAACGATTTGACATCACTGTTGTAAGAGGTCATGCGTGGATATCAAAATTAATATTTTAAATACGCGTGAGATGAGTAGTGATAAACTTCCCCACCCAAACAGTGCTAGATAGATTGGATTGGTTCGCCATAATCTACAATGATTTGATTGGAACTTTCGGCGGAAGCACAGCTGGGATTTGAAACTAAGGATTGTGAGATGTAATCTAACAAACTCTGAGACACAGACTGCATCGCAACGTCAACTAAACACCCCCTACAAGCCAGAGGAAAGAGGATAGGACTTATCATTCCACAACTATAAGTACCAGATCGAGTATTGGGCAACTTTGGAATTTACAAGTAAACCCGCAATTTTAATACAAGACTGGAAACTTGGAAATTTTATCACAAGAAATCATAAGAGGAATTCATACAAAAGTTTTCTCAGGCAGGATTCTTAGATCACCAGCCCTCAGAGGAATTAACTTATATTTACCAGACCAAGTCATAAGAGGAATTATACCAACAGCTTTCCCAGGCAGGATTCATTGAACACCAGCCGTCAGAGGAATTAACTTATATTTCCCAGACCAGTGATTCGAACAGCATTTAAATACAGGGCTGTGGATCCATTCTAAATCTGTGCCAGGAGAAGTGTGTATTCCCAAAAATTTGGGGTAAGTATAAACAATTTATTTACTAATGTAAATGTTACAGGTTTCTTGCTAAGTGGTAATATACATGAGGCTGGCGACCTCAACATATGAAATAGTATATGCATGAACCACTACTGCAAGAGATGGTGATTGTTTCTGACTAGTCGTGCGAGAAACCCGACAGCAGAGCGACCCCAGACCCCGACGGGAGTAGCGACGAGTAATGAGTGATGATTACTGTAGCAAAGTTGATTTTGCTGGGGAGGTTAAGATGGTATCCTAAAAGAATGAAAAGGTGTCTGCTTTAACCGTGTGAGGTCAAGCACATGTAGGTCTCTGACTCTATAAATGAAGATGATGAATTATGTGCAGAGAACCTACCGCTACCTCCCTAGGTCTCACACGGTCACTATTCTGGCTCTAGTGTATGGTGTATGGTGTACCTAGTGTCTAGGGGAGAAATGAAATGATGGTACACAACAGTCAAACACTTTAAGTTTCTATAAAGAAGATAATAAAACTAGCAGTTAAGTTTTTCTTTGAACAAATCTTCTTTACAATTTATTTTGCCTGTCCATTCATAGCTTGTGGACAGGTCTTTGTAAGTAAGGACAAGATAGTTTACAGAAAAGAACAATTAAAATTTTGGGACAATTTGCCCAATAACTAAAAAGTTATTATGTATTTATATATATATATGTCTTTCCTGTAGGAAATATTAAAAAAAATCACTTTATTCATATAACGGGAGAGTCACTGTATATGAGGGCTGTAGTTCATCCTACCCCCATAAATGTCCTGTGTATTGTTTTGAAACACAAGAAAATGTCAGAGATGCCCCAGATGTCTAACACATCACCTGGGAGTCCTTGATGAAAGATATTTCACTGTGTAGTTGCAGAAAGTTTCAATTTCACCACTCGCTAAAGCTCCTACTGGTCTTCGACAGCATATAAGTCTGGTTGGAGACTGGTTGGCGTTTATTAGTACTCAGCAGGTTTCCTGTCACCAGCCGGCAACAGGAACATAGACCCTCTGCAACAAAAGGACACCCTGGCCTTTTATCTCTGATCACTTATTCTAACACTTAATTTCCTACGTGGGTATGGGGTCAGCCTCGCGTGCCTTACAAGTGCACGCGCCCCCGAATTTACAGGACTCCCACCTTGCTGTGACCACACCTCAGGTCCTTATAGTAGATACGCCACTGTACGTTCACATACTTTTCCTCCATACAATAATGTGGAGTAACCACATTTCCTTTGATATGATATTCTCTTCTTTTCTTTTCAAATATATTTGCTTCAGGCATGTTAAACAGTGTTCATTGAACACAGAGGCTTACTAGTATATGCTAATACAATAATATGACAACATAATCATAACAACATACATCAGTTAGATACCGTTTAATGTGAGGACCCAACAATGTCTGCTCCCGACATGTCCTTCACTTTTTCCCAATAGCAGTATCTAACTTTGTAGTTGGATCAAACATATTAAATTTCATAAAATATCCTTACCACAATCAAGAAATATATAAACAAATGACGCTGACTGTGTGAAGAAATGGCCTCAGCTTCCTCCGAACTGCACAGACTGTGAATTTATTCTTTATTTAAGTTTAGAATTAACACAGCTGTTTCTCAGCGTATCTGAATACAATTTTTAGTTCAACTGGCAATGAACAGTCAAAGCCTTTTGCTAATATTTACTAGCACTGGCCAATCGAAACGTTCGACTACTTGAATTCAAAAGCAGTTTGAATGAAAAACCAAAATAATTTCGAACAATTTCTGCGTCTGGTGGTCGATTGGCCAGTCTGCTTTTGTCATGCCCAATACAAAAAGATGTTTCGTTTAGGATTACATTTTTCCTACCGCTCCCCTTTTCCATTCATACTCTTTTTACCCAAGCAAATTTTAATGTACCTCCCTGCCTCATTTCCAAGCTCGTGTCCCCCTAACGTTACCAAAAAAAAACATAAGCAGGAACGCCAGTCTGTCTGGTCGAGTGTCCGTAGATATTAGTATTTCTTCAATAACTTCTCTAATTCTAGGACTATCATATTATTTAAAGTACATTCTTACTCAGCGAACTCTACGTCATACTACCATATAATTTTTATGGGGAACTACATAATGGTTTTAAATTTCCAATTTATGTCATCGTCAATCGTCAAATAAAATTTTACACAAGTCCGCCATCTTTCCTCTCCCTCATCTCGCTAGCATGTATTTTTCAAATAACTAACTTGTTTTAGTTACGTCAGAAATGCTACCACTAGGAGGAAAATAAAATTGTCTGCGTGGTTTTGCCTTGGCTGGCTTTTCCACAGCGTGTGTATATGCGTTGCAGACTGTGTCAGCGAAGCGGGGTGTTGACGGGGCGGGTTAAGAATAGGCGTTAATAATTAGTATTGTATCGTGTAATACTACCAAACAATGTAAGGATTACTACTAAATTTTGCGTTAAAGTTGACAGAAAGCGTTAATTCAGATAGTTATTTTGCGGCACGCTTCCGCCAATCGTTAATTATAAGGCTAGACTACAAAGTGTATGCAGCAGATCGGGCAAAGGTTAAATATTAGTAGTGTTTCATGAAAACGAAACCAAAAGCGTGTCAGACTATTACCGTGAAATCGGTCTATAGGCTTAGCACTGTGCAAAAAGCAGCGCTGCTGGCGTCGAAGATGCCAACCGTCAGACACATGCGGGCTAATGTATTTATTATCGTTTTATGCCTAAATCTTACTGAATTGAGCGTTTATTCTTGCAGATTTTGCTACAATTACATCACATGTGCCTAAAGTGTATAGAATCATGTTGTGAGATTTATTTACATTTTTTAATTGTAAGTCAGGCAAATCATTATCCATGCACTCCAGACGCAATTTCCTAGTTGACACCCAGAAGGATATTGGTGAATTTTCATCATATTCTTTGAGTACATTGTGTGCTCGGGAAGTTAATTCTTCTGAGAGGTTAACATTCGTGGGTGGAACGCATGAGAATGGGCCTGTTAATGTGCGGAGAACAAATGTACTGAGGCATTTGCTTATTTCTAATTTGTCACAGTTCGTGGTTGCAAGAAATCAGACTTTTTTTTTTTTTTTTTTTTTTTTTTTTTTTTTTTTTTTTTTTTTTTTTTTTTTTTTTTTGCGTACGCCCGCTAATACTCGAGGCGAAATCTCAGGTTATTATTTATGTCTAACCTGACATTGATTTTACGTGAGTATCCCTTTATTTCTTGTACAGAGACAGGTGTCCCTCGCCATTCAGGCAAATACTCGCCGATTTCGGAGGTACCCATTGCAGCTGGGTCGGCTCAGGAGCCGCCAGTCCCTGGTCGACGACACTCCTTCAAATGTCCTCGCCAGGTCTCGAGTTAATCCAGTCCAAATCCCGGTCGACGAAAATCCTCAAATGCCGTCGCCCGGGTTTGATCCTGTATCACCCGGTCGCCAGAGCGGTGTTCTAACCACTACGCTAGCGCGGCTCCCAAATCAGACTTAAGTACTGAAGTTCCTACGCCACTAGTGTGAGAGAAGAGTATCACCACCAACCGCCTGCAGTGGATGAATTATGTGGAGAAGTGTACTCATCACCAAAAAGAAGTGACGGAAACTACAGCTGCAGGAATCATCTGGAGCTAAGTTTTATGTAACAGGCTGCAGCAAAAATATGGACATTATTAACGCCCTACCAAAACCTCAATGAGAAAAAATGTAATATAACTTTCACCCCTTTAATCGTTATTTTAACTTGTTGAACTAATTGACTATTAAATTTGTTGTATGTTATTTTACACTAAACAATAATTGTTAATTCAGTTTATATGTACGAAAGCAAACGTATGAGCCAGTTTTTCTTGATAAATACATATATATAAATATAGAGCCATTAATTATAAGAGGGCATTCGTTGGATTACTCCAACTGGGGGCTTGACGGGCTATAACCATTGCATAACCCCTTCACAAAAGGCGGCGAGCCAGATAATAAGTTAACAAATTTGCTCAGCCCTTAAGCAGCATTTATTCTTAACTTCTGGGAATATCTTGTGAAGGCTCCCCTAAGGTAAAAACGCCATTCATCTTCTATCTATATCTTTACTTACTTACTTAGTCGTTCCCCTTCTACCGTGAGGTGTAGAGGTTTGGAAGAGAGAGCGCCAGACTATCCTATCGGCTGTCTTCCTCCTGGCCTGGTTCGATTCTAGTCCTCGGTCCTTCAAAGATTGTCTAATGTTGTCCTCCCAGCGGACTCTGGGTCGTCCTAGGGGTCTGGATCCCTGGCTCTTTGTTTCCCATGCTTGTCGTGGTAGCCGATCTTCTCCCATTCTGCAGACATGGCCAAACCATCTTCTTCTTCCTCGTTCGTCCTAAAAAGGACGTTGGTTGCGTTGTGTCCGTTTACAGCGAAGCTGCGGTATTTGCGCCTTTCGGCCGACACATCCGACTTCCGCACGGCATTTTTTGGGGACCGGGTTTGCCTTCCCTCTTCGATCCCTACTCCTCAGCCAGACTGCAGTGATGCAGCCTGTTTCCAGGACCACCACGTGGAGGTGGAGTAGGTTCTTGGTCAGCTCTGGTTCGCTGACCCTAACGCAGGTAGTCAAGCTATGGGTCGCTTACTGCATTCCTCACTTTTTATGCGTCTGACTGGACTGTGTTGTACAGAAAAATCGCAAAACCATCATAGTTGGGACTGTTCTATTTGGGTCTGCAGGGGGTGGGATTTTAGGCCTTGACGTATCGTCTGGTTGCGGACCATGTCTCTTCTTGTTACTTCAACCACCTTCCTCAGATACATCATTTCTGAGGTTTGGATCTGGCTTTTGTGGGTTGTAGTCAATGCCCATGACTCGCATCCATATGTCAAGACTGGGACATTGGATGGAGCGGTATACAGCCATCTTCATTTTCTTACCAACCTCTCTCTTGCTGAGGAATCCTCGATTTATGGCCTGAAAAAAGTCTCCCAGCTGCTGCTTTTCGAGTGGCCAACTCTTCTTTGATGCCCCCCTTTCGGTCTATAATAGCTCCGAGGTATTTAAAGTGGTCGACCTGCTCCAATTCCTGTTCTCCCAGCTTAATCTGATGTCTTCTTTCTTCTCGTGATATCACCATGGATTTTGTTTTAGATCTGCCTATGACCATCCCTCTCTTCTCAAGCTCTTCCTTTCAGACTTGCAGGTTGGATTGGAGATGTGCCTCTGATTTAGCATTTGTATGAAACAAAGATGGATACTCTTATACTGAATGGCCTTATCACTCAGCTGTCTGAGTGTGAAGATTAGGTCTTGAGTACTTCGGTTTGCTCGGAATCCGCACTGGACATCATCCAGTTGTGGCAAAGCTAGGCGTCGGAGTCTCTGCTCTAGGATTCTACAGTAGATTTTACCAGGGGCACTGAGAAGAGATATGTCTCTATGGTTTCCACATTGTCGATTGTCACCCTTTTTGAAAATTGGTGTTATGATGGCAATCTCCCAATCCTTTGGTATGGTCTTGTTGCACCACGCTGCCTGTAGGACCCTTAAGAGTAATAGGTCGCCTGATGCTCCCATGTACTTAACCATTTCTGGTGTTATACCATCATGCCCTGCTGCTTTGCCCATTTTGATTTTCTCCAGTGCTGCCTTCAGTTCTTCCATCTTTATGTCATCTTCACCATCATTGGTTGTCTCTTCCGTGCTAGTGGTTATCATTTCTAATGCTTCACCATGCTCACCATCAAGGTGTTCTGAGAAATATTCTTTCCATTACTTCCTTCGGTTCAGTAAGCAATTTGCCTTGCTTGTCCTTTATAAATTTGAGAGGGCATTGATTTTCCTTCCTCGTGTTCTTTCGGGTCTTATAGAACAATTTCTGGTTTTCTAGCTCATCTTTTTCTAGCTTTTTCCCAAATTCTTCCCAGGACTTCTGTTTTGCTGCTAGCACCTTGTTCTTTGCTTCTGTTCTGAGTATCACATATTCTCTATATTTATCCCTTTGTCATGTTGTGTTTTTAGCTCCTAAGTATTGTTTCCATGCCATTTTCTTCTCTCTTATTTTCTCTTTATGGTTAGAAATAAAACTACCGACTCAGGGACAATTTCTAGTCGGGTATCTTTATAGAAATCCCAGTGCAGGAGCCATCTGGTATGAAGATTTCACCACTATGATGGATAAAGTATTTACCATTGCCAAAGAAATTATTCTTCTAGGCGATTTCAACATCGACATGCCCATTACAAACCAAACGTGGGAAAACATCATACTATCTTACAACCTAAAACAAATAGTCAACCAGCCTACCAGGGTAACAAATACATCATCCACAACAATTGACCACATCTACGTCACCTGTGCAGGAAACATTATAGAATGCTCTGTTCCTACTGTCGCGATGAGTGACCACTATCCTATATGTTGCACGTGGTCAAAGAATAAATATAAAGCTCCAAGAAATAAACATATCAGTATTAAATTTAGAAGTTTTAAAATTTTCAACCGTGAACTATTTTTACATGATTTGCGAACTGCACCTCTTGCCAGTGTTTACCAGCTTTCTGATCCCGATGAAGCCATTGCCCATTGGACACGTATCTTTCTTTGTGTGTTTGATAACCACGCACCAACTAAAGAAGTTCGTGTGAAACGACAGATCAAATCTCCATGGATCACACAAGCAGTGCTCGACGCCATGCGGCAGAGAGATCAAGCTCACAAAAACAAGGACTTTAACATATACAGAGCACAGAGGAACAACGTGCAATATTTAATTCGTAGAGAAAAAAAAATTACTTTAAAAATTTGGTCCAGAACAAAACAAACAGTAAAGATATATGGAAAGCAATCAACACTTTAGCGAACAAGCGAAATCTGTCAAGTCTCGTCAACCCCTAATACTTCATTTACTTGCACAGACTTCAGCAATTACCTTCAGGCAGAAATAAACAGTCTTAAATCTACAATACCAAATTCACCTTGTGACTTAGGCAGGCTGTCAGTATTTTGTGAGAACAAATGTACCAACACAATCTCATCCAACATTCCGTTTATGACAGTTAATGAAGTGTATAACTATCTTCTAGGCCTTAAAGATAATAACTCATCAGGACTTGACGGAGTCAGTAATCGAATACTGCGTTATGCGGCTCCAGCTATTAGTGATTCGCTTACATACATATACAATCAATGTATCGCACGGAGTTACTTTCCTTGGCACTTTAAAGTCGCTAAGGTATATCCTCTCTTAAAACCTGGCTCTTCCGACAATAATAACCTTGGTAACTATAGGCCAATCTTCTTAATATCATCGCTATCCAAACCACTAGAAAAACACATACATAAAATAACACTACAACACCTAGTTAACAACGGCTTGTTAATTGATAGTTAGTCGGGGTTTAGACCTAAACATTCATGTCACACAGCTCTAACTAAGATGATTAACAACTGGCACTTAAATATTAATAACGATAACATATGTGGGGCAGTTTTTGTAGACTTTAAAAAAGCATTTGATATGATACATCACGCTATTTTAATTAGAAAACTAGAAACATCAAAAGTAAACCTTCAACTAGTGACGATAATTAAATCATTCCTGTCAGACATAAAACATGTAGTTTCTTACAATAACTCTTGCTCAAACCCAACCGTAATAAATAACGGCGTTCCGCAGGGCTCTATTCTTGGGCCTCTACTTTTTGCCATATACATTAATGACCTTCCACTACACGTTGAGCACGCATCCTGTGACCTATTTGCTGATGACTGTACTGTCTACACGAGTGATACAAGTTGCAACACACTCGAACTATCGTTACAAAAAGATACAGACAATGTGATTAAGTGGAACATCGGAAATCGCATGCTAATTAATATAATTAAAACAAAGTGCATGTTAATATCAACTAGACAAAAATTACAAAATTCAGAGAAAACAACACTTCAGATCTATATTGGTACCACGACAATTGAAAACGTTAATAAACATAAAACTCTAGGAATAGTCGTTGACCAGCATCTAAATTGGAACTCACATGTACATGCACTGACCAAGCATACGGCACAGAAAGTTTACCAGTTAGCTAAAATCAAACATTTCCTAGATGAAGATGCACGAAAATTGTTCTATATATCTCACATACAAACAAACCTTGACTATTGCTCCACAATCTGGGATGGTTGTTCTATGTCCAACACAAAAAGACTCCATTCACTACAAAAGCGTGCAGTGCGTCTAGTTTCTGACAACTGCCAAACACAGTGTGTAGATCTATATAAAGATCTCAAAATACTGCCTCTAAGAAAGCGCTTTCTGTTCAACAAAGCTAAATTTGTTCACAAAATCCTGTCACTGAATGCTCCAGCATATCTGTGGCCAATGTTCAAATACAATGAAAGACGCAGTCAACGACGTAACAAAATGCAAGTGCCCAAGCCTAGGCTTGACTTATTCAAGAAAAGCTTAGCTTACTCTGAGGCTCATCTTTGGAACTATCTTCCACATTATCTAAAACATAACAACCTCAGTCCCTGTTCATACAATCGTAGACTTTTCGAATACTTTATGAGTTCTGATTATCTGCCCCCCTAATGTGATTATTTTTCCGAACAAATGATACAATATCGAATGTAGGTTTAATGATGATGTTTATACTGTTCAACATATTTTATTTCATGTTTATGAGTAGATACTGTGGATGTGAGTATGCTATAATTTTACCTTTACAACGTTGAATTACTTTGCATTGATGGGTAAAATGTATGTGAGAATAAATGAAATCAATCTGAAAGGTGAGAAAAAGGAAGGGCAGAATGTCAGACGGGCCTGCGTGCCCAATTCTCAACCCTTTGAAAATAAAGTTCGTTCGTTCGTTCGTTCGTTCTTTTACTTCCTCTGTCCAGGTGTACTCTTTCTCTTGTTCCCAAGTCGGACTTTACCACAAGCTTCTGCTGCAGCTGTCTTTATGATGTCCTTGAATTTAAGCCAGAGGGTTTCCAAGTCATCAGGTCGTTCTTCTGTGTTGCTCACCGCTGCAGCAATAAGACCCTGATATCTGGTCTTAATTTCTGGCTCTCTCAGCTTGTAGGTCTTAATGCTCATTTTTCCTGTTCGTTTACTTAGTTTCTTGCGTGATGTTGGGCAGTTCCTAGGCTGAGCAACTCTTTCAGTTGTTCTTTTTAATGTAAGCAGGTAGTGATCACTACCAATCTCTGGCCCCCTCCAGACTCTAGCATCCCGGACATTTTTGAATGAGCTCCTCCTAACAATGGCATAGTCGATCACTGACTTCTCATTCTTTGTTGGTTCACATCTAGTGTATGCATGTGTGCGCTTATGGGGGAACTTTGTGTTTGTAATGATCAGATTCTGCTCACTGCAGAATCTAAGGAGTCGCTTTCCATTGTCATTGAGAGTATCTTCTCCATATCTTCCGATAACTCCACCCCATCTAGCATGGTCATTTCCAACTCTGGCATTGAAATCTCCGAGCAAGATAATTTCATCTAGGCAGTCATACACTGTTCTTTGAAGCAGCTCGAAGAATTCATCCTTGACCTCTGCTCTCTCATCCTCATTTGGCCCATACACTTTGACCAGGTTGACTATGGTTTCTCCTTCTTTTAGTTTTACAACCATAATGCGCTCCGAGACAAAGTTCCATCCCTTGATACTATCTTTTTGGTTTTTGGGCACAATGCAACCCACGCCCCCTTTAGCTCTTTCAGATGTGGGTACACCACTGTAGAGCAGCGTGTTGCCATCGAGATCCATGACTCCTTGTCCTCTTTTCTTTGTTTCCGTTATAGCCAGGATTTCTAGTTTTGCTTTCCTCATCTCTTCCACCAGCTCCTCTTCTTTCCCATTTATACTTCTTGTGTTCCAAGTTCCATAAGTCGTAGTCCTTAGTCCGTTCCAGTTCGTCGCCTTTAGAATCAGTCCGGTTTTCTCTCTTGTGGTTGTCATAATCAAAAGTTTGAAGCAAACAGGTGATTGGCCTGTTGTGCTTTTGCATGGTGGAGGGGCTGCCTCCTTACGGCCTCCATGCAGGCCGCCCTCCTCCTTTTTCAGCCGGGCTTGGGACCGGCCTAGGCGGAGTTCTATCTATATCTTTGCCAAGAGTAATCTTGCGCGAAGATAGATACCTTGGACGACCTACTTTTAGATACGCTTGCGTTGTGACCATTAGTGGACCACTGTCGTACGGAAGGTTAATTGGGTTATTTTGCCCTTCTAAGTAGAGTGGATGTCGACAGATACGCGAGAAGGTATAGAAATAAATTTTCCACAGGTGGTAGAATTGAGGAAAAGATCTGTCTCTGGAGTGATTTGGTTATCTCCTCCAGCCTACCCATACAACTGTACTTTGTTGCAAGACAGCGTTTACCTCCCCTATCATGAATAGATAAGTTTCTCTACACACACACACACACACAGCTATGTGACAACAAGACACACAAACGTGAAAAACTACGGATAAATGTTTATGGGTCTGACCAACACACAAAGGTAAGTTTCTTTGTAGTTTATTATCATTAAACTCGACAACATCAAAATATCTAAAGAAAAGATCAAAGAGTCATTTACATGCATATGAAATAAAGCAGAAAAAATGCACCATCCCCTGAATGGAGGAAAAAAAAACCCAAAAATTGATTAACGCAAAGGTTGAATGTTAGCACTATGTTACAGAATGAACAGTATTTGTACTCTATGAGACCCAGTAAAGTAAACAAAATTTAGACGAATCAGTGATGCGTGATGCCATATGATGATGGATGGTATCCGCATGTCTGGTTTTGTGTAGTGTGCAGATGTGTTCAGTCAAAACAATGTTCATACAAAAATAACAGGGCAATCCACATAGGACGTCAGTAAACTCACGACGTATAAAGTCAATGATTCTTGAAACAGCCGTTGACGTTTTTCTTCATTATTTATTGTGGACGCCACAGTGACAAAATGGTTACGCGAATATGTAGGCACATCAAACAGTCATTATCACAGCAACATTCAATACAGCAATAGACGGTAGACAGCATTACAATGATGAGTCAGATGCATGTTATATTTCATAGTGCTGTAAATGTAGTCAGGTGAAAAACTCCATCCTTTTCTATAACAGCCAGGAGATAACCAGATGTATGAGATCAGTTCACTCTCCTTAGTCTGACTTCAGCAAGACAGACACGTCTGCCGAAGTATAAATAATGTCCTCAAAAATAGCCTCTAGATAATAAAGGTTTTCCAAACCTAGTTCATTTAACAAAGTAGCAAGTAATGGTCCTTGGGACATGCATCAACCGATGCAGTACAATACAGCGACATGTGAGCTGGGAAAACATCTCGTGACGACGACTTTCGAAGACAGGCTATGAATCGAAATCGCTCACGACCAAAAATCGATAGAGTTAATGAAAAGTCAATTTACCTTGCCTTCAGGAAATACACAGAAATATCACGCCTCCCGACATGTGGGAAACACTAGAGGTATTATCTCGAATAAACGAAATATCCATTAAGAGGACTACACATCCCTGACAGAACAAAAAATAGCGGAGATCCCCTCTTCAACGAGGCATCTCTTTCGCCATTCAAATCGCTCACTCCACTAGTGGTGGGCGGAAACCGATCGACCAAAAAACAAGACCAGTCATGCGCAGTCCAGCGCAAAAAGACCACAGCTCAAAACTTAACTGCATTCAATACCAACGCGGGAAGACAAATGCTTACCGAGAAAAGTGACTATAAATTTCAAGCAGTTGTTGCCCTTGCGTTATAAAATAGATATTGTAATAAAACGATGTTTCGAGAATTTATCATGCAACATATCACCACCTCCTCCCGATAAAAAAAAATGTGGAACATATTTTTTTTTTAAATATCAAAGAGCATGCGATAAGCGGCTCAAAACGCACGAATTATGCGCTGATAATTAATTAAAGTTCCTAACATGAGGCTAAATATAGAGCGTCTGGTGAGGATATACCTCAACAGAAAAATAAATATGTCTCAAAAAATATTCACATCGGGGAGGTGTCACCAACACACATCACGTTAGCATGTAAACACAATATACGTATGCAAGTTACCATAATCATCATTAAACAGCATACTCTAATATTGTCTTTAAAAATGGATGTACAAATCTGATAGGAAAATTTAAATAGTACATTCTTTGACATGTAATGACATAAGTACATAGTAAAGTTAAACTACATGACGATCCAGGACATATGCTCTGGTATTCCGAGGGTAAGTACACAATCTAGAACTCGTCATGCTTGATACTAGTAAGGTAAGTCCTCAGCTCAACAATGACATTCTGAGAAAGTACAAGCAATATAATGCTAATTAATAACTAATATGCTTCATAAGGTACAATACATTATTAATAATTGTGGCTGTTTAGTAAACTAACGGCCCTTATATTAACTACTCAGTCCTCCTCTATCATCTTAAAAAACGAACAGAAGAAGATGACAACAAAGCACGATAGTGTGTACATATAAAGTAAGTACAGATGTGCTAATCTATTGTAGAAATATAGGTGTGTTATGACTCTGTAATATATGGAAATATAGGACAGAAGTATTAGTTGGAGTCATGTGGGCATCTAGACAAAATGTCAGCCATCACATTATCCGCACCACGGATAGCTCGTACCGTGAAGTGAAAAGGTTGAAGAGCTATAGCATATCGAGTGGATCTCGAACTCTTCAAATTCTTAGTCTGAATAGCTGTAAGAGCTTTCTGATCAGTCTCTAGAATGAAATGTGCGCCCAGGAGGAATCTTTGTAGCTTTAGAATTGACCAAACCATCGCTAACAACTCACGGTCTAAAACCGAGTAGTTCCTCTCTGCCGCATTTAGTTTTCTAGAAATGTACATAACAGGATGCAGAGTATTTGCATATTCTTGCATCAGTGCTGCTCCAATCCCAGTGGATGAAGCATCACTCCGAAGAACAAAAGTCCTATCAAGAGTAGGTAATCTTAAGATGGGAGGAGAAGAAAATATATTCTTGATTTGGTCTAGTGAAGATTGGCATTCTTCAGACCAACGGACCAGATTAGGCGAACCTTTCTTCAACAATGTTGAGAGAGGTGCCATGATCGAAGATAAATTTGGAATAAATCTCCCATAAAATTGAATTAAACCTAAGAGACTCCTAACTTGTTTCTTCGTTTTAGGAACAGAGATGTTCAGTATTTTGGAAGTATTGTGGTCTTCTGTCTTCAAGAGACCATGACCAACACGATGACCCAGGAAAGAGATTTCACCAAAACCAACAAAAGCTTTAGAAGGTTTCGCTGTCAAATTATTCTCACGTAGAGTGGACAGTAGGTCATATAACCCTAAATAGTGATCTTCCCAGGTATCACTGAAGAGACAGATGTCATCTAAGTATGCGATGACATCCGAACGATGTGACAGAATTCGATGCATCATGCGAACGAAAGTGGCAGGGGCGTTCATGAGACCAAAAGGCATAACATTCCATTGAAATAGACCCCTAGGTGTAGAAAAAGCAGTAAGAGGTTTGGCATGCTCTGCTAAAGGCACTTGCCAATAACCTTTAGACAAGTCAAGTTTAGTGAAGAATCTAGAATTAGAAAGTCTAATCAGTAGATCTTCTAACAAAGGCATCGGTTCAGCATCGAACTTTGTGACCTGATTCAATTTGCGATAATCAACACAAATTCGTATGTTCTTATCCTTCTTCCGGACAATAACCATGGAAGAAGAATATGGTGAAGTCGATGGTTCAATTATATTTAATTGAATCATTTCATCCAATTCCTTTTCCACTTGCGACTGAAAGTGTATAGGAATAGGATAAGGCCTAACCCTAATTGGATTATTGTCGGTAAGAATTATGTCATGTTCTATGACATCTGTGTGTCCAGGAATGTCAGTGAGAACATCCTGAAATGTTTGTAACATCGACGAGACTTGTCGATGTTCGTCACCAGAAAGATTAGGAGAAACAGAAACGTTTTTCCAAGATTCCGTAGAATGTAATGGAACCACTGGAAGGGGAAGATTAACATCAGAGAAGGTAGATTCCTCATCCTGTATGACAGACAGGGATGAATAATGACCGTGAGGTGCAGGAGCATCATCCGTTGCCTGGAAAATAGGCAGCAAATAGTCCGGACGTTCGTGAAATTCCGAAAGCATGTTTATGTGGAAAGTTTTATGCTTTCCATCAATATCGACCACATAGTCAACATCGGAAATCCGAGAGACTATTGCATACGGACCTTTCCATGCAATAAGAAGTCTATTTTCCCTACTGGGGAGTAGGACGAATGCTTTGTCACCTGGACAAAGTTGTCGTAGACATCTATTCTTGTTAGCAAACTGTCTTGCCTTCTCTTTAGCAATTTCTGATGAAGCAGTTGCTAGCTTACATGCCTCAATGATCTTTTGTCTAAGAGCAATGACATACTCATATGAGGATTGAGTTTCATCGCTAATATCATCGGCAGTGATGAGATCGTGTAATAAAGACATAGGGCCGCGTGGACGCGCGCCAAAGACAAGTTCGAAGGGAGAAAATCCTGTGTGTTCATTAGGGACTTCTCTATAGGCAAAGAGAGCCGCGGGTAAAACCCTGTCCCAATCTTGAGGATGATCTTCAGTTATCTTACCAAGCAAAGTCTTGAGCGTTCTATTCAGACGCTCAACTAACCCATTAGACATAGGATGGTAGATACTACTGAGAGATCGTTCAATATGTAAGGTAGACATTACCTGTGACATAGTGTCAGATATGAGTTGAGTGCCATGGTCTGACAATATTTCTCTGGGGAACCCCAAGCGAGAAAATATCAACCAAAGAGCATCTGCGATATCTGTAGTAGATATGCTCTTAAGAGGAATAGCCTCTGGCCAACGTGTGCACATATCGACACATGTAAGGATAAACTGATGTCCTCTGGCCGACTTGACCTTAAAAGGGCCAATAATATCTATGGCCATTTTCTGAAACGGCCGAATAGGAATGTCAGCAGCCTGGATAGGCGCAGCATGTCGTGGTCCTCTAGATTTGACCTCCTGACATACCTTGCATGATCGGCAGTAAATACGAATGTCCTTATTGACAAAAGGCCAAAAGAAAGCCGCAAGGACTCTCGACTTCGTACGGGAAAAACCCATATGTCCAGCACATTGCGAGTCATGAGCATGTTGTAATATTTGCACTCTCATGCTCTTGGGAACAAGAATTTGCGAATGTGCCGACGTAGTCGAATCTTGTACCATACGTACAAGTACGCCGTTTCTCATTGCAATCCAAGATTTTCTATTTGTATCCTGATTCGGATCACCTTTCTTCGCAAGAACGAAGAATTTTTTTAAAGAAGGATCTTCTTCTTGCAATTTTATGAAAGAGTCACGAGTGATTACTAAGTGACTATCTTGGCTATCAACTTCATTATCACTATTCAGTGAAGTTTCGGGTGTTTGTAGAGCTTGTGCTCTTGTAACTACTGCATTTGTAGCTTGCATGTTATTATCTTCCCAAGCAGCAATCTGCTGTGGGGTACACTCCCTAACTCCGTGAATACGACCAATAATAAGGTCCGCAATAGGATTAGGTAAGAGACAAGCATGCACATCTCCAGTAAAGAAAGGAGTGGCAATGCGAATTACAGCAGTAGGATATTTTTCTAGAGTGCCGCCAAATGTGACACATTTAATAACCCTTCCTGTAGCACAAGATGGATCTACAAGCGATTGTCTAACACCAATAGTGGTGCATCCGGAATCGAAAAGTAGTGAGACCGGAGTATCATTAACAAGACCCTTATGTAGAATTAAAGAATCCCTCCCGTCATGCGCAACAGCAGCAGGAAGAGCGGGAAGTGGGTGACCACAACTCAAAGTAGTTATGGTACCCGGTTCGAATAAAGTACTGCATTGGGGGCATTTGTTTGCTCTCTCAAAGTCAAAAGCAGAACCAGTGACAGCGTCAAAGTTTTTACTATCAACAACATGATTACAGGCTCCCTCAGTTTCCTGTTGTACAGCATTAGCCTGCTGATATCTCTTTTTTTGTGTTGAGATCTACCCCGACTATTATTACCTCTGAAGTTATCAGAGTTATTATTATCTCTGCAGTTATTATTGTCTCTATTGTAATTGTTATCCTGGTTCGAATTCCAGTTTCCACGATTACTATCATGTTCACATTGATGCGAACATCTATTTGTTTGGTTCTGAGGTCTTCGGCAGGAATAACCTCTATTACCATATCCTCTTTTGAAATGCTTATACTTATTAGGGTGATAGTAACGAGTACTATCAGGTTGTCTCCAATTCTTCGAAGAAGAATCACCATGAAATTGATTTCCATGATTTTGACAGAAATTACCGCTACTCTTTCTATCAAAATTTTGTTGGAATCTACGAGCAAAGTTTTGGCCATACGGAGCTGCCGAAGCAACTGGTAAACCTTCTTTCACCTTAGAGTTACCCATGGTTATGTGTGGGTGCGCAGTTACGTATTGGCAACAGAAATCTTCCATTTCTTTTATTGTTTTAGGTTTACGTTCATGAAGGAAAGCAAGGAAAGACTCATTGACAGACGACATGACTTTGTCTCTAAGTATTAAGTCCATAAGTCCTTCGTAAGTTTTTTCCGTCTTAGATAGTTCAACCCATCGTGAGAAAGTAATGCGTATTCTTGCAATAAACTCGGAGAATTCAACTCCATTTTCAGGTAACATGTTTTTAAATTGTAGACGATAGCCGGCTTCGTTAAGCTGATATTTCTTTAACAAAGCGGCCCTGACAACCTCATAATTGTTCTTGTCAGGTTCATCCACCATATTTAATATACTTAGAGCTTTACCTGTCAGTATCCCTGATAACTGATAAACATATTTTGCTTTGTCTATGTTATGAGCTGTACATGCTAGTTCAAATCTGTCCAGATAGAACATTATGTCATCACTGGAAGGACTAAATGTTGGTAACTTAATCTTAAAAGTATCATTATTAGCCTTACCAGAAGATGAACCCTTGTTTGAATCATTACCATTACTCATGCTCGTCAATTTCAATTTTTCCAACTCTAAAGCTAAGACCTTTTCTTCATGTTCCATTTTTGCTTTCTCTCTCCTCTCATCAGACTCTCTCTGTAATCTTCTTTCCTCAGCCTGAGCCTCTTTTTGAAGTCTTTCATTTTCAGCTTCTTTTTCAAGTCTTTTATTTTTAGCCTCTTTTTCAAGTCTTTTATTCTCAGCCTCTTTTTGAAGTCTTTCAGCTTCTAGCTGTAGCTGGAGTTTTCTCTCCTCAGCTTCTGATTCCGTTTTTTGTTTTTCCATTTCCATTTGGAATCTTTTTTCATCCACCTGCATCTGCAGTTTCTTTTGTTCAGCTTCCATTGCTTTATCATATCGAGCAGTTGCAAATTCTTCTAACTTATCACCAGTCTTCCCAAGCAATTTACCCTGCTCAATAAAGTGCTCAAATGTAGACATGTTGTCTAACATATGAGTCCAAAAACCTGAAATAATTAACTAATTTATTTCAAACCTAAGTGTAACAAGTCTTAATTAAGCACTTGTATATTCACATCACATTATATTATCCCAGTCTCTGTGGGAAACAAGTCTCCAATCAAAGAACTTGTATATGAAATATCAGCACTCAATTCTTGATCATAAGTGCACTTCTCATTCAATAGTGCACGACACTATTCATCATTCATTTATCATCAGTGTAGTAGTAACAGTGCATTAGCATAGCCCATTAACTAATTACTATAACTGTAAACAATGACTATGTAAACACATGCAGAATGTAAACATTGAAAATGTAAACAATGCAAACAATGTAAACAATAACAATGTAAACAATAACAAAGATCAGCAACAATACAAAAACGTTCGCAGAAATCAACTAAAAATAAAGCAGAAATTAATGAAATATCACAAAAAATGTGACGATATCTGCGCTATAATTAAACAAAATACATGACACCACAGTGTATAAACAAAAATGTTGTATGAAACTAAATTATAGACAAGAGTAGGCTAACAAATACAAACAAATCAAAACAAAACTAAAGAATGCGAAATAATAACGAAAACAATATTAAAACATGTCATCACAGCTAACATAAATAGCAACAGAAGTCGCTTAGCAAATTCCAGTATCGGAAATTTGCAAACCCTACAGAAAACGCTCACAATAGACGACCTCTATGACGTGGCATAATCTAACGGAGACACCACCCAACCGAGAACCCGCTGAAATATAAACATATAAATATACAAATAACATATAGACATATAACATATAGAATGAGATGATACACAGAAGACTCAGCAGAAGTATAAGGGCACAGTTTACATACAAACAGGCCACTTAACTTATAGGCTTCCAATCGTAGAACAGCAGAAAAAACGGATGTCAATCAACGTCCTAAAGAGCGAAGCTCCAACGATGATGGCACATCTGAACTGCTTCCACTGCTAACACGATGGTACAAGAGCTTCTGAAATACTGTGTGTTGAGTTGTTTCGGCACTTGACCTTCTAATCCAAAAGTAAGTTGATGGAAATCGGTACTTGGCCTTCTTCAGAAAACAACCCGTTTCAACCGGCACTTGACCTTCACAAAAACGACAGCACTGGAACCTTGACAGCAGCAACTTGCTTGACTTGCGTAAAATATAACAGCAGTCCGAGTTATCCGGCAACATGTAACAACGCCGGGTACTGTCAAATTCTTGTTTCCGTCAAAAAGTTGAAATTTTGACTTTTACCGGGCAACGCCGAGTACTTTGAAAATGGTGAAGATGTTGACTGTATTGAAGAATGTTAATTTCTTGAAGGATGCTGATGAATTCTTGTTGAAAATGAAGTGGGTAAGGGACCCCGTGTTTGCTGGTACCAGAATCAAACCAGCTTATGGCCACCAAATGATGCGTGATGCCATATGATGATGGATGGTATCCGCATGTCTGGTTTTGTGTAGTGTGCAGATGTGTTCAGTCAAAACAATGTTCATACAAAAATAACAGGGCAATCCACATAGGACGTCAGTAAACTCACGACGTATAAAGTCAATGATTCTTGAAACAGCCGTTGACGTTTTTCTTCATTATTTATTGTGGACGCCACAGTGACAAAATGGTTACGCGAATATGTAGGCACATCAAACAGTCATTATCACAGCAACATTCAATACAGCAATAGACGGTAGACAGCATTACAATGATGAGTCAGATGCATGTTATATTTCATAGTGCTGTAAATGTAGTCAGGTGAAAAACTCCATCCTTTTCTATAACAGCCAGGAGATAACCAGATGTATGAGATCAGTTCACTCTCCTTAGTCTGACTTCAGCAAGACAGACACGTCTGCCGAAGTATAAATAATGTCCTCAAAAATAGCCTCTAGATAATAAAGGTTTTCCAAACCTAGTTCATTTAACAAAGTAGCAAGTAATGGTCCTTGGGACATGCATCAACCGATGCAGTACAATACAGCGACATGTGAGCTGGGAAAACATCTCGTGACGACGACTTTCGAAGACAGGCTATGAATCGAAATCGCTCACGACCAAAAATCGATAGAGTTAATGAAAAGTCAATTTACCTTGCCTTCAGGAAATACACAGAAATATCACGCCTCCCGACATGTGGGAAACACTAGAGGTATTATCTCGAATAAACGAAATATCCATTAAGAGGACTACACATCCCTGACAGAACAAAAAATAGCGGAGATCCCCTCTTCAACGAGGCATCTCTTTCGCCATTCAAATCGCTCACTCCACTAGTGGTGGGCGGAAACCGATCGACCAAAAAACAAGACCAGTCATGCGCAGTCCAGCGCAAAAAGACCACAGCTCAAAACTTAACTGCATTCAATACCAACGCGGGAAGACAAATGCTTACCGAGAAAAGTGACTATAAATTTCAAGCAGTTGTTGCCCTTGCGTTATAAAATAGATATTGTAATAAAACGATGTTTCGAGAATTTATCATGCAACAATCAGATATATGGATAGTTTTCCCGCAAACAAGAAAAGGTTTATCTCTCTCCTGTAGAGATTAAGTGTCGCGTCTGCCTACACTGTTAACATAATTACAGTCTAAGGTATGGCGGGTGGCGTGATTTAACATTTTAATAGAATATCTGGTATGAAATCGCTACGCGTTACTTTATTTCACTCGTTTTACTAGCGAGAAAAATCTAAGTGAAGAATAAATGTTAAAAGCTATCACTTCTTAAATCATTAGCACTATTATCCGTTTACCAGAAACATTAGAACGAAAATCTCCACGAAATATTAATACACCAAGAAAACTGGTTCTAGGACAGCGCGCTAGACTACCTCCAAATTCTGACTGACAACTGATAGGGGGTTTAAGAAAACATCAGTATATATATCATTGGATTCCTCTGATCTCTAATGTTGTTAATTTCGCGTCCCAGTGTGGAACGGAGAATTCAGAAACAACGCGTATCAAGATAAAAGCCTTCGTGTCGGTCGATCAAAGTTTCTCGTCTGGAGTTTCCGACCGGCATCACAGCTTCCGTTCGGCTAACGAGTTACCTTTGTAGAATGCCCGCTTCTCAAGATCAAAGAGCCCAGGGGGAGTTCTAAACTTCCCCTGAGTAAAACTTCAAAGGGTCTGTGTTTCGTCTCTCCCACGTGCTTGCCTGTCTGAGAGCTATTATGATTGACAGATGAAGCTCGCGAGAGAGGAAGAGGTAAATACAGCCTGATTTGCTTTCCTGTTATGACTGACTGGTCAGGAAGTTTGTAAACATTTCGTTAGCTCGTGTTAAAAGAAAAGAAGGCGGGACAAAACAGTACGTTGCAGAAATAGACAGTTGGTATAGATGCATGTTTAGCTAGCAAATCAGAGGGCAGCTATTAGGTTGCAATAAGCTGTCAGATTACTGTAGACTCTTTTTCCATTACACGTCACAACCACTACTGCAAAGCAAGGGGAGGAAATTTCGGGACAGCAAGGACAAAAAATATAACCCTTAAAAGTCTTTTAACACGCTCAGACATACTTTTTTTTTAAGGAAGCAGTGGTCAGCCGAATGATCCATCGATCAATGTGCCGATTAATTTTGTAAACAAATATTTTGTTTACCACTGTTTAGTGACTCGAAGAATGCATCCATCTTGCTCGATTCTCTTTGGTATTATGTAAAGAAAAATACAGTTAAGATTTTAAATAGTAAGTTCGGTGATTAAGAGTTTAGTATATTCGTCTTCAAAGCAAACGTTCTGCGTTTGATTCACGGCAGAGGCACATTCAAAAATTCTGGCTCTTTTATAAATGTATTTTTCTAAATTATAGCTTCCATGTGTCTGTGTGTGTTGACGGGGTTACTTGCTCGGTGGAATATGAAAGTTAGAAGGAAATGGAAATGAAGAAACTGAACACAGACAACATGTGATATTCTCAGGACGCGAGACAAACCCCGCATACCATAGTTCTTTGCCGTCACTCCTTGACGGGTTATATGCAAGTATCAAATCCATAATTCTCGCCGTTTGTACGTCGGTCACATCTAAGGGATGCAAATGTGGTTGAAAGTTAGACATTAATTGTATTGTTTCCCTTATATGTACTCTCCCGAAAATAGTAACACTCAACGAAGAAAAGTCAGTGAAATATGCAACACAAAGTGAGTGACAGTGATATATGAATAAAATGTAAGTTTGTTATTGTAGTACCCAGTTTTCATTTCGGAAACGGATTTAACTCATCATTTTGTTAAAAACAACCTTAAAATGTAAGTTTTTGATTGTTTCTTGAAGACAAAATTTTAATTTAAAGTATTGCAGACTTATTATTATGGATCAAAATGATAAGATGGCTGCAAAACGAGCTGCAGATGCTAAGAGGAAGAGACGATCGCGTCAATCACAACGAGCAAGCGAGACTCCAGAAGAAGCAGCAATACGACGACAACATGAAGCGGCACAAAGACAAGCACAGCGTCAGTCACAACGAGCAAATTATGGATTTTGATATATCCAGGACAAAATCTACCAGGGCACGATTTTTAAAAGATACACGAACATTTAGGAGAAATGTTGTCATAAAATATTTGTTAATTAGTCAATTTCCGGTCCATTAGATCAGTATTACTTCTCTCCATGTGTCACAAAGTTACCCCTGTGAGGGTAACCAAAGAGAGTTATCTGTGAGGTGCCGGCTTTGTCAATGGCTCAGATTCGCCTGGCACCCGGTTGAAGATGAGCAGCAGGAGTGGAGAAGGTGAATATAAGACTTTGGGATGAATTCCCAGCATATAGCCCCAGTGATTCTGGATCTCGTGACATATACCTCCTACCACTCTATCTCCCCCTCTATATACTAACGAGCCCCCACTCCCCTATTACACTGAGTGAACAGAAGAGAAAGAGAAGAAGAACAGTATGTCTCTTTCGCACACTTTCGTTCCTTCTCTATATATGTGATAACGTGTGTTGGTAAACACAACTACAACATTTATTAATGTTCTGAAATATAACAACATTCAATTACACTGATACAAATGCAACTAGAAATAACATTAACTGTCCCTGTGAAGAAAGATATTAGTTAATGCAAAATACACAAATGAATCTAAAGTCTACCCTATGTGATGATGATGAATTTAAGTAACTCCTAAATACTAACAAAAAGGATATCTTGTGTTTCTTGGTCTCTTGCTAACTGTCAATAAACTCTGGTTGTTTGAACACAATGGACAAGTCTTTGTCTGCCTACAATAACATTGGACGGTTCCCTCGATTTCGCCAGGTGTCCACGGCTTGTATTTTTGTCTTTCACAATGCCTGTGTTGACATTGTCCCGAGCGTCCGAGGTGTCTTATTCATGGGTGAGGTTGAACACAAAGTTAGGCGGGTGAGACTTCGTCTGTTATGCAGATGTCCTTTTGTTGTCTTGGTATTTTGCTTATGTGGTGACGATGATGAAAATATGTTGTATATTCGTATTTGTTGGTGCATCAATTGTACAGGGAGAATCTGTCCATTACTGCATGTAATTTAGGATCTCGATAAATTTGGTAGGCACTGGGGTTACAAAATCTCCCGTCTGCTCTTGCAGCTTTTGATCATAGTTTCTCAAAGGCACTTGTTGTAAAAAATCATCCGTTGGCGACTGCCACTTCAGATCATTAAATTTCTCAAAGGCACTTGTTGTAAAAATCATCCGTTGGCGACTGCCACTTCAGATCATTAAATTTCACGTGGACAGCTATTTAGAAATGCAGCAATCCTTCTGGGTATTTTCTGCTTTCTTTTTGGGTGGGTAGTCGATGATAGAAAGACCCTTCACCGCCTGGTAAATTCCTTTCTGACCCCCGTGGAGTATTGGTAGGTTGTTGCCGTTAATTACGTGTGAGATGCGTGTCGTCGCAGTATCTCGGTCGGCCCTACTCTAAAGCTTGTCCTGTGATTAACGCCAACCACGTAGTAGACTAAGGATGAGTATCTCAAATGGTCCCTGTCTCTACCACTGTGATGGATAAAATAATGAACCCTTTGTAAGTATCCCGTAAACTATGCTACGCCTGTAGTGTCTTGTATGTGAAATCTTATCACTATAAGAAAGGGCTGTGCGGTGTTTACTGCACGTTTAACATGTAATGTAAGAGGCAAAATAAAAGTGTCTTGTATTTACTTCGTTATAGTTACTGGAAACTGTGCAATCTTATAAATATAATCATTCTCTGCATGGCGTTTATTGCAACCTGTACTTATTAGTGTGAAATATAATATTATAATAAACGTGACTGGTATTTACAGTGTTATATTTATGGAAAATATGTATATATTATCTGAATGAAGTTAAGACATAATAATGATAAAGTACAAAATATATTACACTAACCTTGGTGTCCCTATACGAATTTCACTGACACAATGTCTTGATTCTTTCTTGTGAAATCTAGAACCCACGTTTTGGTTGGCGGAATGGTTTCTCTTACCAATGCCAAGCAATGAATCTAGTTGGGTTATATATCGTCTGAATCGCCTAGGGCGATTTTTTTTCGGGTTCGCTTCCTGTGTCATGTGAAATTTCGTTTGTTTTCCTAAAGTCAGACATTCCGTCCTCAAACTGTGTAAAATTTCCTGTATTATTTTGCTATGGTCGCTCTCATATTTTGCTTATCCGAGACAACTTGTCTGCGTTCGTCTTTTGAGTGTCTGTGCAGCATTTAATAGTTTTTACATAATGACATATTCTCCCTCTTTTCATGTTGTCCCTGGCTCAGACACTGCGTCGCCGTTAATCAAATGTTATTTTGTCTGAACGACTGACCACCAGACGCATTGTAAAATTACTTGGCCTTCTGTCGCCGACTGCACATTATGTTCTATTACTAACCAAAATAATACTTGGGTATTACTGGCTTTGTGTAAACACACCCGCGACGTCCGTTGCTTTCCTCCTAATAGTCTGTTGATGTAATGTCCGCGTGTTTGTGAAAACATTTCAGGTGAATGTTGTTGCGTTTAAAAGGGCTCACGCCGAGCGTTGTCTATTGTTATGTCAACATTCCTTGTAAAATTGGTGGATGTCCCATGACTGTTGACCAACGATTGTCTGTGCCAACAGTGAGTATAGACAACCGACTGCCTTCTCATTCAGTGAGAAATTTACCGACAAAATATTACCATTAGTTTTTAGGAATTTAATTGCAGACTTACTCGTCTCTCGCGACAGATGTCCCCCGCACCAAGTCTTAGCTTGCGAAGACTCCTGCGAGTCAGGATGCAATTTACATTCCCTATTGTCGGCGGTGGTTATCTTCTCCCTATTACTCTCCACTTCATCTTCCTCTTTCCATTCCTCCTTCTCCTCGTCCAAATCATTCTTCTCGCAATCTTCCTCAGTTGCTTCTCCTGCATCAGCTATAAAGAGCTGCTCCCTTTCCTGTTTCAATATCGTGACCGTAGTCAAGAGTTGTCGCCCCTGCTCGACTACGTTCGTAGAGTGGGTTGTGATTTTCTGCACACCTGCAGCTGACTGTCTAGCCGCATTGGGCTGCAGTGCTGAGTTCGGATTTCCTTTATTCAAATGCTTTGTGGCTGCTCGTGTCCTGAAGTTGGCCGCTTCAGTTATGTGTCTGGCTAAGTATCTCTTTAGCAGAATAATATTATATATTTCCAGCTGATTCTCCTCTGGAATCTTATAATTGGTTTGAGATGCCTTCTCGACCACTGTGTATGGCCCGTGCCATCCAATCAGTAACCTGTTCTGTTTACTATGCATAAACAGTAAAACTTGTTTGCCTATCTCTAGCTCACACTTAGGACCAGTCGTATTATATTCTCCGTCATGTTGACGCCTCCTCTTCCTCATACGTGGTCTGTTTCCCTTACTAGTGGCTTCCTCACTTTTCCCATGATTTGATGCCCCTCTCTGGCATTCAGGACCTGATCTGATAAATTGATCCATGTCCCTTGCGATTCCCTGCCAATAATAATGGTGGGTGATTCTTTGCGTAGTGATGTATTGTCTGACCTGACCACTAGATTTACTAGCATGTCCCATACCTAAGATATAAAATCTATATCGTGCTGGTACTACCAGTTGCTTATACTCATATCCGCGCTTTTCTACTTTCCTAAGGAGTTGTCCTTGCTGTTTAAAGCAGTCTCCTGGTTCTGGTGGATTGTCTCCCTTCAGTCTCTTCTTAAAACACGGTTCTACCGATTTATCGTTCATTTGAGCTTGTCTCAGCTCTTGCGGATGGAAGTGAACCTCGTCTCCTTGTCTCTTCTCCTTCGCTTGGTCACTTGTCTGCACTGCAGCTGTGACTCTTGATTGACGAGTGTCTCCTAAACTCACATATTTGTAGCCTAAAATGACTTCGTATGTATGATCATTTAAAACTGCCGTTCGTAGTTCTCCCTTGACATATCTGCCTTCAATGGGAGTCCGGGCGATAGCCGCCATCATTGGAGGATCGCCGTTACCTGTGACCTGAATTTCCACAGTTCCATCAGTCAATTGTTCTGATCTAACCAGTCTTGAACTGATTTTCGAATCGAATTCCAGCCTGGAATCGAATACCTCTTCCGCTCTTTCTCTATTGACAACGTTGTGTTCCGAGGGAATCCGGGCGCTAGTCGCCGTCCCTACAATATCACTTTTCCTTTTCCGCCCCTTTGCATTAGGGTCCTTGTAATATTCGTTGCCAGGTTTAAACCTCTTCTTTCTTTTGAGTGGTCCATTCTTATTGACACTAACTCTCAGTGTGTCTTTCTTCGCTCTGTCGAAATAAAAAATGTTTCCCCACTTCTTTCTTCTGCTAACCAATCTTTGAATCCGACGACGGATCAAAGTTGGCCCTTGTTTGTCCTTATTACGTATCTTGTGTATCTTGCCCGTGGAATGGTCATAATTCAAGATACGGTGCAACCCATCTGTCCATTTATATCGGGTACAGTGTGTTGTAAATTTCGCGCATCTGCGCTGTGCCTTGCATAAAGCGCGTACACCAAGCTGTTTCCTCTTGTGTCGCCTGGTGTCTTTCCTTCTCTCTATCCGCTTAGTTTTTGTCTCGCCTACATATAGAATCGGAGTCCCATGGGTGTTGAGCTGCTGTATCCCCGCCGGCTCTACCACACTTTTCTCCTCATAATCCTCTTCTACCTCCTTTTGAAGAGAGTCGGGGGGTGCCTCCGTGTCCGTCGTCCACCCTGTCCCGATAATCGTATGTGTTGTTATACCTTCTAAAGGCACACATTTCTCTCCGTAAGTTTTAAAAGTGGTAGGATCTGACTTTTCCTCGTCTTGGGTAAAGGCAGACTTAGGCGATGTGTGCAACTGTCTATTTCCGTGGATAATAGCGAATGCCCGTTCCTGTCCGGTCGCTTCTTTCCACGTAGAAGGGCCGGTGGAGTAAGGTAATAATTGTTCTCCTGATGTCAGGAGACAAGTGCCTGTTTTCTTCTTCCCTGTGATGCCAGGTGAAATTGTTTTATTCGAAGTCCCCTTGCAAGATCCATCGAAGGTACCGCTCGCAATTAGAGTGGGTTCTTCTGTGCCTTTTAATAACTTTCCGTTATCTCTGCAGCGGTGTCTGGAATCCATTGAATTAACTACCGCCGGGTGTGATTTTTCCCCCTCTTTTCTCCGGGACTCTTTGTCCTTCATTGTTCGGGTTTCTATATACGCCAAGCGATGGAGAGGAGGGCGGTTTCGGCACTCACTGGTGTAGTGATTTTTCATGCGACAATACCGGCACCATTTTTCCCCTTGCCTCTGGTTCTGAGAAAAGGAGTTGTGTTGAGTTTCCTGTCTATGTGGATTGCAAAGCAAGTTGTCTTTCTTCCCCTGATACCGGTCAACTGCGCCCTTCTCGTAATCAGTTTCTCCTGCAGATTTCTTTGCATATGTCGTAATGCAAGGCGAAGATGGTGTGTCCTCTAGGCGATATGATAGCTCGTCTGCCACTTCATGGGCCGAAATACATATTTCTGGTTCAACTCTTGTGGATAGTTCAAATGCTTTAAGCAACCTCTTCATCCGAAGTTCGTGCTCTCTCTCTGCCTTATTTCTCTCTAACTCTGCCTTGAATCTCCTATACTCGGCCTCTCTCTCTCTCTCAGCTTCTAATTTCTTGGCTTCTCTCTCCTCCTTCTCCGCTGCTAATGTCAATCTTCTTTGCTCTACTTCTGCTGCTAGTTTATCTTTTCTCTCTTGCTCTGCAAGTTTGTCTTTTCTCTCTTCTTTGTGCGCCGTTAACATTTTTTCCACATATTCCATAAGTTCTCCTTTTTCTAGTTTTAAACTAGTTGCTTCCTGGATAATCGCAGCGCGAATTTGCATCAAATCTGCCATGATCAAGCTAGAATTCAATCTGCCTATCGCTACTCAAAATTATGTGAGAGAAAAAAAATATAGGGCGAAGAAAAAATTTGTGCCCTTGGCCAAAGGGAGAACCAAAACAAATTTCCCGTATGCTTCGCTATAACCTTTACAGCCGTACAGGTAAATGACAATAGTAAAGAAAACCTTGGCAATACAATTCTAAGGCTTGCTAAGAATACCAGTCAAATATTTCTGACCATCAACTGCCTGCCTACCAAGAAAACAATACTAAAATGTTTCGTCTCAGTGGCTTAGTCGCTATTGTCCACTTGTGAACAAAAGGAATACACAATGTCGGGTCGCTCGTTCAAAGCGTCCGACTTCAACAATGCCTTTTGATCGAGTCCCACGTGGTACTACCAAAAATCCAGGTAAATTTATAATGATGACAACAAATCAATATTGGTAACCAGATGCAGTAATAAAGTGCATATAAATTAATACGGTGTAATCTTCTAACATGTGTCAATGTCTTTCTTAATATACTATGAATATCTAATCTTAATATCTAATATGAATATCTAGTTATCTAATACTCTATTCTGTGTTCTTTCCCTCTACCTAAGTAGAATAAGGAACAGTATAGAAGACAGTGAATAGGTTTATACAAAATTTGCAAAAAAGAATTATTTAATGTTTTAGTCTAGGGCAAGTCCCAAGGTATATTCCGGACTGCAGCCCACAATTATGTCACAAAGTTACCCCTGTGAGGGTAACCAAAGAGAGTTATCTGTGAGGTGCCGGCTTTGTCAATGGCTCAGATTCGCCTGGCACCCGGTTGAAGATGAGCAGCAGGAGTGGAGAAGGTGAATATAAGACTTTGGGATGAATTCCCAGCATATAGCCCCAGTGATTCTGGATCTCGTGACATATACCTCCTACCACTCTATCTCCCCCTCTATATACTAACGAGCCCCCACTCCCCTATTACACTGAGTGAACAGAAGAGAAAGAGAAGAAGAACAGTATGTCTCTTTCGCACACTTTCGTTCCTTCTCTATATATGTGATAACGTGTGTTGGTAAACACAACTACAACATTTATTAATGTTCTGAAATATAACAACATTCAATTACACTGATACAAATGCAACTAGAAATAACATTAACTGTCCCTGTGAAGAAAGATATTAGTTAATGCAAAATACACAAATGAATCTAAAGTCTACCCTATGTGATGATGATGAATTTAAGTAACTCCTAAATACTAACAAAAAGGATATCTTGTGTTTCTTGGTCTCTTGCTAACTGTCAATAAACTCTGGTTGTTTGAACACAATGGACAAGTCTTTGTCTGCCTACAATAACATTGGACGGTTCACTCGATTTCGCCAGGTGTCCACGGCTTGTATTTTTGTCTTTCACAATGCCTGTGTTGACATTGTCCCGAGCGTCCGAGGTGTCTTATTCATGGGTGAGGTTGAACACAAAGTTAGGCGGGTGAGACTTCGTCTGTTATGCAGATGTCCTTTTGTTGTCTTGGTATTTTGCTTATGTGGTGACGATGATGAAAATATGTTGTATATTCGTATTTGTTGGTGCATCAATTGTACAGGGAGAATCTGTCCATTACTGCATGTAATTTAGGATCTCGATAAATTTGGTAGGCACTGGGGTTACAAAATCTCCCGTCTGCTCTTGCAGCTTTTGATCATAGTTTCTCAAAGGCACTTGTTGTAAAAAATCATCCGTTGGCGACTGCCACTTCAGATCATTAAATTTCTCAAAGGCACTTGTTGTAAAAATCATCCGTTGGCGACTGCCACTTCAGATCATTAAATTTCACGTGGACAGCTATTTAGAAATGCAGCAATCCTTCTGGGTATTTTCTGCTTTCTTTTTGGGTGGGTAGTCGATGATAGAAAGACCCTTCACCGCCTGGTAAATTCCTTTCTGACCCCCGTGGAGTATTGGTAGGTTGTTGCCGTTAATTACGTGTGAGATGCGTGTCGTCGCAGTATCTCGGTCGGCCCTACTCTAAAGCTTGTCCTGTGATTAACGCCAACCACGTAGTAGACTAAGGATGAGTATCTCAAATGGTCCCCTGTCTCTACCACTGTGATGGATAAAATAATGAACCCTTTGTAAGTATCCCGTAAACTATGCTACGCCTGTAGTGTCTTGTATGTGAAATCTTATCACTATAAGAAAGGGCTGTGCGGTGTTTACTGCACGTTTAACATGTAATGTAAGAGGCAAAATAAAAGTGTCTTGTATTTACTTCGTTATAGTTACTGGAAACTGTGCAATCTTATAAATATAATCATTCTCTGCATGGCGTTTATTGCAACCTGTACTTATTAGTGTGAAATATAATATTATAATAAACGTGACTGGTATTTACAGTGTTATATTTATGGAAAATATGTATATATTATCTGAATGAAGTTAAGACATAATAATGATAAAGTACAAAATATATTACACTAACCTTGGTGTCCCTATACGAATTTCACTGACACAATGTCTTGATTCTTTCTTGTGAAATCTAGAACCCACGTTTTGGTTGGCGGAATGGTTTCTCTTACCAATGCCAAGCAATGAATCTAGTTGGATTATATATCGTCTGAATCGCCTAGGGCGATTTTTTTCGGGTTCGCTTCCTGTGTCATGTGAAATTTCGTTTGTTTTCCTAAAGTCAGACATTCCGTCCTCAAACTGTGTAAAATTTCCTGTATTATTTTGCTATGGTCGCTCTCATATTTTGCTTATCCGAGACAACTTGTCTGCGTTCGTCTTTTGAGTGTCTGTGCAGCATTTAATAGTTTTTACATAATGACATATTCTCCCTCTTTTCATGTTGTCCCTGGCTCAGACACTGCGTCGCCGTTAATCAAATGTTATTTTGTCTGAACGACTGACCACCAGACGCATTGTAAAATTACTTGGCCTTCTGTCGCCGACTGCACATTATGTTCTATTACTAACCAAAATAATACTTGGGTATTACTGGCTTTGTGTAAACACACCCGCGACGTCCGTTGCTTTCCTCCTAATAGTCTGTTGATGTAATGTCCGCGTGTTTGTGAAAACATTTCAGGTGAATGTTGTTGCGTTTAAAAGGGCTCACGCCGAGCGTTGTCTATTGTTATGTCAACATTCCTTGTAAAATTGGTGGATGTCCCATGACTGTTGACCAACGATTGTCTGTGCCAACAGTGAGTATAGACAACCGACTGCCTTCTCATTCAGTGAGAAATTTACCGACAAAATATTACCATTAGTTTTTAGGAATTTAATTGCAGACTTACTCGTCTCTCGCGACACCATGTCATTTAGGAAGGTTGCTTCATGGCTTCATACGAGTATTTAATGCATCCATATAATTTTTACTACAAAGATCTGATGACGGTGACCTGTAATAAAATGATCAAAGTAGAAATAGTGCCCCGTCTTCAGGACATGTAACAGAAAGAGCATACTATAATTAAAAACCCGTCAATGTTGACGGGTTTCTTACTAGTACCTAATATTTCTTTTTGGCTGCGTGAGTAAGACAGAATCGTTTGAGAAATACAACAAACACTCGCGTATAACCATGATCTGGTACAACGAGTATGACATCAAACTTGTTGAAAATGACATCCTTGGACTTTACTTTGGAACGCTGAACTAAAATATGTAGTGTGAGTCTTGCGGGGATAACGAACAAAGAAACGGCTTACGTTACGACTACAAGGTCTTCGACAGGGACAAACGTACACAAACAATACAGAAAGTAAGAAATTATCTAAGAGCAATAAAAAAAAACCAAGACCGATTGTTAAAGATGACAGCAGTTGTTACCCTGGTAAACTCAAATGAGAAATACCGCCAAAATACAAAATAAACTAAACAGGAAGAGTGAAACAGTAAATAAATACATTAAAAAGAAAAATGAGGTTACGGAGGAGCGGAAAAATGAGAAATATGAGATGAGAAGAAGACGAGGTAAAAGACGAAGAGGAATCGTGGAAGTTAAATAAAAAGGAAGATGAAGAATAAATAAACAAATTATATTAAAAAAACAAGACCTTCAAAATTGATGAACCTACCGATGTTCCTGTGATCGTAACCAGCACGTGACAAATGTCCAGGTGTTGTCACGTGCTGGCCTTCAAAGCACTGCTTAGACAGCGCAGACTACGCTGGCTTGGCCTTGTCCGTCGCTTGGAAGATGGTCGCATCCTGAAAGATACCTTCTACAGACTGGCAACAGAACAGTTGGTCGACCGCAGCTGAGATTCAAAGATGTGTGTAAGAAAGACATGAGGGCACTGGACAATAAATCCGGCAACGTGGGAGCAAAAAGATGAAATTTTTCTCTTATGTTCTGTGGTGGCCCGGGGAAGGGGAAAAGGGGGGGGGGGGAAGGAGTGTGTTTTATAGTAAAGTTTCTTTTTCCGCGCGGATAAGATGCAAATTCGTTTGTTACCCAGTTTTATTTAAGATCAAAATCGTTTTCTATATTTGTTGCATTTCAAATCGTTGACACTCAAAATTTCTATGTTCCACTTGTTGTATAGAGCTGAATCTTTGCAGGCAGTTACCTTTCATGGTACGTGTCAACTGGCATTGACCAAGCCGATTTTGTATAATGATAAAAACAATGAAAAATAGGACTGAGAATGTAGACAGTTTTTTTGTATAGAGCTGAATCTTTGCAGGCAGTTATCTTTCATGGTACGTGTCAACTGGCATTGACCAAGCCGATTTTGTATAATGATAAAAACAATGAAAAATAAGGTAGAAATAGCTGCATTAAAATATAGGACTGAGAATGTAGACAGTTTTTTTGTATTATGAGGGCGGGCATCGGGTGACGGATGATGATGTGCCGATTAAATCAGTGTGTTTCTTCAACAACGAGGTCAGCGAGTCTTGTGTTTTAAACACACATCTCTGGTAATGACACGTTTTCTTGTGAGCTTTACATCTAGCCACAGCTGGTCCCCTTGCAGGAAGCCTGCAGGGTGGTCCCTATAACAATTTGTTTGACACGATCAAGTTGCCAGCCCCATGTCAGAAGCATATTATTCGCCGTGTACGACATGGCTGTGGATGCAGCAGTCGTGGTCTTTGTGTGACTCATCAGACGCCTCAGGAATTACATGGGACAAAACCAACCAGTGAGATCACATAAAATATCCTATCCGACGTTCACAGACCTGCAGACACAGTACTAACAAAGCTTTCCGCGAAGCACACGTATCTGACACCTATCAAATATAGTTCACTACAAACTACGGTGATCATTTCGTGTTTAACACAGAGAAGACTTTTTGATGTACAAGAAAGGACAATAGAAAGCCAACAATGTAGGACAAAAAAAGAAGACATTAATTTCAATCTATTATTGCATATTATTGTTATTATTATGTTAATATTATTTATTTATTGTGGACATTGTATTCGTCAACAATTAAATATTGACCAGAAGCTCGCACATCTTCCCAGGGTGGTACTTCGTGTAAGGTCATTCATCAAAAATATGTGAAATCTTCTAATGGTTTCATCGATATCTCTAAGTCCTCTAAACAACTGGTGTACAGGCATTTGTTATCATTGTGAAACTTGTTACAAAAACTGTCAAGTCCGTCTCTTCGTTTTTCAACAAGCGTTTTTGAATCATCAAGGGAACAGACTGACGCAAGAATGTCTATCACAGATTTCACACAGTTTAGAACAACTGAACACTTCTTTCAATTCGTTCAATATTTACTTATAAAAATACCCCTGAAAGAATTTACTTGCATAAGATAGTCATGTTCAATCTCCGAGATAAAGCCGGACAAAATGCAGTTTTGAAAAAAGCCGCCCGGGCGCTCAATCTTAAGATGAAAAAGAAGGAAAATCCGGTGAAAAGAGGACAGGTGGTCACTCTACTACAAACCATTCTTGAAACCACAGAAAGTGACCGTTTGACGAGACTTAAGATACAGCTTCTTAAAGACGGCAGACACTTCATCGCCAACGCCAACCGATAAGGCAATAAGAGAATTAAGTTAAAGCCAGGTAGCGTCACGCTCCAGTCTACCCAGCTGTAAATGGGTACCTTACTGGTCTCAAATTAGACAAAGGCATCTAGGAAGGAAACCCGTCACCCCACCTCATGAAACTGAGACTTATTATACTAATATATATATGTGTGTGTGTGTGTGTATGTATTTCACGCCTTACGTTTAGCACAGTGAATCTTCCTAACTTCATTGCTCTACTGCAGTATCAGCTATGAGATTACCTGTACAGGTGAACTGTCCCCCTAAAGTTCCCGGGGGTCTCTGGGGAGACAAAGAAAGAATAGACTTACTGCTGTCTCTGGCACGTGACACGAGACGACTAACGTGAGGTTGTGTATAGGACTAGCAACCTCATTATGTCAAATAGGTTGCTACAGAAACTACTGTTGCTAGAGCACGTGCAAGATTTGATCTAAGCTTCATGCAAGATATGGGAGCCGCGGTGGCGCTGTGGTTAGTGCACTGGCTTCCTAGCTCGGCGGTCCATGGTTCGATCCCCTGTTGAGGTGGGATTTTTTAGACCGCAAACAGCTCCGGGGTCGACCCAACCTCATGAATTGGGTACCAGAACAACTCTGGGAAGGTTAAGGCGGGCGGCGAGATGCTGACCACATCACCCCTAGTGTGCCGATGGTCAAGAAAATATGGGCCTAACACCATATTCCCAATATGCCCCAATGGGCGTGTAACGGGATCTTTTACCTTTACCTTCATACAAGATCGCCAACTGCACTGGTGCCTTCATGCTCCAAAGAGTGCAAAAATGGATGCCAGCTGAATTGTTTGCGCTAAGTCGTAGACAAGGCAAGAAGGTTGAAAAGAGCTGATTGGCAAGACCAACCAGAGCACATGGTATATCTTCTTTGAGAAGCCACGAAAGTCACCGGAAAAATAGACCACACTTAGAGAATTGTGGGTACAACATTCACACTTTACGCCGTCGCTGCGTAAAAGAACAACGCAAATAGAGAAAAACCCACGGCTATATTTGCTTTTATTTCCCGACCCTTTTCGCTAGCAGACTTTAAAATCATTTGTCACGTAATAATGTTATGATGGTTAAGTGGCATTTGTGACAGTTATGTGACAGCAATCGCAATCTTGAAGCTAGCTGCCAGGGTTTCGGACTTTGATTCACATTTTATCAAACACACCTTGATTAGACCACATTAAACAGTGTTTACCTGTTCTTTTAGAGATTGAAAGCTGAATAATATTCATTCAATTTGCAAATTACTATCCGTGTTTGTTCCAGCAATTTTACCGCAATATCTGAAATATGATCCAAGTTATGAAAGCTCAAACTGCACATAAATGTAAAAATACCGTCATCAAGACATGTCTAAGTGTTCCTTTGAATATTTTGTTGTTCGTTTAACCTTTACTTAATTCAATCGTTTCGCTATTAATTATTTTGCATTTAAACAAAAAGTAAATTGCTTTATTCAACTGTAAAAGTAGGCAAACTTCCATTAGATAGGCGTTTTATGAGTTTTTTTTTTTTTTTTTTATGTGGTGTATTATTGAAACTGAGAATATTGTTTATGCCACGTCTAGTTGTCCGGTGTTTATGGAGAGATAAAGAAAGAATATAAATGTGGCTCCATCAAGCATGTCGTAAGAGGCGACTAATATGAGGTTGGGCATGAGGCTGGCAACCTCATCGTGTCAAATGAATTACTGCAGAAACTACCGCTGTAAAAGGGCAGCCAGGGGGGCACCTGCAGTGGTGGCTCCTATCTCCATAGGCGGCGAAAAGGGAAAAGAATGAACAAGTTATATTGTTTAGAAAGTGATTAACCACCCTACAAAGCAAGCACGTGAAGGCAAGCACGTGAAGGCAAGCATGTAACTTAACAATACCCTTTAGCTCCCCAAGGAGCATAGGCCTTCAACAAACACATGCCAAGTCTTCCTGTTCCGTGCCATCCACTCAAGTTCTTTCCATGTTTTCCTCATCATTTTCACTTCTGTATCTGGTTCTCTTCTCCATGTGTTTTTTGGTCTACCTCTGCCTCTCTTTCCCTGGGGATTCCAGAACAAAGACTACCTTGTAATGCTATCAACAGGTTTCCTCAGTGTGTCCTATCCATCGCCAGCGTCTTCTTCTCAACTCTTGTTCCACCGGCACTTGTCTGGTTCTTGTCATCAATTCCACATTTGTGACTTTGTCATACCATTCCGATCCTTCTGTTCCACGCAAGCACCCATTTATGAAAGTCTGTAGCTTTTTGGTTGTTGTTTTAATTGTTCTCCATGTTTCAGAGCCATACAATAGGACTGTCTTGACATTTGAATTGAAAATTCGTACTTTTGTGCTGGACTTGGCTTTTTGTGATCTCTATTTGTTACCCAATGCTTTGAAAGATTCTCTTGTTTTTTTTAATTATTATTTTGGCATCATTGTCTGTCCCTCCAACTTTGTCTATATTGCAGCCAAGATATGTACGATTCTACATCTCTTGTAACTTAGGACCCCAACAAATAGGACAGTTTTAGGGTGGGGGGAGGATGGAGTCAGCGTCCTCTTCTAGATTCGCCAGTGTATATGGCCATGCCTCAATTTCAAACTGATTGTCGAAAATTATCCCTACAGAACAGTTCCCAGAAGAAAACAAAAACAGGTAACGGACAGACAAGTTGGGCAGAACAAATTTAGACATTGACACAAAAAACATTTCAAGAGACATGCATATTTAAACAAAATTTAAACATTTTGCCTCGTTTTGGCGAGGTGTGCAATGATCAACCTAGACATAGGGTCCATCGGTTATATTCGGGCGCATATCCAAATATGATAGACCATATGGTCTGATTATTCTTGGAATAATTATGTGTGACACGGATAGTTAAAGCAGACACGTCAACAAGCAAGCGTTAAAGGTAGCAAAACAATGAAATAAAAGTTTCAAACAAGAGCTAAGTCACGCGACGAAAGAAAGAAGGAAGTTATCTAATTATCTGAGGGGCATCATCATCATTATCCTGCGCTCCGTATGGAGCATAGAGCCACCATTGTAGCTGGTCACTCAGGAAGCCGGCATAAAGTAATTACAATCTCTTGCAGCGACGGTTTTATGTGGCTGTTTGTTTGATGAGACGTTATCAACTTCATATTAGTAGCCTTGTACGACATGTATGAAGGTACAGTAGTCTTTTTCTTTCTTTGTCTCTTCAGAGACCCCAGGAAACTGCACGAGAGATTTAGAACATGTAAATTGCTTAACGACGAGGTTACATATTTGACTTGACATTACTTGATTAACTTTCAGAACTATTATAAATCATGTGCTGCCAGAGGTCGTTACAGTCGGTCAGGCTTGATCTACGTGTGTAACTGTAACGAAGTAAATGTGGAAGAGTTAAGGCGTGGAGAAGAAAACTTGACAGAAGATCATTGAGCGTATACAATGTCCACAAATCTCACTTTCAGCTTCCTCTGTATTAACCAACAAATTAGCTGTATTTCAACCACGTGATGTGATGCGCAAATCACTCTTCCTCCGACTTTCATCTGTCAAAAATGTATCACGAGTAAACTCAGAGACCAGCATTCAACTCAAACATGCTGACGTAGCAATCTATCATGCCCCTTTGTTCAAAACGCCACTTTTAGGGTTTTCCAGACGCAACTTCTGAATTCAACACCCGACAATTATCTCCCTTACATTGTTGTCTCCCTTACTTCAACCAATATCTTTACATATTAATGCCTTTTTAATTCTTCGAAACTCCAGCGTATGTCAGTTGATATCAGGATATGTCCTTCTGCATCTCAACCGTTCTTATCCGTATACTAAAAAATAGCACAGATCTTCTTGAAGGGATGACCGTTGTTCCCGTTGAAGGCTAGAACTTCTCACATCTAGCACTTTTAAGGTTTTCCATTGCAGCACTTGATAGTAGTCCTTTTCAGCGTTTGATGATTACCAAGCTGCACTGTAGTTTACTCACACCTGCCATTTCAACCTTTAGTGCAACCTACCATTAGTTCTGCATTATTTTTTCTATTAAAGCATGACGTGTCGCTCCCGTCGGTACACGTGCAGACAACGAAAGAATGTCCCTACTGCTCCCATAGGCATGTTGTAGAGGGCGACATGTATACGGTATATGAGAATCATTTAAATGTTGGTACCTGTTGTGTCATCTAAGGGGAATAAAGACTTTTAATTGATCCAGCTTAAGGTTTCTCATTCACGCTAGCCGTCTTGACGAATTTGAGACCCTTGTGTAGCTTCGCTTCACGTTAGTTTTTAAAAAATGTTTCAGTTAAATTGATGATTTAAACACTACATTTAAACGTCATAATTTCTAACCTCTTTGAGTGCTACGTGATGATATTGCATCATCATAATCAACATCTTGTAACTCCCCGTCACTTCCTATCCAGCACAGGACCTCATCACAAACATACCAGGTTCTCTTATCTCGTACCATCCGTTCACTGCGTCTCCATGTTTTCTTAACCACTTTCAGCGCTGTCTCCAGATCTCTTTTTTATTTCCGGTCTCCCTTTAAATCTAGTAATCTCTAGAACGTGCTGTCAACCGGTTTTCTTAACGTGTAGCCTATCCATCGCCAGAACCTTCTCCTGACCTCCTAGTTCAATGGAGGTTGTCTGGTTCTATCCAACAGTCCCACAATAATGATCTTGTTACATCATTTTAATCCTTCTATCTATTCAGCGAAAACAACTATTAATGAAAGTTTGTATTTTTTCTGGTTGTCATTTCTGAAGGCGCCATCAGGAAAACTCAACCACCCTTGCAGCAACTCCCCGGGATGCCTGCATCAAAGTTTTCATGTTGCAGCAGTAGTCTATGTAGTAATTTGTTTGATATTATGATGTCCATGTGCAACTTTATATGTCGCCTCTTATGAATGCAGGAGGAAACAGTGCACCCATTCTTTCTCTGTCGCCTCAGACTCCTCCAGGAACTTACACGGGGCAAGGGAAAAAATAATGATCAAATGGTAAGTGTACCTGCGATGGACCAGTTCGTTACCTAGCTGCCATTTCTTTCCCTAACTCAAGAGCAAAGTCAGGTACCCATTTACAGCTTGGTAGGCTGGAGCGTGACGATACCGTGAATCGAACCATGCACCTTTGATAAGGTATTTAAATAGCTTTGTATAAACATTTTGTTATCTTTACTCGCAAAAGATATTTTCTTTTATTTTTTACTGGTTATTTATACCTCAGGGTTATTTTCTGTTCTGCCTCTAAAGAAAGTGCATTTTGTTGTTGTGTATGTGCGTGTGTGTGTGTGTGTGTGTGTGTGTGTGTGTGTGTGTGTGTGTGTGTGTGTGTGTGTGTGTATGTGTGTGTTTTGATACGTTTAACTGCTTGAATATTTTTCAAACGGTAAAAAGACGTAGGGCCAGACTTGGGGCAGTGAAATCGGGATGGACGCCTTAATGTTAAGGGGGTTTAGAAGCGGGCGAGAAAAAAAATGTATTTTTTCATTGAAAAGCTGGACTTCACTCCAGCTGTGACACAATTCCCCCAGGTCAAAACGCTAAAACCAAAGTGAGTCGTATTTTTGTTAACTTTCCATTTTTAGTTGTTATTGTAGTCATTGTTTTGTAAATCAAAACAACCTACTAATCTGCAATTTTATGTGCGAATCTTACTTAATATTCCAGTAGACTTTAATTAACTTTAGCTGCTAGAAGTGTAGAGGAGTGACCGCACATCAGTCCACTCGCCCTGGGGCGCCGAATGCGGAATTTTACTCTTTTTTATTTTTAATTAAATGTTTGAGTTGTCATATTTTTGTTTACTCTGACCACAGGCTCGCAGGATAAGATTTGAAAATTTTCATTTAGGCACCGCGTAATGGACACGCTGATTTACAAAGTTCTCTGTCACTTTCGTACAATTTGTTTGTTTGTCTTCCATAGCCCAGTTGTTTGTCTTCCATAGCCAGTTGTTTGTCTTCCATAGCCCAGTTGTTTGTCTTCCATAGCCCAGTTGTTTGTCTTCCATAACCCAGTTGTTTGTCTTCCATAGCCCAGTTGTTTGTCTTCCATAGCCCAGTTGTTTGTCTTCCATAGCCCAGTTGTTTGTCTTCCATAGCCCAGTTGTTTGTCTTCCATAGTGTCACAGAGGTTTTATGATCATTAAATTGCCTATATCCTCTTCTTTTTCTTTCACGCGTATCCTCTATTTATTATCACTCTTTTTTTTCCTGTATTTTTCGCATTCGTCCGTTTGCGAGAAATAATTTCTTTCCCATTATCACTTCGCCAGTTTCGTTTCTCATTTAGAAACGCATTTTATTGCTGATTAAACGAGTACCTTTTTACGTAACGTGTCAGTCCCTTGCACCAGACGTTTTGGCGCGAGAATGCATTCGGTCAATCGCTGCAGATTGACGAAATAACTGTGAATATTTGGCTATCTCAGATATACGGCCGACATATCGTCTGCATTCTCACTTTTCAAAACGTAGCTTCTCGGTGAGCGCTGAGGTGAGGCGTGAATCCCGACATCTCCCCGGCGCAGTATCAGACATTTGTCTGGTATTTTGCATTTGACACGTAGTTCCCTCGGTAGATTCTCAGTGTCAGGGTGGAGAAGGCGCCATCACGCATTCGCTCAGAATGGTCATTTTGGCGTGAGGTGCGAAGACAGGAAGTGTTAAGAGAAGGGGAGGCTATTGCGTAGTTTATGGAAATAGTGTACATCTTTGTCTGGTGTTTCATATATACTGGAGGGAGTTAGATTTCATTTTCACTCAGAAACTTCGCAGTCAAGACTAGAACAAGCCTTCGTTCGATTTCTAGAATCTCTGTTAATAGAGATGTCATTTAGTATGATCGTAGTGGTTTAAGTTCTTAGTAGTTCTGTGTTGAGGTAAATCTTATATTATTTATCTAGTATTTTGTGAGTGTTAAAGTGTTTAATCGCTTATTTCATTTTGCTAGTTAGATTTGTGCAGAGAGTTAAATTATTAAGTCTGTTATATTCTCTAGTCGACGAGTTACAGTGGAAAGCGGAATAAATTATAATCTCTAGCTTAAAATCATGTAGCCATAATGGATTTAATTTAACTGCTAATACTCAGACGAGAATATTTTTATTAAAACTAACTTATAACTGTTCATCATTGAGTGTTGACGGAATATGTTGTATTTCTAATTCATGATGAGCGATTTTTGTGAATATAACTTATTCCACGGGAAGTGTTAAACTATAAGACAAGCTACGCTTGCAGTTTAAATTATCAGTTATAGTATGTATAATTATTTGATATGTGTTCTTTCCATTTATATATAGTGAAACTGTGGTACCCAAACTTTGCCAGCGTTTGAGTAAAGAGATAAATCTGTGAAGAAAACAACAAACATTCTTACCTTAAAGATTTGATGTATAACTTTTACAAGAACTTTAAGATTTTAAAGAAGTAACGGGTCATCGAGCCTGATTTGATTCTTCCTGAGAAAACTCTAGTCATTTTTCAGCCTTTGTGGCAAGTAACATATTACAATCAGTAACTTTCCCGACACTGTTGACAAGTGGTGGTGTGACCAACTAAATTCCTATACTGAGAGAAGGAGCCGACCTGACATTCCTCATTCGTTTGAAATCTAAGATGTTGACACTGTGCTCGCTATAAACGCTCGCGCCTGGACAATTTTATGTGACTTAAACAGACATCCAAAACAAGAGTATTCCCAAGAGAACGGTCCCGGAAGTAGTGAATTCAACCCGTCTTTTTGGACCTGGGGTTTTCTTGGCCAAGATTACCATTGAAGATTCTGTATGGGCAAGTCCTAAAAATATTGTTTTTTTGTTTGTTCCCGAAGTGGCTACCAAAGCTGTGAGTATGAACAAATGCACGTGATCACAGTTGAATGAATAGAGTGAATGCAGGACTGAGCGATCCCTTTATGGTGGTATTTTGACACCCATTCATTTTTTGCTGTCATAACATTTCTTTATGCAAGGTATTGCTAACTATATATATATATATTCCCTTAGACTAGATCAGAGTATCCAGTCTGTTCATACCTTAAAGGGGAAGAATTTTAGACTAAATCATATGTATCTGTGACTCTTTGGGCTATCATTTTCTTCTAACGGGACTGTGGGCTATACATCGAGGGAAGGATCATACCAACGGGTCTATCATTCTTGTAGCATTTCTTGATTTTTGTTTATGATTTTTTTTGTATATGCTTGATGTGATTTGATATGTTGTGAGAGAAGTTTAGTCTTGATAAATAAACTACTCATAAAATTTATTCCAGCGTGTCGGTCAGATCGTTTTCCCAAACTCTTCATATAATTAGTGTCATAGTTTTTCCCACGTCTGTACGTCTAACTGTCGTCTTATGTGTGTATGTATGTGAGTGGATATATATATATATTTCATATATATGTGTGTGTAGACTGTCTGACTCAATCTAAATCTGTCGTAGAAGATAGGTGAAAGAGAGAAGATTTCTTGATTTCAGAGACAGCCTCTATCACATTTCTACCATCTCACTCGTGGAAATCTATTGCTATTACTACTTCTCACTGTGACTATCACTTATTCTAATCTATTCAGAAGGGACCAACCCAAGTCTTAATTCCCCTATCGAAAATCTACGACACATAGCCCAGTTGTTTGTCTTCCATAGCCCAGTTGTTTGTCTTCCATAGCCCAGTTGTTTGTCTTCCATATAGCCCAGTTGTTTGACCAGATCGTCTGTTAAAGTAGCGAGCTGATCTCCCTGCTGTGATACCGTGTCGAATTTTGCGGAGAATCATACAAGTTTCGATCTTCCTTTCGGAGAAACACGACCTCTTCAACATAGCAACAAGGTCGATCAGTTATACTAGAATGCTTTCCATATATAAAAGGCAAAGGTAGTTTCACAGAAGATACTGCCGTAGTGGAATGACGCGCTACAGACTTCATAATAATACGTCCAATTTTTTTAGATTGGAGTCAGGTACCCATTTACAGCTGGGTAGACTGGAGCGTGACGCCACCGTGTTTCAAACCCGGTATCTTTGTCGCCAGATGCCAGCGCTCTAACAAACATTTCCAAGACTTAACGACCATTGGTCTGAGCGGCATTACCAGTTTACCTGTCTCCTAGATGGATACTCGTTTTAATGATCAGGAGATCCACCACTACATGCCTAAATCCCAAGCAGTTAACAAGAAGATAGGCAGGTAAGTTTCAGTGAAGTTCAAGTATTCAGACAATAAAGGGGTATCTATTGCCGGTATTTGGAAGCGCCACTGCCGGTCAGAAAAGGGTTTATGTGGTCGGGAGACACAAATGATGCTGTAAACCCCGTGTATGCATTTCACTGGAAATTCTTCTCGTCCTTTGATAGTGACATTTACATTCTACGGGGCGTGGCGACCTCGGTGACAGAAAGGGCAAGTGGGTGTGGCAGTTTTATTTCTTAAGGAGGTATCTCACGGCGTGAAAATGGCTGTCGCCAAACACCTGCACCCACTATTTGTCTTCATAGATTTCTCATGCCACTGGGTGATAAATGGACAAGATGGAGGCTATGGTGGAGGATTAACAAGCAAGATTTCCATTTCAGTGGGTAGGTTTGCCAACTTCTCTTGATGGTGCTATGACACTTACTAGTAGTAGTGCTAGGTAGGGTCGACCAGACAACTTGACAATCTAGAATTTTGCCTATGACCTGGCTCCTCTGACACATGGACTGCGGCTGTAACCAGATGCAAGACGAAATGAGATTAAGGGGTCATCCATATATGACGTCACGCAATTTTGGCCATTTTTAAACCCCTCATCCCTCCTTGTCCCACTTCGTCACAAAAACCCACACCCCCTTTGTGTGCCGTCACAAATCTCTTTTACCTCCTGATCCTTAGTTTAAGAGAAATCATCATCATCAGCTGCCATCTCCATAACGAAGGTTGGCTGTAATGGATCTGCAACGTCTTCTGTCTCTTGTCTTGGTGGTGCACTCTGATAGACTTTTTCCTGTCCATCTCTTGATGTTATCCTCCCACTTATAGCGCTGTCTTCCCCTTGCACGTTTGCCTTCAACTCTCCCTTCTATTATTAGTTCTCTTTTCATACTTAGAATTTCTAGGACCTTATTTGTTTTCTTCTCTTTCCATGAGATACGCCCCATTCTTCTGTATATTCACATTCCAAGAGCCTCAATTCTTTCTTCCAATTGTTTATTCATTGTCCATGTTTCTACACCATACAGTAATGCAGAATATATATAACAGTTTATGATTCTTAGTTTTAGTTTGTGAGATAACTGTTTGGATGTGAGTATATGTTTCATGTTGTTGAATGTAGCTTTGGCCATTCCTATTCTCTTCTTGATTTCTGTTTCACATCTGTCATCTTCTGTTATTATATGACCAAGATATAAGTACCAACGGGCTGATCACCCGTTTGCCAGTCACTTCGATTACGGAAACAACAGCAAATGGATTGATTTGCCGTTGCCCTAAAGACGCCAATAGGTGTGATGGGAAACAATGGCAAAGAAAACCTATCTGCTGTTGCCCTAAGACGCCACTAGGCGTAATGGCCACTGACTGCTTTGACGGTCGGTGGCTAAGGACGGAAGAAGAAGAAGAAGAATATAAATAGCTCTAGACTTGTTCCAGGATATCCCCATTTACGCTTATCTTTAATGTGGGTTTATCGTCTGTTTTGATAATTATCATAGTTTTTGTTTTCTCATTATTAATGTCCAATCCATATTCATGACTTATACTGTTCACTTGCTTCACTAGTTCTTGTATATCCTGTTCACTTTCAGCTAACAACACGGTATCATCTGCATATCTAAGGTTGTTTATTGATCTTCCATTGATGTTCAGTCCTGGCATTTCCTTTATCTGTTTGAAAATTTTTTCGGTGTATAGATTAAATAGGCAGGGGGACAGCACACAACCTTGTCTGACACCTCTTTTTATGTCTATGTATGGTGAATAATTCCTTCCAGATCTTAATGTGGCAGTTTGCTCCCAATAAAGGTTACTGAGTATTCTTATGTCTTTTCCATCAATACCTATGTCTTCGAGGCATTCAATTATTTTCCCGTGATGGACTCTGTCAAAAACCTTCAATGAAGAACATGTACATACTTTTTTTGGACCTCTGTATATTTTTCTGTTAATATTCGTAGGTAAAATATTGCCTCTCTTGTTCCACTGTTCCGTCTAAAACCAAACTGTTCTTCTTGGATTTCGCTGTCTACCTTACTTTTTATTCTTTCCTGTATGATTTTGAGCAGTACGTTAATTGCATGACTCATTAGGCTGATTGTTCTGAAGTCCGAACATTCTGTTGCATTAGGTTTTTTGGGCAATGTTGTAAAGACTGATGTCTTCATGTCATGTGGTATATATCCTGTATTGTATATATCGTTGCATAGATCTGTGATTGTATCTATACCAAAGCTCTCCAGGGCTTCTATAATTTCAATTTGTATTTTGTCCATGCCTGCTGATTTTCCTTTTTGTTTCATATGTATTGCATTCTCTACTTCTGATCTGAGAATGTTTGGGCCTTCATTAGAATCTGGTGATGGTTTTTTTTTTACCTCTGTTGTCCTCGCATAGTTCTTTTACGTACTCTGCCCATCTGTTTGATATGTCTATCCCATCAAGTATGATTACACCATTTTTGTTCTTGATACAGCCTCCTCCTTGAGCAAACTGCGACCTATATGATAATTTCTTTATTTCTTCATGCATATCTCGTGTCATGTGCTTTGCTTCCATGTCTTATATTTCCTTGCATTTTGTTTCTATCCACCGTTCTTTTGCTTGTCTACACACGTATGTTGTTGTCTATTGTTTTATATTCTGGAGTGTTTTTTGCTCTCTTTCTTTCTGCCATTTTATTCAAGATGTCATCTGTCATCCAAATGTGATTTTTCTTAGGCTCCTTTTTAGGTAAATTTGCATTCGCTGATTGTACGCTTGTTTTTAAGCATTCCCATTTTGTGGTTACTTTTCTTCTGGGTTTTCTCTTCTCTACTGCTCCATGCTTTCTGTCAGTAACTGTTCATACTTATTTTTGACGTCGACTAGATATTTTTGTTTTATATCTAATTGTTTCAGTGCTGATATTTCTATTTGGGGTTCCTCCTTTCTTCTGTTTCCTGTTCTTTTCAGCTTTATATTTACTTTGATGACGACCGGATTGTGATCTGAATTTATGTCGGCGCCAGGATGTGTCTTTGCACTTGTGACACTGTTCTTAAATCTATGTTTTATCATGATAAAAGTCAATTTGATTTCTTGTTACAACTCCTGGGCTTTTCCATGTGTATAATTTCCTTGGGTGGTGTTCAAAAAAGGTGTTACATGTGACTAGCTGGTTTTCTTCACAGAACTGGATAAGTCTGTCTCCTCTATCATTTCTTGTCCCTAATCCATACTGTCCTACTATTTTCTTGTATTTTCCTTTTCCTACTTTTGCATTCATATCACCCATTACTATCAACACATCTGTAGATTTGACTGGTTTAAGTGTGTGTTGTAGCTCTTCATAGTATTCTTCTATTTCTTCCTCGCTATGATCTTAAGTTTGTAAGATTGATATGTCGAATGGCTTTGCTCTCATCTTTAGTAACATCATTCTGTCATTGTGTGTCCAGTATCCACATACGTATTTTTCTAACTCCTTCTTTATCAACATTCCTACCCCTCTTTCATGTTTTTCTCCTCCTGAATGTATAAGCGTGTACTGGTCTTTTGTTATGTAGCCTGTATCCAAAAGTCTTGCCTCTGCAACTCCCAGTATATCGAGTTTCATGTCTGTTGCCTCTAATTTAAGATTGTCAAGCTTTCCTTCTCCGTTTAGAGTTCTAACTTTCCATGTTCCTATTTTTAGGCTCCTTCTACTAATTTTTAGGTGGGTCTTTCTCAGAATGCTCCCTGTCAACAGAAATACGAGAAATAGGGTTTAATGAATCCGGCTTTTACAAATATCTTTCATTTCATGTGCACGCCTCCCAACGCGAGAAAGTGCCTTACCCTTGACGTACCCAGCTAAATGTTTTCACAGTGATCCCCACCAAAAAAATAAAAAATAAAAAAATAAATAATAACTAATAATTATATAAATAAATAAATTGTGAATATAGCGCGACGAACATGATTTTGTATGTAGAAGGATAATGATGCTTCTACCTCAAGGGACATTTCGACAAGATATTCAGAAAGCGAGAACAGTGCTACATGAGGCTGAGCAAATGTTAACTCTAGTATCTGCCGTCAACTTTTGTGAAGGATAGGGTTATCTTATAATTCGTTGGCTCGTTCAAGCCCCTAGCTGAGTTAAGTCAGCGAAATTTCTCTTATTATTATATAACTTATAACTCTGTTTAAGTGTGTTTAAGAAATTGTCAGAGACATGCGGATGTAGTACATTCAAAATGATTAAATCAACTTTAGATTTTTCTTTATACAAGTAACAAATTTAATAATCAATTATGTTTTAACAGTTATAAAAATGAATAATTCTTTAACAAACAATAGTCATCATCGAGTGATGTTATGGAGTTAGAAATAGGATAGTTCACTTGGCAGCTTTTATGTTTCTACTTAGCTGCCAATGAGTTTGTCTGTTCTGCTCCAGCTGGTGTTTGAGTCTTTGCAGATAGATGACTGGATCACACTCGTTACTGGTCAAGTTTGAAAGTTATAGCACGTTCCAAGAAGTGTCAGGGAGTAACTACCAAGATGATCCTGCGTCTCTAAGACCCGCCTGATGATGGTGTCCAGCGTCGACTTCAGGACACTTATACCCTTACTCAGGGCTGGATTAACCATTAAGCAAAATAAGCACGTGCTTAGGGCACCAAGGGAAGGGGGGCACCACAGAATTTTCCCTCTAGCTATCATGCCCTTAACTCTCATCTCTTTCACTGCCACAGTCGTCTTTAGTCGAATTTTTTGTAATTTTAAACATCTGCCTGTTCGACTTTAATCCAGATTGTTTTTTAAAAAAAAAAACCGTTTTCTTTGGTAGGGTGAGTGACTGAAAGTGTCAGACATAGACCTAGAGTTCAGTATGTTTGCCTGTCTTACCAACGTTTTTCTGCATGAATTTCAGTGGAGTCTGGCCAGGAAGAAAATTGAATTTTCAGTCTCTTCAGCATTTATTGAGTCTTAATGTCTTGTCAGTTAAGCAATGGAAGCGCCCGGGGGGGGGGGGGGGGGGGAAGCTGTGCTTAGGGCATCAGTTGGCCTTAATCCGGGCCCTGCCCTTACTTGTTCCAGAGATAGTACCCTCAACTGGTACCACCAAGCCAATCTTTCGGCTCACAGACTGTTGGCTCAGAGAAATAGGTTAAGGCAGCTTGACAATGCCTCTTACACGTGGTCTGGGGTGTTGTTATTTTAGCAATAATTTCCCACTTTGACTTTGTGTTACAGTTTCCTCAAATGCCGGTTGTCAGTATTAAAATGGTAGGGTTTTCCTGGGCTCTGTCCTCAAGTTGCTCAAACATGGTCCGGTCTGGTAAATGAAATCTGCTGCTATTCTTAACTCTGGCAAGGTCTGGCTGTCTTCTTGGCGCGAGGTGAATTTTCACTGTGCTTTCAACCGACTAAAGTGTCAGGTTATTTTGCCCCTTTCGTTCCTGGCACGTGTTGTTTACTATTAGACTAGGCCACAATAAGAAATGTGGTTATTCCTACATCTCGAATGCCGACAAATAGTTACAATAATGCGTGTTTTGATGGCGTCTTCAAAAAATTTCTCATAGGAAAATTCTGCATGTTATTTAACAGGTCATTTCTCCCAAATATAGGCATGAAACCTCCGAATATTCTCGTCAGTGATTACAAATAACTTCTTACTTTTATCTCAATTAATATCTTCATAATACATCTATCCGGATGCTATTACTTCATTCCGTCTTCCAGGTGCATGTCTGTAAAATGTCGGCAGATGGGTTATTTATCTCCCCGTCCTTGTGCAAACACCGACCCTCGTGTAACCATCTGGGCTGTGACTCTTCGCTTGCTGTGGTGGTTCATGAATGTATCTTTTTCACATGCTGATGTTGCCAGTCTAGTATGAATCTTTAACACCACTAGCAAGTATGAACATGTCAAATTCACAGCATAAAAATATGCTACACTCACCTCAATAATTGAGAAATCTTAGACTTCTTGCTCAGTAGAATAGTCTTGGCAACTTAATACAGAAGAATCGAACACACGTCTGGGGTTTTATTTCTATTTCAGAATTCCTCTGTGACTTTTGAGTGATCCTGTAGAATTCCGGGTTCCGCATTAATGTTGGCGAGTTTTCTACTGATGTACAGAGATGCTCTTAATACTTTTTATCCGGTCCTATAAATTTAGAGTCCAACTCTATTCTTTTCTGTGGCAAGGCCCAAGCTGTCTACGTTGACGTTTTCTGGAATGCAGTGTATGTCAAACTTTTTCTACGTTATATCTTAGGTTCCCGGCCGACGCTTCCACCTGGTTATTTCGACAAAACTCATCGTCCATATATGGAGTAGTGATATCCGTAAAATGTTGACAAAGTTGACTTACATCACACTTTCTGCTCACTCTTCCAAATGTCTTCCAAAATTGCGTTTATCGACAGTCGAGTCGGAAGTGATTATGCAATCTTAAGCAAACACTTCATGCTTGCATCTACCTGGAATCAATGTGGTATCAACACCTTCTAGTGATTCAATTAATTTCTCAATGGATGGGCGATACGCTTGTTTGGACATATGAGAGTGAAGTGTGACAAATGGAAACAATGACTCTAGTACGGAGTTCTGTGCAGAGAAAATGAGAAATAGAGAGAGAGAGAGAGAGAGAGAGAGAGAGAGAGAGAGAGAGAGAGAGAGAGGAAAATGAAAGTAAAATTGAACTGTCCAATGTCGTGACAATGTCCTCAGTGATGATCATCAGTTCTGTAAGAACCTGGCTACGATGTCAGTCCATTACCTTCACGCTCTGCCGTCCTCTATATTTGTCCTTCAATATTTCCTATTATTATAATATATTTTAATTTTCTTCTTCTATAATGTGTTCAAAGAAAGTGGATCTTCTTCCTTCTAATGTCAGTACAAATCTTCCTTTAAGCGTTGTCTTCTTTCAGGACATCCTCATTTATCTTGTTAGCTGTCTATTAACATTATTCTGTGGGCTCCATGAATTTTCCTGTTTTGTCTACTAATTGTCCATATGTCAGTAATGGCTCTATATTATACTGAAGACCTCTCTTTCGTACTTCCATTAACAAAGAGTTGTTGTTTAAATTAATGTTCATTTTATGGAACGCTGCTGTTGCCTGTGATATCATAATCTTCCCTTCTGAGATGCATCTTCCATTTGATTTTATTAACGTGCCTAGGTATTTGAATATTGATGTGACGTTATTTCCTCCCCTGCTTTGCAGTAGTGGTCCAACAGTGGCCAAAACTCAAGAGTATCTAATATAGGCTTCAAATGTGTCTACCGTCACACAAGATTACTCTTGGCAGATATGTAAATAGAAGAAACAAAAAGCTCCAGGGAGTCTTCACAAGATAATCAGAATTGCCGAGAACAATACTGCTTTGGCTGAGTATGTTAACTCTGTAATTCTGCCGACGCTTTTGTGAAGGATTTAAGCACTTATTACTTTCAGCTCGTTTAAGCCCCCACTCCTGATTTACTCAGTGGAATTCTATTATTTTAGTATAGCTTTGTTTAGAGTGTGTGTAGTAATTTGACTGAGACAAACATGCAGTAACTTTAAAATGATTAAATCGAAGTTAAATTTGTAACATGACAAATAACAAAATTTAATAATCAATTTAGGTTTTAACAGTTGGAAAATAATTTGAATAGTTATGAATCAAGAAAGGTTATCATCACAGTCTTTATGGAATGTGAGATGTTACAAGAAGTTCAAGTGGCAGCATAGATTTGAACTTAGCTGCCAATGACGATTCTGCTCCTTCTTATGGGTTGGTTCTTTTCACTCTGCTCACGCTCGTCTCTGATCAAGGTTGCCGGGGGTAGCTCGTTTCCCAGAAATGTCAAGGAGAGTCTACCACGTGCGTCCTTCGTCTTAAGGCTTAGGCCACTGTTCCCTTCTTGTTCCAGAGATAGAACTTTCCGCTGTGTCGTGAAAAATTCTAATCCACATATATAAATTAGAAAATAAATGTAAAGCCTAACGAAGAAATTCAATAGAAAGGAAGAAGAATGGTGAAAGAACAGTGCGGTCACAATAGCGTACGCCTGTGTTGTAGAACGCCATAATGGCTGAACCAGAAAACCCCTTTTTCTGCTCCGTCTGCATAAACTACACGTGTTTCTAAACATAAAACTGGTACTGTGTTTCTTAGAAAACCTTGAGATACGCAAACTGCTTAATGACCTAGATATAATACTAAATTAATGTCATTATATACACAGACGTGTTTTATGAGCTCCCGTTTTCGGTAGAGGATTCGAGTACTTAGTCAAGTGGCATGTATATTTTGGAGGCCGCCACTTTATTTATGATGACTCCGGACTTATGGAGAAGTTCCGTGAATTGTTGGCCCCAGATAGAATTGTTACCGCGTAGATTAAACTGCTAACAAAACTAAGTGTGGTCAACATGTAAAATACATTATAATCTTCTTTAACAATTGTAAGTCCTGATAAATACTCCAATAAAAGGTGTCCGGTATTTTAAGAAGGAATTCTGAATTCTAATTCTTCACTGTAGCAGTCTGATGTCTTGGCGAGCGATTTCTCAAGTGAAATAGCTTGAGAAAATGATCAGATTATATTCTGCCTTCCCACGCCTTCGTTTATTATGAGCTTTTAAAAAACTCCAATCATATTCAAACAGGCGGGATGTGGGATAATTTCAAAATATTCCGACATCGGATAATTTTGAACGTAAGACAGAGGTCAACTCTCCCATATATGGTAATAAGATGTCCGGTGCCCTTGTGTACAAACTTACAGACAGATCGGTAAACTCATACAACATCGTGTTCAAAATGTAACCATCATTACTTTCTTATGTCATAAGAATCCGCCGGTACACGAGATCTTGTGCTAATCTTAGCCAAGCTGTGCCACTCCCTTGCGACTGTGAGTAATTATCTCAGCAAATCTGGGTAGCGTCAAGCAAAGGTGATTATTATCACCTACAGGGAGTGTCAAGCGATTGGACAATACTCACATATCTGCTACTTAGCAGAAAAATAACGAAGAAAGAAAGAAAAGTGCGATAATTGAGAGCACATAATAAAAATCAGTACCACAAATGTATCAATCCTGCCGGAGTGAAACAAAGATCGATAGGGGCCGCCCGGTTTGTCACAATTGACTTATTTGAAAACTGCCCGATGTATTTTAAAGGGGAATTCTGAATAAATCTTTTTCTTTGAGATGACTATGATTCTGTCTTTTTTCTCTATTTAAGCTAAGTCCCTGATTTTTAATTTCTGTCACTATCGCATCAATCATTTTATGTAACTTCGTTTCCCTTTGTTGCTATTAAGACTGTATTATCATCTTTTCTCACGTTGTTTATATATATATATATATATATATATATATATATATATATATATATATATATATATATATATATATATATATATATATATATATATATATATATATATATATATATATATATATATATATATATTTTATATATGTTTATATATATATATATATATATATATATATATATATATATATAAACTGATATTTTTGACATGTCCTCTATGGGTCTCATTATATTTTCACTGTACAGACAGAACAGATCAAGTGACAGCACATGACCCTGCTTAACAGCCTGTTATATTTGCTGAATCAGTTGACAGAGAATAGAGAGTAGCATAGACTAGATTAATCTAGAACGCATAACATATACTATCTGAATCTGTATATTATAACACAGATTTTTAAAAAGGTAGTTACATAACAGATACTGCTATTTTTCATCAGGATCATTCGGTATCTAGATAATCGTTGTCACTTTGATTTTTCGGCGAAGTAAATGAAAATATGTAAAGCGAGTATACTGGAAAAAAGAACAAAGAAAATGCTTACGTTGAGGCCACACAGTCTTCGTCAGGGACAAAGAAACGAATACGGAAGAACGAACGAACGTTATTTTCAAAGGGTTAAGAATTGGGCACGCAGGCCCGTCTGACATTCTGCGCCAGCATCTAAATTGGAACTCACATGTTCATGCACTGACCAAACATACGGCACAGAAAGTTTACCAGTTAGCTAAAATCAAACATTTCCTAGATCAAGATGCACGTAAATTGTTCTATATACCTCACATACAAACAAACCTTGACTATTGCTCCACAATCTGGGATGGTTGTTCTATGTCCAATACAAAAAGACTCCATTCACTACAAAAGCGTGCAGTGCGTCTAGCTTCTGACAACTGCCAAGCACAGTGTGTAGATCTATATAAAGATCTCAAAATACTGCCTCTAAGAAAGCGCTTTCTGTTTAACAAAGCTAAATTTGTTCACAAAATCCTGTCACAGAATGCTCCAACATATCTGTGGCCAATGTTCAAATACAGTGAAAGACGCAGTCAACGCCTTAACAAAATACAAGTGCCCAAGCCTAGGCTTGACTTATTCAAGAAAAGCTTAGCTTACTCTGCTGCTCATCTTTGGAACTATCTTCCACATTATCTGAAAGATAACAACCTCAGTCCCTATTCATACAATCGTAAACTTTTCGATTACTTTATGAGTTCTGATTATCTGCCCCCCTAATGTGATTATTTTTCCGAAAAATGATATAATATCGAATGTAGTTTTAATGATGATGATAGTGTTTTTCAACATATTTTGTTTCATGGTGATACTTAGTTTGTATTTTTCAACATACTTTATTTCATGTTTATAATTAGATACTGTGAATGTGAGTATGCTATTATTTTACCTTTATAACGTTGAATTCCTTGAATTGATGGGTAAAATGTATGTGAGAATAAATGAAATCAGTATGAAAGGTGAGAGAGAGGAAGGGCAGAATGTCAGACGGGCCTGCGTGCCCAATTCTCAACCCTTTGAAAATAAAGTTCGTTCGTTCGTTCGTTCACCTTTCATACTGAATTCATTTACTCCCATATGCATTTTACATATCAATGTCAAGGAATTCAACGTTGTAAAATAAAATAAAATAGCACACTCAAATTAACATTAACTTCTTATAAGCATGACATAAAATATATTGAAAAGTACAAAAAGAAAGAGAAAGCTAAGTCAAATACATACAAATAAACAACATGATACGAAACGTAAATGAAAAATCCGATGTCGCTGCCATAGATTCAAGTACAGACAAAATGGCCACTTGCATATACCAGGGTAAGCATTGATTTTTTTTTAAACATGTTAGTCCTAAATACGCCGCGGAGCATGCTGATGATGAGATGACAATGACGAAATTGTTTGTCTCTGTAAATAAATGCTAGCTTTTCTACTGTCACAACATTTTTTTTAAAACAAAGTATCCCGTTCAACCCTTTATGGGTTATAATTAGGGCATGTAGTGTAATAAATTCAAGACAATAAAATCAGATTCCCTATATCCAAATAGGTCTATCTATTCTCTAGGTCTATCTATTCTCAACACCTGTTCCACAGTTATGGATGAATTGCATGCCTGTAAATAATTATTGTTCATATCCCTCTCTTGCGAGAACGTTATGAAACAGCGGAAGCCAGAATTGTTTTCATTCGATCAGAGTAATGTGCCCTTAATGGCTTGTCCTGCAAAACACGGTTTTCTCCGTGACCAGTTTTCTTATAATTGAGACGACAAAGCCAAATCAGAATTGGTTTCTGTAACAGACGCTATTACTTATAACAAATTACCCGGCAATTTCTGCTAACGGTGAAAAATGAGACATCCCCGCCCCTAAAAGTTGTATCCGATAGATCTCGCAGCGGTCCAACAAAGACACTGTCGCACACGATAATTTCATCCTGACGATGGGACGGGCATGGATAAATATTTATCACTTTTAATAACAGACAAGTCAAACCGGCAGGATTGCAGATTGGCGGTTTTGTCTTGGTGGCTGGGATGCTTGCTTGTGTCATTCACACCGAAATCCAATCCGGCGTCAAGTTTTCCTACATCCGTCACAAAGATGGCCACGTCAAATTGACGCAAAGGTCTGGTAGTTTGTGATGTTGTTGTTTTTATTTGTCGTTGAGTAGTTTGTATATCGTATTAATGACAATGATGATATCTTTGTTTTCAGGACCGCCATTAGGTAAAATGCACATTTCAGCCGTCCCCCTCACCCCCCAACTAGCCCATTATTCCAATGGTTCTCAACGAGGCGCTAAGGAAAATGGTGGATTTTCATGTGCTGAGTTTTTTAGTAAAACTTCTTTTTTGACAATCTGAAACTCTTCTGTCTTATTCGGAAAATGAGAAGAAGCTGAACTGATTGATATCGCTTGTGACACGCCACTCCAAGAAAATGTATTTAGTGTTCCGCTGTTTTTTTACTCTGGGCTAGTTTGTTAGACGTTTTCCCTAATATAGCAGACAACACATGTCGTAAACTTGTTCCCCTTGTGACGAGGTTTTTATGTGAATGTTAGTTTGTCAAATATTGTGACATAACACCTAACAAGAGAAACAGACTTGAGGATTCAGCAGACTTTCGCTCCAATTATCAGCTTTGACATCTAATTTCATAAAATCGATGAAAAGTCGTCGCAGAAGGTATCTCTTTAGATTCACTAAGTCTATTGTTTATTTTAATGTGTATTCTCAATAATACTTTCATTTTTTTTTTAAATTTTAAGATTAGCGTATATTTTTAGTTCATCGCAATACAGTATATACATGCCAAACACCGAAAAAAAAACCCTAGACAAAAGACAAAAGGCAGTTGTCAAGGGTTGCAATAGTTCCTGGGATTTCCGAATCACCCTGGAAACTGACCAGGCTGTATGAAGTTACACTTAATTTCATTAACCGAAGAAAGAGAACATTAGAAGACATGAAATGCAGAATTTATCATGATGAACAGTTTATATAACTGTCTGAGTCAAAGACTAGAGCACAGCAGAGACACCTCCGGACACCATCTCTCTTCTCCTGGTTATAGGTCCGTTTATAAACATAGCAACATCAATCACCAGAAATAAAATTCATTGGACGCTGACACAACATGTTGATTATACAGATTTTGACGATGACATTGTTCCCCTATCTTACAGTATAGGTCAGACTACACAAGACAAAGACATTAATACTGTGTCTAGTAAATGATAGAAGACTAAGAACAGTAAGTACAGGACAGAGGGTAGGTTTTGCTATTGTATAAACATTTAACAGAAGTGATTGCGTCATTAATAGGCTGGACTGCCCATGGTAAATTTCAGATGTTGTGTGTTGCTGGTCGCACTGATGACCTGTCATCGAAGCATCATTTTTTTGGTGATGCCTAGATGGCAGAGAGGATAGTGTGATTCGCTTGCATAGCTAGGCTGGGTTGTCGCACGGAGGGTCCTGGGTTCGAGTATTGGGTAAGCCACTCACGTCTGTTATTTTTCTGTTGTCTAGTTTTCTACTTCTTTATTTCTCACGAGTGCCTGAAAACTTACCTTTATGTTTGTCTAATATTTATTTACAGATATATGTGCACTTCGTGACTGCCATCAATGGTACCTATACCTTGTAGCGGTATGGCGGCTTGTGTACCCTGACAATCCCCAGAGCTATGCCAGTGGGAGATTTACTCCTGGTAGGTTCAACCAAGCTGGACTGGTCTGCGTGGGTAGGGGTCAGACAAAAGCTGGTACTCTGGTCCTCCAGGTTGGGGGTTTTAGCACAGGGCTGACACCCCTGTCTATGTAAAAAAAAAATCCGACGTTACTGAAACAACAATAAATGGAAAAACTTTGCTGTGGGACGGACATCCGGAGTCTCAGGCTCGTATGACTGACAGTGGTGAAAGCCGAAAGGAAGCCACTGGCATGAAAACGGATGCCCCGACCGCAAAACACGAAACCAGAATTGGTTTTTGGAACGTCAGAACTATGAATGAGGCAGGAAAGCTGAGACAAATCACAGCAGAGATGAGGAATTACAAGATACATATCCTGGGAATAAGCGAGAGCAGATGGACAGGTAAGGGGAGAATAAAAACAGCTACAGGGGAAACAGTACTTTATTCTGGCAGAGAGGATGGTCAGCACAACGAAGGTGTAGCCATTATCCTGAAGAAAGGAATGGAAAGGTCTTTACTGGAATGGAAACCCATCAACAACAGACTGATAAAAGCAAGACTGAGAGGGAGGTTCACCAACACCACAATTATACAATGCTATGCACCAACAAATGACAGCGATGAAGAGATCAAGGACGAGTTCTATCAACAGGTACAAAAGGAAATGGAAACTACACCCAGGTACGATCTCATTATAGTAATGGGAGACCTAAATGCGAAAGTGGGAGCACACAATAATTATAACGAAAGAGTAATGGGGAAATGCGGCAGTGGAACAGCAAATGAGAATGGGGACAAATTAATAAGCTTCTGAGGTATTAACAACCTGGTCATTGGAGGAACACTTTTTCCACACAAGGAAGTGCACAAGTTAACATGGGAATCACCAACGGACGAGACAGAAACCAGATAGATCACATAATTATCAATGGCAGATGGAGACATGCACTACAAGACGTGAAAGTAAGAAGAGGCGCAGATGTGGGAAGTGATCATCACCTAGTAGTAGCAAGACTGAAAGTGAAACTCAGAGCTGCTGGACCAGTTGCAGTCAAACAGAAAACATACAACATCACGAAACTGAAGGATCCCCTCACCAGAAAAGCTTTCGTGGTCGACGTTAAGAGAAGATATGAGATTATCAAAAGCCAGGAAAGAACAGAGACCGATGATGTTGACCAGAGATTCAACACCATCTCAACAATATACAAGGAAAGCAGCAAGTCATGCTTGGGATTCCAGGAAAGAAAGAGCCAAGACTGGATAACACCAGATACGCTAAACACCATAGCGAAGAGAAAAGAAATGAAAAGAAAGAAAACAGAAGCTAAGTCTCCCAGGTTAAAGGCAATATATAGTGAACAGTACAGTCAGCTGGACAAGGAAGTTAAACGTCAAACCCGTGCTAACAAAAGGACATTTCTGGATGAACTTGCAAGACAGGCAGAAGAGGCAGCACTGAGAAATGAACAAAGCACAGTATACAAAATAACTAAAATCATCAGTGGAAAACGAGGTGCAAACAATATTACATTAGTAAGAGATAAGCACGGAAATCTCATCACGACAGTAGAGGGACAGGAAACAAGATGGGCAGAGCATTTCAGAGAAACTCTGAATAAGGAACCACCAGAGACTCAATTGAATGTTCCTGAGGCTGAAAATGATCTAGATGTTAATACAGACATCCCACGAAAAGAAGAAATCATCACAGCAATCAAAGGGTTAAAGAATGGAAAAGCTCCTGGTCATGATAACTTAAATGCAGAGCTATTTAAGACAGACCCAGAGCTAGCAGCAGAACTATTAGAACCACTATTTGCACAAGTCTGGAAAACAGGGACAACACCAACAGAGTAGAGAAAAGGAATAATTGTCAAATTGCCCAAGAAGGGAGATCTTGCAGACTGCAATAATTGGAGAGGAATAACTCTTCTCTCAGTTCCCAGCAAAATACTAGGCAGGATAATTATACAGAGAATCTCAAAAGCAGTAGACCACAAACTGAGGAAAGAACAAGCAGGATTTAGAAAGAACAGGAGATGTGTAGATCATATATTTACCCTCAGGAACATTATAGAGCAGTGCTCAGAATGGCAAAGACAGCTGTACATTAATTTCGTTAATTTTGAAAAGGCTTTTGACAGTATACATAGGGACAGTTTATGGAAAATACTGAGGGCTTATGGAATTCCAAGCTGCATAGTGTCAATCATAAAAAGCCTTTATGCCAACTTTACGTGTAGCATTGGGCAGGGCATCCTAACCTTTGAAGTGAAGACAGGAGTACGACAGGGATGCCCCTTATCAACCACTCTATTTTTAACAGTCATAGACTGGTTGATGCGCCAGACAACTGAGGGCAATCCAAGAGGAATAAGATGGACTACATTTTCTACATTGGAAGATCTGGAATATGCAGATGACATTGCACTGCTAGCACATTCACATCAACACATCCAAGAAAAAACGGATAGACTTAATAAGTATAGCCAGCAGGTGGGCTTGAACATCAACCTAAAGAAGACAGAGGTCATGACGCTCAATGTGAGCAACCCTGAGCCCATATCAGTAAGGAATCAGCAACTGGAACAGACAGATGCCTTCACATACCTAGGATGCATAGTAACACCAGACGGCGGAGCAAGCAAAGACATCAACAACAGAATGAACAAAGCAAGAACAGCCTTTTTTAGTCTAAACAACATCTGGAAGTCCTCTCAGTACAGCACAAGCACAAAATTAGGATTATATCAGAGCTGTGTTCTTTCTGTGCTTCTCTATGGCGCGGAGAGCTGGAGAGTTACAGAGAAGGAAATGTCGAAATTGTCCTCTTTTCACACAACATGCCTAAGAAAAATTCTCCGAATCTTTTGGCCGAATATCATCACCAACCAAGATCTGCTTACTCGGAGCAAGCAAGAGGACATGCACACCATCATAGCTGGCAGACGCTGGAGCTGGGTTGGCCATGTCCTCAGAAGAGACCCCCGATGCCATCACAAGAACAGCTATGCTATGGACCCCTGAAGGAAAACGAAAGAGAGGCCAACCAAAAACAACTTGGCGGAGGACTGTGGAGGCTGAGATGCAAAGAATGAACCAGAGTTGGGGCACTGTACGAAGGATGGCCACCGACCGAGCAAAGTGGAATCAATTTGTTGTTGCCCTACAAGACGCCACCAGGCGTAATGACCACTGACTGCTTTGACGGTCGGCGGCTAAGGATCAAAGAAAGAAGAAGAGAATATATATATATACAGTCATTCGCCGCATAACGTCCGTTCGGACAACGTCCGACCGCATATACGTCCGTCGTCCCATAAGGCTATAATAGAGTTCAAAACTCCTGATCGGAGAACAGGACGAAGCGGACGTAACCGGACGTAGCGAAAGCAACAGCTTCCAGCACGCAACACGTGTATCTCATGTCTCTTGTATACAATGCAAAGCGATTGCGATGCCAGGCGTATAATGGTACAGTACATATATAACCTATAATACAGTACATATGTCTTGATAGTCATAATAAACGCCACATGTTACTGGCCTATGTATGTACTGTACTGTACTTACTATCGTTATTTTAATGTGAACGTTCTAAAATACATTAGTAATTTAGTGTAAGTTCAGTATCTTGTACAGTACAGAACTGTACCAGCAACAGCCTCCAGACTCACCCAAATCTACGTTAGCCCTGCAAGCTCCAATTGTGGTAAGTACAGGTTACATATTAGCCTATGTACAGTATACAGTATTTTACATTATTTTTCTACTTAACCCATATACTGTACAATATTACCTTGCCAGATTCAGTACATTAGCTGAAATACAGTACTGTATGTGTACAGTATCTTGGCTATTTAGTCAATACAGGTACACTACAGTATCCCATATCACTTTGCTAAGTATAAAGTATGGTGTTCGCACAACGTCCAAATCGCATAACGTCCTATTTCACAGAACGTATCGTGGACGTTAAGCGGCGCATGACTGTATATATGTATATATATATATATATATATATATATATATATATATATATATATATATATATATATATATATATATATATCTATATATATACATATATATATATATTATATATATATTATATATATATATATATATATATATATATATATATATATATATATATATACATATATATATATATATATAACATATATATATATATATATATATATTATATATATATATATATATATATATATATATATATATATATATATATATATATATATTTATATATATCTTCTAATTATAGGGGAAAAAAATTATATCAGCTGTGCTGTTCATCAATTCTAGAAAATATAACAGCTGTGCTGTTAATCTTGTCTCTCACTACGCTAAATCACGTTTTCTTCATAAACAGTTAATTGCTCACACTTGCCGACGGAAATGGTACTAATGTGTACTCATCTCTTAAAACAGTTCTGTCCTTCTTAATTGATGCACACAACACTTCTTCGCTGATGATCGTTCCTTTAGCCCACCCAAGACAGAGTGGGACTAAGGATGTAGCTCCGATACAACCACTGTGCTCCTGCGACGTTCTAGGCAGCAGGATTGACCTGAACATACGACCTCAGGTTTGATGACATGAATAAACCGTCTAAGATTAATACAAGCCAGATTTTGACTCGACTTAGCAAAGCAAGTCTGCCCGGCAAGCAGGTAAGCAGGAATCAGTCTTGACAGCTTTCTCTTCTCTAGTCTATCGTTCTGGCTGGTCTTCGTGTTTGTGTGTATATTTGAATAAAAAGCATATATATATATATATATATATATATATATATATATATATATATATATATATATATATATATATATATATATATATATATATATATATATATATATATATAGGTAGACGCAGGTAGATGTGACTGCGTAAGGAACCCTTGTGATTGGTTCACAGCGTTTTAGTCTTTTTCGATTGCAGGGACCCCTGGTTGGTTAGTTGCGTTTCCGTACTTTTCGTTTTTACAGAGTTCCGAACCAACAGTGTTATATGCCTAATTTATTATGTCTGCGGCCATCTTGCGTGACCGTGACTTCGTATAATTTATTCTGTCTCAGAGTCTGCCAGCCATCTTGCGTGACTTCTTGAACGCGGATTGGCTGTGCATATTTGTATATCGACATAGTGTATTTGTTACCAACAGATTCTTCGTAGGCAATATATGTTTAAAGTAATATCTATCTGTCTGATGAAAGGTACTTATTTGATAATCTAAGGGAAATAACCCTTGATTGGTTTGATGTTATATTTTATTATATTCGTTATCTTCTCTGGCGTATGAATTAGATTTACGTCGGTTTGTTCCTTGTTTGAACAGAACAGATTGGTCTTGCTTGAAAAGGTTTATAACCCGAGTTAATGTTTATTCCTTGACTATTTAAGGCGATTTAGTCTTATATCTTTATATCTTTTAATGTCTAACGTCGGCCTATTTTGGAGCTGAACTCTGGGGTCAAGCGCGCTTATGCGCATGTGGGAATGAGTGTGGTTGTCGTCGAGACTTCCGTCATGTCGGTTCTGCTGAACGCTGTTTGGATAGGAAAGTCCGAAGATTGGTCTCTGTGGTCTTATGCTGGGAAGGAGATTGTTTCTCTGTATGACTATTATGTCAGTGGTTTTCCCAGTGTTCATTCGTTACGCCAAGTGATGGCGTGTGATATGTGCTAGTGTGTTTTTCTATGACTAAGGTAACGAAGACATTTTTCTGAACTCTTTCTATGCCTAGGTGGGCAGACGTGATATCGTCCGTCCATATGATTTGTTGAATATATATAAAGACGGCATGTTACCTAGCAGCACAAAAGCTTGATATATGCAGCAGTATTGATTACCGGACATGCAGAGCCCAATATGCGCATTTGTATAAGGAACAGAGCCTTCAATTAGGTTTCATTATTCACCTTCGGTGTGAGCGATGCTCACGCAAGATGGAGCCATTTTTGACCCCGCTTTTGGTCTAGCGGATTATCGTCCGGAGAACAGGAATGCCCTTACTATCTAAGGACGATACAGAGATCTGTCTATTATAAATCCTATTATTGATGGTTGAAGATTGTCGTCATTCAACTTGCTAATTTACGAACTGTAATACTTAGCCAGAAGAGGTCTTACCAGGGAGCCTTTTATGATAAATACTTTTGCTAGCATTAACTGATGCGATTAGTCAGTTAGGGCCTGAGATGCCAGACAACTAGGACCATGAGTGCTTGTTTGCTCAAGTCCAGTTGTACCTATATTCGACACGAATGCCTATTTGATATTGCAGACCATTTTTCAAGTATACGATGTTGTTGTCAACCTGTTCCAGTGACCGTAACCGTGATGTCAGTGTGTGTCTCATTAAATCCATGAACAAAAACGTCCACAGTAGTATACGTCAGTGACTTAACTATGAGTGAGTGTGTGCCTGATTTATTAGTCAACTTTACAGAACAGTCCATGCATTCGCGCACCTGACATTTACACTCTCACTCAACGTCAACATTACCCCTTGTCAGAGCCCCAATACTCTCTGGACAAGGTGGCCTGTATACCCAACACTGTGTCGGTTTCGAGTTGACTCATTCTACAACTTACTTGTATCAGGAGTGACCATGCAGGTATCAGTATTTAACAAAGCAGTGGGTTTACACACGACTTTACGACACATGCAAACATAATTTCGTTTAAAAAAAACTAACTTTAGCTTTCAGTGTTTGTTGGGTGATGGCCGAACTTTAAAAATGCTAGAACCCACTACAAATGAACTTACTCTGACTAAGTCCAAATCCCAAGGAAAAAATAACAACTACCCAGTTACTTAAGGATTCTTACCGAGACTGTGAAGAATTTCCAATTCTAACAGTAGCTGGCAAACTGCACAAGATCTCTACCACCTCACGACAGAAGTTCCAGGGACTAAAAGCATTTAGAGACAGAAGGGGACTCAATATATAGTAGATCCCGGGCCGCAGGTGTTCAACATCTGGACAGAAAAACGAAGAAAAACAATCGTAACTGTTGCGCACATATTCTTATGGGACGCACGGATTACTTCAGAGAGGAATACAATTCATTTAGTATGTCTATTTAATATGGAAAATATATATTTGTGTTTATTTGTGTACGAAAATGCATTCCTTTGTAAAGCTAGATAATCCATGATTGATTTATACTTTTGATTATATGAGTGGTCTCTCTTGAATATTGACTAGGCGGATTAATACGGAATTTGTCATTTCTCATTTAGTAGGGCCAGAAAATAGATTAATCTTGCTTAAGAATGTTTATGCATTGAATTCATATGTATTACTTGTCTAGAGCAAGAAGATTCAGTCTTATATTGTATATCTTCGTATGTTTAAGACGGACTATATTCTTTCTGCCCAATTCTGGGGCAGGTGTTAGTTTTTGCCTACGAAGGCGTGATGAGTCCTGACGATGTCGCCGATAATGGCTGTTGTGTATTTCTGGGCTGGTCCTGTAACAAGCTTGAAAATGATCTGTGTATGATCATTTCTGTAGGAGATTGTGTCTCTACGAGATTCTGTTGTCAGAGATCCTCCTCATATACTTTATTGTGTTTAATTCGGACTCCAGGTAATGCCAGACCCTTTTCTATGATCTCGATTCGATTAGACCTAGTTTGAACATTGTGCTTCGTATGTCTAGGATCGTTAATATATCGATGAAGATGACAGGTGTGCCAACAGTTCTTGTGTACTACATAAAGCAACCTCATTGATATGGAACTGTTTGGAAACACTATGAAAATATTTATTATGAATTAACTTTGGCTTATCATTTACCCTTCTTCCGAGTGAGTGAAACTCAAGAAGGTAGCCATCTTGAATTCCTGTCATCATTTTTGGACCACTGTCAAGAGAACAGACTTTGCATCTTACTATCGGGCAGTGGTATAGAGATCTTGTTATGGTGTGAAAACCCACTGTTGTCTCCGTTTTATGGTTGAGTACAGTTTATACTGGTGAAGAGGTAGCTTAAAACGCGAATGGTTAAAATGAACGAATGTCAACAATATTCTTCAAACGAACTTCAACAAGTAGTGTTGAACTGGGTGAACTGGGCAAGTACTGGCAGTACATAAGTCGGTGATGACTGTACATAGATTTTATTCAACATGACACATACGGAGTGGACAAGACTAACATCGTCACAGGCGCAAAGATCATACATCAGCATAATGGTAATTACTTTTAAAGTTCCTGAAGATTCTCTACCAATAAAGTCCTCTGACTCAAGTGACTAAGGATCACAAAACTGTTACCGTATAATATTCTTCTCATTCAAGTCCATTGACCTTCCTTCAAGGACGTCTATCATGGTAACGTATTCATACTCCAGGATAAAATCTTCCATATCATACTTCACAATCCCATACGTTCTCCAAAACATAACGTTAGATAGCATATAGTTTCAAACAAAGTCATACACGATAATACGAACAGGTTAGAGATTCCAGTTGACTAACCTCTCCCATTCTATGCCACGCTTCTGGCATTGTTGAATGTACGGCATATAAAATATGAAGCATACGAATAAATAAACTGGTTTACACGTAGGTATTATTCCTCTACGGTAATCTAATATGACCACCGACTCATCTGTCCATTCTAGGAAATTACATGCTAAGATGATTTCCCGCTAGACTACAACTGGGAGCGGCCTGATACTTTAGTTTACGGCAATAAATATACAAATATAACCGGGGCGACACTTACATGATCCTTCCATCATTGGCTTCGTCAAGAATACCAATTGAATCAATATAACATACTGGCTTATACAAAACTGCCAGAAAATTCCAATAATCTATATCTCGGACATAACAAAGTCCGCACTGCCCCGTTCAAAACATGACGTCACAATCCCCAAACTAGGTTACCCGTGCGTTCCAAAGCAACTCACATTGCCTTGTGCACGTCAGTGCGTGAATCAGTCGAACGCACAAATAATATAACTATATAAAACTGGTGCGTACATTTGGCAGGACCGAAGACTACCCCCTTAGGTAATAAATGTACGTAACACCCACTATCGTGGTTTATTATGATTATACAAACATTGGACATATTCAGCTTAAGAACTTAGCCAAGAAATGAAGGTTCGTGCTATGAACTCTTTATATGTTACCGATCCTCATTGATGCGTTCAGTCAGTAGGGGATACGGCGATAATTTAACAGAACATTGAATGCTGCCTTATGTTGCCCACTATATTTGAAGGCTGCATGAAAATATGCTCCACGATTCAAATGCCTAGTGAATGTATGTCAACATGTACCTATGACTGTATCCGTGCTGTCCAAGTGTGTACGTCCTTATTAAACCATTGAAACGTCAGCTGTGGTTCAAGCAATCCTTGACTTATACCTGTGATTGGAGTGAGTGTCCTGTAAACCTGTCGAACTGTCATCCATTCGCGTCTATTACCATTGATGTTTACACTTACCCATTACATCAGAAAAAGCACTTCACAGTACACCTTACCAAGGAACCAAGACTCTACAGTTATAGTAGGAATACCACCAACCAACAGATAGAACTTTTACAGTGGTACAATATAATAAACACACTTTACAGTGGTGAGCCAGATTCCTGGGGTTATTATAACCAGACCATCCCTGACGCCACATACGACACGCATTAACACCAGTGGACAGATTTGAAGTACAACGAAGAAATCGATGTCAGCGTGACCTGTCTTACCGATCAAATACAGTATCTAGGTCAGCGGTTGTTGACAGTTTTTCGCTGTACAGACAGTAGTATACAGAACAGTGGAATCAAGTGTATGCAATATCTGGGTCAGTACTTGTTGACATCTCGCACAGTACAGAAGATAGAACTGATTGTTTATTCTGTTCAAGAAGAATCACAGTGTTGTCAGAAATAGAAGTGCATATTTATTTCATCGTTGGATCTTCTAGGGTGCTCAAAAAAAATTTGAACTGTGTAATAGTTAAAAAACAAATCTATTACTCAATAAAGTGGCAAGTTATTATTATTAAAATAAACTGTGCCTGCTTTGCAACACTATATCTGCAACACATTCCATTCATGATATAAATTACATTGTATGCTATATGCTATTTATGTTTACATGTTATTTGTTTATATGTGTAGGTGTTTATATGTTGCGGGCCTGGTTGGGAGGAGACTAGTATAAGGTATACCGAGTAATATTGGTCTTATATTAGCGTTCTATAGGGAGCAATTTTCTTTATTGGAAATTTGCTGGCAACATCTGGTGCTATTTTTGTTAGTTGTGATGAGGTGTTCTTTTCTTCGTTGTTTTTGTTAATAATTTTGTGTTCCTTAGTTTTGTTTGATTTGTTTGTATAATTTAAGGTCTTATCTTTCCTTTCATTAAGTTCTTTACACCCTTATGTTTATACACTGTAGCGTCATTTGTTTTATTTAGTTCTATTGCAGTTATCATCACAGATTCTGTGATTGTTTACTTTAGTTTCCTATTTAATTTAATTTGATTTGTGCAATTGTTTTCATATTGTCTTTTCTTGTTTGTCCTTGCTAATGTCTTTAGTTGACATATGATATATGAGGTATAGTTGAATACACTTATATTATAGTACAGAACAGTACTTAATTACTATTATTGTTGTACAAAGAGGTATACAAGACCTTTGTAAGGCTTGTCTCCCACAGTGATTGGGATAGAAACATATTATTTTCTACAGGTATTCAAGCTATCATTTGTTATATTGTAAACAAGATAACCATATTAGGTCTTTCACTAAGACTAAGAAAGTGAAATAAAGTGAAGTGAGTATATAAGTCTATAGTATAGACTTGCCTCCCATTAAAGTGGGATAAGGTAATTTATTTACTTTTTCAGGTTACTATTTCATTAGACAGGATGTCTACATTAGATTACTTCATAGCACAAGGGAGATCCCTTGATAAGACTGGTAAAGACTTAGAAGAATGGACAATTGCTCAATATGACAAAACATTAGCTGCAGAAGAGAAAAAAGCTGCTGCTGAAGAGAAAAAAGCTGCGGCCGAAGAAAAAAGATTGGAAAGAGAAGCTGAACAAAAGAAATTGCAGATACAGGTGGAGCAACAGAGATTCCAGATGGAAATGGAAAAAGAAAAGCTGAAGCTGAAGCTGCTGCTGCTGCTGCTGATGAAAGAAAACTTCAAATAGAAGAAAAAAGATTAGAAGCTGAGGGAAAAAAAGCTGCTGCTGCTGCTGAGGAGAGAAAACCTGCTGCTGAGGAGAAAAAAGCTGCTGCTGCTGCTGAAGAAAGAAAAGAAATTAGGGAACATGAACGTCAGAAAGAACTTTTAGCATTTGAGTTAGAGAAATTGAAATTGACAAACTTAAGTAATGCTAATCAATCATCTGGTGGTAATGGTAAACCCTTTACTTATAAGGTCAAGGTGCCAGCGTTCAACTCTGCCAGTGATGACATAACATTCTGGCTTGATAGATTTGAACGTGCTTGTCGAGCTCATAATGTGGATAAATCACAGTATGTGAATCAGTTGTCTGAAAATCTAAAAGGGGATTCTCTGACTAAGTTATGTTTGGTTGAAGAGGCCGACAAAGATAATTATGATGCTATCAGGGCAGCCTTGATAAAGAAATACCAATTGTCAGAAGAAGGTTATCGCCTTTTGTTTAAAACAATGAAACCTGAGGTAGGTGTAGAATTCTCAGAATTCATTGCAAAAGCATGATTTACACTTTCACGATGGATTGAATTATCCAAAACACAGAAAACATTTGAGGCTCTTACGGATTTATTACTCAGAGACAAGATCATGTCTTCAGTGAATAAACCATTCCTAGAATTTTTACATGAGCGTAAACCTAGTACATTAAAACAAATGGAAGAATATTGTGAGCAATATGCCACGGCACACCCTGACATGAGTCTTAGCAACACTAACATTAAAGAAAGTATGCCAGTTGCTTCTGCAACAGAATACAATCATAATTATTCACACAAATCTCAAGGAGCTCAAGATAAATCTCACAAAAAGGTTAATTGGAATGGTTATCAAAGCCAAGGTAACCACTCAAATCAAGGTTCTTCTTTGAAGAACTGGAATCGGGCTGATAGTCCTAGATACAGGGGTGCCCATAATTACAGAAATTTCCGCAAAGTGAGTCACTATAGGAACTACCCAAGTTCTCCGTCATGGAAACAACAAAACCAACATTACAGGGATACTCATTATAATGAACATGATGATTATGATCATGAATATTATGATCCTAACCCAAACAGGGGTTATAACAGAGGAACTAATAATAACTATAGAGGTTATAATAATCGAGGTAGATCACAATACAGAAGACATAAATCTCATTACCAGGCTAACTCTGCACAGCAAGAGTTTCATGAAGCCGGTAATCATAATAATGATAAGAAAGACTCTAATAATGTAGGATGTTCTGCTTTTGACTTTGGTAGAGCATCTCAGTGCTCCGAATGCAAAACATTATTCGATCCAACCACAGTTTCCACTTTAAGCTGTGGTCATCCTCTACCCGCTCTTCCTGCGTCAGTCGCGCATGATGGAAGAGGTGCTCTTGTCTTCAATAGAGGTCTAGTAGATGGTACTCCGGTATCAATTCTTTTCGATTCGGGATGCACCACCATTGGAGTGAGGCAGTCACTCGTAGATCCTTCTCGAGCCACGGGAAAAGTTATCAAATGCGTAACATTTGGTGGCACATTGGAGAAGTACTCCACTGAAATTATCAATATTGCTACTCCTTTCTTTACAGGAGATGTGCAAGCATGTCTCCTGCCGAATCCGATCGCTGATCATATCATCGGTCGCATTCATGGAGTGAAAGAATGCACTCCGCAACAAATTGCTGATTGGGAAAATAACAATATGCAAACTGCTAATGCAGTAGTCACCAGGGCTCAAGCTCTTAACGCGCCTCAATCTTCGCCTTCTGAAGATAATGATGCGCAGAACCAAGATGATACCTTGGGAATTTCACGTGACTCGTTCATAAAGAAGCAAGAAGATGATCCTACTCTAAAAAAATTCTTTACGCTAGCAATAAAAGGTGATCCGAATAAGGATACAAATCGTAAATCTTGGATTACAATGAAGAATGGCGTACTTGTACGTATGGTACAAGACTCCGCTAAGTCCATTCATTCTCAAATTCTTGTACCCAAAAATATGAGAGTTAAAATCTTACAGCACGCTCATGATTCTCAGTGTGCTGGACATATGGGTTTTTCCTGTACTAAATCTAGAGTTCTTGCGTCTTTCTTTTGGCCTGCGGTGAATAAGGACATACGGATCTATTGTCGATCTTGTAAGGTATGTCAAGAGGTTAAATCCAGAGGTCCACGCCATGCTGCACCTATTCAGGCTGCAGACATTCCCATTCGACCATTCCAAAAAATGGCGATAGACATCATTGGTCCATTTAAGATAAAGTCTGCTAGAGGACACCAATTTATCTTAACGTGTGTTGATATGTGCACACGTTGGCCAGAGGCTGTTCCTCTAAAGAGCATAACTACTGCTGACATTGCAGATGCTCTTTGGCTAATATTTTCTCGTCTGGGATTTCCAGCAGAAATATTATCAGACCATGGTACCCAACTCATATCGGATACCATGTCTCAAGTGATGTCGACTCTAAAGATAGAGAGATCTCTGAGTAGTATTTATCATCCTATGTCCAATGGGATGGTAGAACGTCTGAATAGAACTCTGAAAAACCTACTAGGTAAGATAACTGAGGATCATCCTCAGGATTGGGACAGGGTTTTACCCGCGGCTCTCTTTGCATACAGAGAGGTCGCCAACGAACATACAGGATTTTCTCCCTTTGAACTTGTCTTTGGCGCGAAACCGCGAGGTCCTATGTCCTTACTTCATGACCTCATAACTGCAGACAATATTGTCGATGACACAAAATCCTCTTATGAATATGTCATTGCACTTAGACATAAAATTATTGAAGCATGCAAATTGGCAACCGCTTCTTCTGAATTTGCGAAACAGAAGGCAAGACAATTTGCCAATAAAAAGAGATGCTTGCTACAACGTTGTCCAGGTGACAAAGCTTTTGTCTTACTACCTTGTAGGGAAAACAGACTTCTCATTTCTTGGAAAGGTCCGTACGATATAATATCAAAAGTTTCCGATATTGATTATATCGTCGATATTGACGGGAAGCATAAAACCTTCCACATCAACATGCTCACGGAATTCCACGAACGTCCGGATTATTTACAACCTGTTTTTCAGGCAATGGACGATTCTCCAGTCCAACATGGTCATTACTCATCACTGTCAGTAATACAGGATGAGGAAACAAGTTTCTCGGATGTGAATTTGCCTTTTCCAATGATTCCACTTCATTCTAATGAATCATGGAAAGACGTTACCGTCTCTCCAGAGTTATCTCTAGGAGAACAGAGACAAGTTTCTACTATGTTACAACAATTTCAGGATGTCCTTACTGACATTCCTGGTCGAACTAATGTCATTGAACATGACATTATTCTTACTGACCATAATCCTATAAGAGTCAGACCGTATCCTATCCCGATACATTTTCAAGCACAGGTAGAGAAAGAGTTGGATGAAATGATAGATTTGGAAATAATTGAACCATCCACATCAGCATATTCTTCGCCGATGGTTATTGTAAGAAAAAAAGAGTATAACATACGTCTTTGCGTTGATTATCGCAAACTGAACCAAGTGACGAAATTTGATGCTGAACCGATGCCTTTACTAGAAGAACTACTTACTAGATTGGCGAAATCTCATTTCTTTACTAAACTTGATTTGTCTAAAGGATACTGGCAAGTCCTTTTATCCGAACACGCCAAACCGTTTACTGCTTTTTCGACACCTAGGGGTCTATTCCAATGGAATTTCATGCCTTTCGGCCTTATGAACGCTCCTGCGACATTCGTACGCATGATGCGTCGAATCCTATCTCACCGTTCAGATGTTATCGCATATCTTGACGACATCTGTCTTTTCAGTGATACTTGGGAAGATCACTATAACGGGTTAAATGAACTATTGTCTGTCTTACACGAGCATAACCTGACAGCGAAACCATCTAAAGCCTGTATTGGTTTTAGCGAGATATCTTTTTTAGGTCACCGTGTTTGTCATGGTTTCCTAAAAACAGAAGACCATAATACAAGTAAAATACTTAACATTTCGGTTCCTAGGACTGAAAAGCAAGTGCGAAGTCTTTTAGGTCTCATACAATTTTATGGACGATTCATTCCGAATCTGTCCTCAATAATGTCACCTCTTTCTTCCTTGCTAAAGAAAGGGTCTCCTAATATAGTCCATTGGACTCAAGAATGTCAATCCTCTTTGGATAAGGTTGAAACTATGTTTTCTACTTCACCTATTTTGGTGTTACCTACTACGGATAAGACATTTGTTCTTCGTAGTGACGCTTCATCCACAGGGATTGGAGCAGCACTAATGCAAGAGTACTCCGGAACTCTGCATCCTGTGCTGTATATTTCTCGAAAACTAAATGCCGCAGAGAAGAATTACTCGGTCCTAGACCGTGAATTATTGGCTATGGTTTGGTCAATCCTTAAACTTCAAAGATTTCTTCTTGGCGCGCATTTCATTGTGGAAACTGACCAGAAAGCTCTTACGGCTATTCAGAGTAAAAATCTGAAGAGCACGAGATCAACGCGATACGCGATTGCTCTTCAGCCTTTTCATTTTTCGGTGCGAGCTATCCGTGGGTCAGAAAATGTGATGGCAGACATTTTGTCTAGATGCCCACATGATTCCACCTAACTGTTAGATCTTGAGATTCCTAACATGGCGAACTTTGCTACAGTTTTTTCCTATGTTAAAATGTGTACACATATGTAATATATCATATATTGATTGTATCACTACTTAGCGGTTCCTTCATATATATAGTCACCGCTGTCTTTCGATGTTTTTCTTCTTTGGTAATCATCATGTTAAAATACCTAAGATGAAAGATTTTGGATAAACTATTGTAGAAATTGTGACATTGCAACATTGTAGTATGCGTTGGTGACACCTCCCTGGAAATATTTATACTCAGAGAAAGATTTTCTCTGGATCCTGAGATATATTCTCACTTAAACCTCACATTAGGCGTTACATTTCTTTGGAATGCTTATCATCTGCGCATTGTTATTCGTGCGTTGTGAGCCTGTATGTCTATTTCTATGGAACATTATATATTTAGTGTTTATTTGTGTCGAAATGATACATTGTCAGCGTAGTAAACTGATTTGATTACTACTTTGAATATATGGGATTGATTCTCTTGAAAAATGAATTGGGAATAATACGGCTATGTCACTTTCAATTGGGAAGGGCAGAACATAGCTTAATCATTCTTAAGAATGTTTAAGCAATGAAAACCATGTAATATTGATAAATAGTCCAGAAGCTACAGATTATATTGTACTCAAAGTACATAAAAGCTTACAACAAAATCCCAAAACTTGTGCTTATAAAGAAAATCAACGCCGTAGATATTCTACTTACTACGTTTCAAAATCATAATATACATAATTTATTAATACCCCCTCAATCCCATCAATATACATCACAAATACATTCATTATATACACTTAAAATAAATACTTCAAACCACACCCAACAATATAAACCAACTTCACCTACATCTCTCGAAAACTCATCACCCT
>JAMPIV010019870.1:0-82032 GCA_024509875.1 Oreohelix idahoensis | reverse complement strand
AGATTACAAAGGGAACATGAGTTACGACTAAGGGAGTTTGAGTTTCAGGGCCATGCTCCTGAAAATGGTGCCAGTCCCTTTGCCTCTGATGCCACTGCTAGCCAAGGAGCCTCAACCTCAGCTATGAATTTTCATTTAGATCATTTTGTTGAGAAAGACGATGATATAGAGAGCTATCTAAATAGGTATGAACTATTAGCTACCACGTATGGGTTAGAGAGAGAAAGGTGGAGCTTAAAGTTATCTCAAGGACTTCGTGGGGCAGCTTATGAAGTTTTTGCAAAAATGAGCAGAGGTGATCAGGACAATTATGACATGCTAAAGCAGGCTCTTTTGTTAAGATATGAAAAGAATGCAGAATTTTATAGGAAAAAATTTAGGAAAGCAGCTGAAGCAGAGGTAACAGGTAATAAAAAGAAACAAGTGGATAACTTTAGGGCACCACAGAACTTTAATAAATTTGATCCTAGGGATCAAAACAAAGGTAAGCACCAGTTTGATAGGCCACGGTATGAAAATAAAAATAAAAACCCACAATTCGATGAAAGGAAATATGATGAAAGAAAATCTTTCAACCAAGGAAAAAGGTGGTGTAAAAATTGTAAGATGAACAATCATGACACTGACCATTGTAGAAGGAAACCTCCTCATTTTGCTGCTATGACATCGGGGAAAAAGGAAAAGAAGGGCAAACCTGAAGAATTACAGGAACCATACCACCCCCCAGTGTGTGAAGATGTCATCTGTAATGGTGTCACTATAAGATGTTTATATGATACCGGTTTAGATTACGATTCCGTTGTGAGTTCTCACCTGGTGCAGGCCGATCAATACACCACAGAAACAGTGGAGATTCAAACTGCAACCAAGGATGTAGCTACCATGACACTTCCCGTCGCCCGAATAAAAGTGAAAACGCGATATGTGGAAGGAATCATAAAAGCAGCAGTGATAAATGAGCCAATCTACCCTCTGATATTGGGGTGTAGATATGTCTTCTTGGGGAATCCCAAGAGACCTGTGATATTGGCAACAGTGCAGACCAGATCACAGTCAAACAAGGAGGAGGATAATCCAATAAATACTCATCCAGATGAGATGAGGAAGGCACAGGCTGAGGACAAAACACTCAAGCCATGTTTCAAGAAGTTGCCCAAATCTCATACACCTCCAGGCAAGGGAGAGTTTTATATGAAGAACAAACTGATATATAGGAAGGCTGGATCTGAATCCAATGGTCACGGACAGCTGGTCCTTCCCACTTCATATAGGACTAAAGTGTTGGAACTAGGGCATGCGATTCCCTTCAGTGGTCATATGGGAATCAGCGCAACAGGACAGCGAATAGCTTGTCACTATTTCTGGCCAGGAATAACTGAAGATATCAAACGATATGTAAAATCCTGTCCAGAGTGCCAACGAGTAGCACCTAAACATTGGACTGCACCAGCAACTCTGGGGGAAATGCCCATAGTGGGAACACCCTTTGAGAGAGTTGCCGTGGATCTTGTGGGACCTCTCACCCGAACCAAGAGAAGGAACAGCTACATTCTGACTCTGGTGGACACTTGTTCTATGTGGGGAGAGGCTGTAGCCCTGTCATCGATTGATTCTAAACATGTGGCAGAGGCATTGCTCACAATTTTCACAAGGTTAGGCTTTCCCAATCAAATCTTGACTGATAATGGCTCTCAGTTCAAGGGGAAAAACTAACTGAAGAAGTTTTCAGGATCTTCCAGGCCAAACACTTCCATTGTAGTGTGTATCATCCCCAAGGGAACGGCCAAGTGGAAAGATTTAACGGCACATTGATGTCGATCCTGAGAAAGTTGGCACACGAAAAACCAGATACATGGGACCAGTACCTGCACGCCGCCCTCTTTGCTTATAGGGAGGTACCCCATAGTTCAACCGGTATGGCCCCGGCAACATTATTGTTTGGAAGGCCAATAAAAGGTCCACTCGAAGCTTTGTTAAGAACGTGGACTGATGAAAAGGCAGAGGAAAACATTACATCTTCATACCAATATGTGAATGAGCTGACCACTCGTTTAAAAAACTGGCTGGAAACTTGCCAATGAAAATTTGAAACAAGCCAGGAAGAAACATGCTGCCTATTATAACAGGAAGGCGAAAGACAGAAATTTGGCTGTGGGAGAGAAAGTACTGCTTCTTTTGCCCGGGAGTCAGAATAAGTTACAAATTGGATGGCAGGGTCCATATACAGTTTTAGAGAAGGTGTCTAGAACAAATTATAAGATAGATAAGAAGGGGAAAGAAAAAAATCTATCATGTGAATCTCCTGAAGAAATATTTGGAAAGAGAACATCAGGAGGAGACACACTTGTTGACCTTGTCCATCGCCATGGAGATGAAAAAGGAACCACTTTCATCATTTGAGTATCCATTACACCCCTGTGAGACAGCAGCACAGGTGAAAATCAGTACACATTTAACGAAAACTCAGAAAGAGAGAGTGCAACAGGTTCTAAATAATCATGCAGAGGTGTTAACAGACCGACCAGGGCATACAAACCTATTGGAATATGATATGAAACTGATAGACCCCACACCTGTCTGTATGAAACCATATTCGATTCCGTTTGCTAAGGAGAAAGCTTTGAAGGAAGAGATAGACTATCTATTGAAGGAGGGAATTATTTCACACAGTGAATCCTCATATAGTTCCGGTGTTGTACTCTTAAGGAAGCCCTCTGGAGAACATAGACTCTGTATAGATTACAGGAGACTGAATGCTATTACAGAAGGACAGGTGGATCCATTGCCGGATACAAATCAGCTGTTTGCCAGACTAAATAAAGCTAAATATTTCTCAAAAGTGGATTTGAGTAAAGGATACTATCAGATTCCAGTAAAGCCTGAGGTTAGACCATACCTAGCTTTTAGTACCTCAGAAGGACACTATGAGTTTAATAGATTGCCATTTGGATTGAAGAATGCGCCTAGTGTCTTCTCTAGAATGATGAGAAAATTATTGGACCCTCTGAATAATCCATGTATAACAAATTTCATGGATGATATCCTTATAGCAACAGAAACATTTGAGGAACACATTGACTCTCTGAAGATGCTGTTTGATCGACTTGGGGAAGCAAATTTAACAGCCCGACCAACCAAATGTTGCGTTGGATGTAAAGAATTGGAATTTTTGGGACACACAGTTTATCAGGGAAACATGACCCCTGACCCAAAGAACTTAGAGAAACTAAAGAAAGCCCCGAGACCACAAACCAAGAAGGACGTGAGATCCTTTGTCTCATTATGTGGTTTCTACCAGAAGTATATCAGGAACTTTAATTCCATATGTGCACCGTTAACTGATTTGACACGTAAAGGACATCCAGATCGCATTACATGGACCCCACAATGTGAAATGGCTTACCAAGAATTGAAGGAAAAGCTCACAAGTAAACCTATTTTGAAATTACCTGACTTAAGTCAAGAATTCATAGTAAGGACGGATGCAAGTAATATTGGGTTAGGTGCAACTCTACTACAGAAATCAGATGCATTGGATGGGGAATTAAGCCCAGTGGCATATGCTAGCAGAAAGTTGAATAAAGCTGAAATCAACTACTCAACTAGCGAAAAAGAATGTCTTGCAGTAATATGGGCAATAAAGAAATTCAATATTTATCTGTATGGGAAGGCATTTAAGTTGCAAACGGACCACAAACCTTTATCGTTTCTAGCCCAGGCTAGGCATGAGAACTCTAGGTTACTCCGATGGTCCTTGCTTTTGGCTCCCTATAATTTTAGCATTGAGTATATATCTGGAAAAACAAATTTGGGAGCGGATTTTTTAAGCCGCCATCCGTGTGATGAGAATCACCGTAAACCCCAGAACTAATAATAAATTTCTCTATGTGTATATAGAATAAAGGACTGACATATAATGTCTGTTTTAAGAGGGGAGATGTCGTGGAATATTCTAATCCACATATATAAATTATCAAGTAAATATAAAGCCTAATAAATACATATAATAAATAAAGGAAGAAGAATGGTAAAGAACAGTGCTGTCACAATGACAGTACTCGAAATCCCCCTTGTTTTCTACTTCGTCGGCAAATTGTAACGCTTTCACGTTGATAGTAAAAGCCTACTGTATTATTACCCGCGTTCTTCAATGAAACGTGTGCTGTATTTCTTGCAAAAACATTGAGATACCAAGCTGAACAATGACCTAATTTTAATATTTCATTCATTCCATTTTATACACGGCGTAACTAAAGACAGATGGACTAAAGGATAGAGAGAAGGGAGAGGCATAAAGCCGAACACGTGCAACACAAAACACGCGTCGCGCGATACACAATTACTACTATCACGCGTGTAAGGCCACATGCACTAACTTTTTTCGGACGGACAGTGATAAAAACACTAACCTTCCCAGAGTTAGGTTTTTAAATCCTGAAAAACTCTTATTAGAAAGATGACAATAGATGGGTTTACGTTTGAAAACATTACAGTACCCAGACAGCACATCTTCGAAACAGGAGGTAGAAGGAATTGCATATTTTGAACGCAGCATTTTAGCTCTATTAAATATATATATTTGGGTTCCTTAGGGTTTGCTGACAAAGAATATGTACAACGTTATGCAAATAGTCTAGGAATTAACAAGTTATAGCCAAAATAAAATGATGGTGCTGTCAGACAACACCCAAAATCAGAATCGCTCAGTGGTAGATTTTTTTACACCACCATTGTACGGGAAATGGGCCACAAGTTACATTTGAACTGATTGGCTGGAATGATATGTAAGGCTAAACACGATTAGTCGGGCTATAAATGTTATCCTTGGTTGTTAGGGGAGACGTAGGAAGTTAAAATTTTTTCAAACACTTGTCGAAACGTGGCTCCATTGGCCAGACTCGCTGATATACTCACTTAGGAGCGTTAGTTCGAGACCACTAGTTCAAATAAGCTTGATAAAGCAACAGTGCGTTGAAGCCAGCTCATATTTTTGCTAAATAAAAGCCTGGAACATAAGCAGATGGGAATTTGTGCCAGTATTTGTGCCAGAATTCATTGCTAATCAACGTATCTGTGTTTGTTTCCATGAATTGTGTGGTAAGCTTGAAACATTCAGTATCTTTTTAATGAAAATTGAATGTGAATTGTTAATTTATGCCTGTATATATGTGTAGTTCAGTAGCAAACATGATGTAAAGCCTATAATGCTCCAGCCTGAACAGAAGGTGTCGGAGGAAAGTAAAACTGCATGGAATGGCCAAACAGTACACTGACACCTAGATTATTGATTAGACAGAAATAATGCTGGAAGTGCAGAGGCGTAGTAACCATTAAGGAGGTTAATACTGGTATAAAGTATTTCAGATGAAGCTGACAGTTGGCCTAACGCTCTGAACTCAATGTTTGTGATGTATTGTGCTCAGTGTAGAACTAGAGTATAAATTAGTTATGAAGTAGAAGGTACATCCTTCTTGTTTTCAGGGACCGTGGTCTTGATGGTATTGAGCAGCACCTGGTCAGAGCTTTGCTGAATCCAGAGTCGGACAGCATACTCCTTGGTCCATTTAGCTATCAGTGAGGTGTCTCCAGAGCACAGGGGAGAAATCGAGCAGAGGAGTCCTTTCCTGCCGCCATCACGCAAGATAAGCTGATGTGGCCAGCTGAGCTCAAAATTATGTACCCCCATCTTAAAATAACATTGTAACATAAACTTAAGAGGGGAAGTAAATTGTTTTAATATCAGGAACTGAGAACATCTCCAATACTAGTTCCAATAAAGACAAACTATTGAAGTCATGATGACAAATACCAACAGAGCTTGAACAAAACAAAACCAGTATTACCTCATATTACTACTACACAAGTGACACACATAGGATACTTTTAATAATATATGTCACTACAATATTCATATTGATAAATTCTGTACATATAACTTGTAATTAAAATTGATTGTGATTCCTGGTTCCCTTTGTATTTGAATCAGGACACATATACATTCATGACAGCAATGAATACATATTGTTATTTGAAAAGTTATCAGTGACTCCTTTAAGATATCCTTGTAGAGTGTTTTATGTATGTGAGTATCACAGTGTTGTCACGTGTAGTGGAATAAATTAAATTGTTTATCTGTCGGTTGTTGTTTTGACTTACACTTCATCATACACATACCCTAGACATATAACGTAGTCATCACACTATTCCAGAATAATTCTGACTGAGGTATACATATGTGGCAGCAAGTAAGGTTATATATAATACACTACTCTTATTAGATATAGATACCTTCACAGCTGATCTCAGTCCAGTAAACACAAGTCCCCCTATAAATTTATTTATAACATCCCACTTCTACCACATAGTGGTATTCTCCTTCGTTTTAAGTTTTACAAGCATAATGCGCTCAGAGACAAAGTTCCATCCCCTATATACTAACTTTCTGGTTTTTTTGGCCACAATGCAAACCCACGCAACCCTTTAGCTCTTTCAGATGTGGGTTACACCACTGTAGAGCAGCGAGGATGCCACGAGATGCCATGACTCTTGTCCTTTTTTCTTAGTTTTCCGTTATAGTTATTGCTAGAATATAATATATAAAATCCCAGTTTTTTCTTTTCTTTGTCAGTAACGATTTGGGATGCAACTTTAGTTGAAAGTTAGACATTTAATTGTTTTGTTTTCCCTTATATTGGTTTTCCCGGAAAATAGTAACACCCGAAAAAGGAAAAGTGCGCAAATGAAGGTGTGCACAACTATAATTTATAGAAATGTGTGATCCAATAATGCACAACATTTGGTATCCTCGATTGCTGCTAACGTAAGTTCTGTGTTACTGTGAATGCATGCACAGTGGGTTTTTTTAAAAACACTTTTGAAATAAGGTAAATTAATGCCCGATAGTGGCTATTGATGCTTTTTAATTTGAATTCCCGTGATATTTATGAACGGGCGTTTTAATCACTAGTGTATTATTCGTAATAGAACTATAAAGATTTTTCTTACCATGAAATCCATAAAAAAAAAAATAAAAATTTCAATAACTTACAACTTAAAAAATAACTTACATCCTTATAATATACATAGGATTATATAGTAGTACAGTACCAGTTTTTGATATAAAATCGGCGTTTTCTAACCGTTGTCATTGTGGACTTACCATTTATTCACCGTAATTATTAACATTGGTATTTCAATTAATTTCTGGATAGCTCCAAATTAAGAAACCAAAAGTTCCTAAATAGTTTGTACCTAGATTGTTGTGGACAGCCTGATTTGTCCATCGCAAGGGTAAAAATCTCTTGCTCGCCACAAGCTATAAACTAGAATGTTGTGGTCTTAAGTGTAATTTGACTTTTCACATAACCAGACTGGGCGGTAAATAATTTGGGCTACTCAAAACGGAGAAGAGGGGAAATATATGAAACCGCGAAAGAACGGCAGGAGAGATGATTGCTGACTGCAATGTCTAGGCTGCAAGTTGTCTCCGATGGGACCATTTCGGCTAACGTGAAGGGTAGCATAGGTAAGACGTCCAGATGCACTCTTGGCGTCGTGACCACAGTAGAAACTCATGAATATGCAGATAGGAAAACAAACATTAACCACAGACCGCTGGTTCCGTCAGGATTTGAAAAACAAAAACTAGGACAGCAGTGATTAAGGGGTCAAGCATGGCCTGGGAGGAACAGAATTATGTATTGAATGTGCCACTAGGCTGTAGCTTAGTAATTGTTTGAATTTACAACAACATTCTAGAAATGTATAGATTTGAAGATTTTACATAAGCACATTACTACGACTTTTAGAAGGATTTACGACCAATAAAACTAAGATTTTTCTAGGATAGTGCCACAGGCCATGAACATGCTAGTGTGGAGTGTTCAAGGTCACACTTACACTACGAGCGGCACAATTGGAGGTAGTGATGAGGTGATGTTGTAGCAGCCAACGACAACTAGGTAGGTTTGGGTTGACTTGTATTCTGCACCGCATCCATGTCGGTGATGCTTAGATTGACTTTTATATGTATTACACTGCTTGCTAAGCATTCAAGGCTTAGGTACTCTCATAGTATGAGGCTGCTCATCTCATGGATATGTAATCGAGGTGTCTATCTACATTACACAGCAGGCTAGCACCTATATCTATCTCTAAGACAATCACTCGCAGCGGATCTTGTTTAGCTGCGTTTACTCTTTGAGACTACAACAAACTAGGTTTGTGTAGACGTGTACACAAAACGCACTAGAATATGTTAGATTTACACAACACAATAGGATTTGTTAGATGTACACACCACACTAGAATTGTATAGATTTACACAAAACACACTAGGATTTTTAGATTACACAAACCACAACTAAGAATTGTTAGATTTACGCCAAACACACTAACACATTGTATTCAGATGTACAACAACTCGCTAGGATTGTTCGATGTTACACAACTCAACTAGAATTTGTTCGATGTACACAACAGCGCCGCGTAAGAAATTGTTCGATATCCACAACTCTCTAGGAATTGTTCGATTGTACGACAACTCGCTAGAATTGTTCGATGTACATAACTCGCTAGTATGGTTCGATGGTAGACAACGTCGCTAGATTTGTTCGATATACACAAAGCTCCGCTATGAATTTGTTGTATGTAGACCAATCGCCTAGAATTGTTCGATGCACAAAAACTCGCTAGAACTAGTTCAATGTATACAAACTCGCTACGAATTATTCTGGATGTTACATGCAAACACGCTTGGAGCATGATTCTACATTAGCATAGGTAGTACTTTGATTTGCTTTATTAGAGTTTTGATTAACTTACAAACGCACAACGTGATCATTTTACTGACTCATATAGATGAGAAGAACAAACAACAAAAAACAAGATAATCAAATAGCTACAGGGACATTCATAAATGGTTTTCTTTGCGTAGAATAAGCAGGATTTTTGAAGTGGTCTAAGATTAGACCCAAGGATTCTTTATGAGAAGGTGAGGACAGATGCGCCCTAATGCATAACGACTAGGTTAAACGAGAAGCGCCTCGCCAAAACGAGGCAAAACTTTATTTTTTTTTTTTTAAATTGAAAGTGGTATGGACAAGATCACTAATGTAAAAACTTGATGACAAGATCAACTAATGGTTGAAAACGTGCCGATGAACAAACAGATCACTAAGGGGAACCTGAGACAATAATCACTAATGTAGAACTGATTGAAAAGATCCACTAATGAGGAAACTGAAGAACATGTATCCTAATGTGGAACTGATTAACAAGATCAACTAATGTAGATAAACTGATGGACAAGATCACTAATGTGGAACTGATGACAAGAATCACTAATGGGGAAAGAGATGACAAGATAACTAATGTGGCACTGATGACAAAGATCACTAATGCGAGCCTACGTCAGAGATCACTGCAGTGTTAGAACTGATAACAAGAATCACTAATGTACGAATACTGATGACCAAAGATCACTAATCCACTGAAGATGACAGATCACTGAGACAACTTGATTCAGGCCCCCAGACTAATGTAGAACTGATGGACAAAGAATCACTAATGTGGAACTAGATGACTAGATATAAACTCTAAGTGTGGAAACTGATGACAAGATAACTAAATGTTGAACTGATGACAAGTTAACTACTGTGGAACTGATGACAGGATTCAATTATGTGGAACTGATATGACAAGATCCGATATTGTGGAATGATGACAAGATCACTAATATGGAATGATGACAAGATCACCAATTTGGAATGATGACAAGATCACTAATGTGGAATGATGACAAGATCACTAATGTGGACTGATGACAAGTATACTAATATGGATAACTTGAATGAACAAGGATCCTAATGTTGGAACTGATGACAAGGATCACTAATGTGAAACTGATGACAAGAATCACTAATGTGGAACTGGATGACAGTTCACTAATGCTGGAACTGATGATAAGAACAACGCGCTAGTGAAACATAAGATGAGAAAGAAAGACGCAAGAGATAGATAGAAGCACTAGTATAACAATGTACCAAACGAGGCTGGTTTTATGGAGGTGCCATGGTGGCGCGCTTGGAGGCGGCGTGACTGTTTATATAGCAAATAACGCCTGGAGGCGCGTGACTTTAAATGTAGGCTAAAAATGGCGGCGCGGCTGGAGGGCGCAAGATGGTCGGGACTTGAGAATAACAAGGGGGAAGATAAGTTAGGTTGTTGTATTGCTATGACTATTTAATATAAGGAAATAATTCAGTGTGCCAGGTGGTGCATCAGGGCGGAGAGGTGATGACTTTTTATATAAGGAAATACTCCGTGTTGCAGGTGGAGCATTCAGGCGGGAGGGTGATGACTTTTTATATAAGGAAATACTCAGTGGGCAGGTTGGAGCATCAGGGGCGGAGGTGATAACTCGGAGGGTGATGAACGTTTATTTATATAAGGAAATATCTCACGTGGGCAGGTGGAGTAGCATCAGGCCGTTTGGGTGCATGACTTTTATATAAGAAAAATGTGGTGGAAGTTGCAGATGGAGGGACTTGAGACTTTTTTAAACCAAGGGGGAGATAAAGTATGGTTGTTGTATTATCAGTGGACTTTTTATATAAGGAAATACTCAGTGTGCAGGTGGAGCATCAGGCGGAGGGTGATGACTTTTTATATAAGGAAATACTCCGTTTTGCAGGTGGAGCATCAGGCGGAGGGTGATGACCTTTTTATATAAGGAAATTACTCATTGGGCAGGTGGGAGCATCAGGGAGGGTGGATAACGGAGGGTGATGACTTTTTATATAAGGAAAATACTCATTGTGCAGGTGGAGCATCAGGCGGAGGTGATGACTTTTTTATATAAGGGAAATTCAGTGTGGAGCAGGATGGCTGACTTGATACATACAGGGGGAGATAAGTAGATTGAACTTTTGTAGCGTGACTTATATAAGGAATTGAGGAGGAGGACTTTTTTAGTAGGAGTTATGAGCGAGCCGAATGGGGCAGTTATGGAGGAGCGATGGCCGGGCTGACTTTTATATAAAGGAATCTGTCCATTGGAGCATGGGCATCAGATGGCGGACTTGAGATAACAAGGGGGAGATAAGTCGGGGTGACTTTTTATATAAGAAAATACTCAGTGTGCATGTGGAGCATCAGGCGGAGGGTGATGACTTTTTATATAAGGAAGTACTCAGTGTGCAGGTGGAGCAGCAGGCGTTGGTACATGACTTTTTATATAAGGAATTGAGGAGGAGGAGAGGAGGAGGAGCATGACTTTTTATATAAGGGATTGAGGCGGAGCATCAGGTGTTGGTGCATGCCTTTTTATATAAGGAAATACTCAGTGTGCAGGTGGAGCAGCAGGTGGATGCGAATGACTTTTTATATAAGGAAATACTCAGTGTGCAGGTGGAGCATCAGGTGGATGTGCATGACTTTTTATATAAGGAAATACTCAGTGTGCAGGTGGAGCATCAGGTGGATGCGCATGACTTTTTATATAAGGAAATACTCAGTGCGCATTGCATCAGGTGGAGCAGCAGGACAGATGCGCATGACGTTTTTATAAAACGAAATACTCAATGTGCAGGTGGAGCAGCAGGCGTTGGTACATGACTTTTTATATAAGGAAATACTCATGTGCAGGATTGAGACTTTTTATATAAGAGGGTGGAGCATCAGGTGTTGGTGCATGCCTTTTTTATATAAGGAAATACTCAGTGTGCAGGTGGAGCATCAAGCGGAGGGTGATGATTTTTTATATAAGGAAATACTCGATGTGCAGGTGGAACATCAGGTGTTGGTGCATGACTTTTTATATAAGGAAATATTCATTGCGCAGGTGGAGCATCAGGCGGAGGGTGATGATTTTTTATATAAGAAAATACTCATTGCGCAGGTCGAGCAGCAGGTGTTGGTGCATGACTTTTTATATAAGGAAATACTCAATGTGGAGGTAAAGCACCAGGCGGAGTGCGTATGACTTTTTATAAAACATGGCGGACTTGAGATAACAAGAAGAGGTTATATGGCGCAAGATGGTGGGATGACTTTTTATATAAGGAATTGAGGGGGAGGAGAGGAGGAGGACGATGACTTTTTATATAGAGATATGTTTAGATAACAAGAAGACGTTATTTATAGACATATATTAATTCTGCAGGTGTGATGCAGAGGCAAGATGGTGGGATGACTTTTTATATAAGGAATTGAGGGGGAGGCGGAGCTCAGGTGAAGTGGGTGACTTTTTTTTATGGAGGAGGGTAGGCGGAGCTCAGGCGAAGTGGGTGACTTTTTTATCTAGTAATATATTAGTGTTATTTTAGATAACAAGAAGGCGTTATTTATAGACATACATTAATTCTGCCGGAGTGATGCAGGGGCAAGATGGCAGGATTACTTTTTATATAAGGAATTGAGGAGGAGGGTAGGAAGAAGCGGATGACTTTTTATATAGTAATATATTAGTGTTTATTTTTAGATAACAAGAAGACGTTTTTTATAGACATATATTAATTCTGCAGGAGTGATGCAGGGGCAAGATGGCGGGATGACTTTTTATATAAGGAATTGAGGAGGAGGGTAGGAGGAGGCAGATGACTTTTTATATAGTAATATATTAGTGTTTAGTTTTAGATAAAAAGAAGAGGTTATTTATAGATATATATTTAGATAACAAGAAGGAAAATGTAGAGGGGCGTGGCAGGCGTAAGATGGCGGGATGACTTTTATATAAGGAAAATCTGGAGATGCGCCGCAGGTGTTGAAATTTCAGGAGGTGCACAAGAGAGCGGGGTGATTTTTATATAAGGAAAATGTGGCGAAGCACCAGCGGAGCTCAGACTCAAGATGGTGGGGTGACTTTTTTATATAGTAATATATTAGTGTTTATTTTTAGGTAACAAGAAGACGTTATTTATAGACTTGAGATAACAAGAAGCGGGTATATTTAGACTTGAGACATGACTTTTATATATGGAAAAGTCTGCACGTGCGCTGCAGGGGGGAAGATGGCGGGATGACTTTTTATATAGTAATATATTCGTGTTTATTTTTAGGTAACAAGAAGACGTTATTTATAGACTTGAGATAACAAGAAGAGGCTATATTTAGACTTGAGACATGACTGTTATATAACCGCAATCAGGAGGCGCGCTGCAGGGGGTGGGGGGAAGATGGCGGGATGACTTTTTATATATTAGTGTTGTTTAGGTAACAAGAAGACGTTATTTATAGACTCGAGATAACAAGAAGAGAATATATTTAGACTTGAGATAACAAGAAGACTCTTAGACGATTGCGCAGGCCCAAGATGGCGGGATGACTTTTTTATATAAGGAAAATGTGCAGGCGTGCTGTAGGAGGAGCATGGGTTTTTTATATAGTAATATATTAGTGTTTATTTTTAGATATCAAGAAGACGTTATTTATAGACATATATTAATTCGACAGGGGCGATGCAGGCGCAAGATGGCGGTGTGGTGGTGGGGTATGTGTTGTTATATATTAGTGTTGTTGTATGTGTTGTTTTAGATAACAAGAAGCCGTTATATTGAGATAACAAGAAGCCTTTTAGCCAATAGGAAGACTTTGAGATAACAAGAAGACGATATATTTAGACATACGAACAGTTATATATAGGTAACAAAAAGAATTTTAGTTAATATATTTTATTTTGTCAAATAACAATATTGGTAAGCTTCGTATTTTTTCAATTGATATTGTACAATTGGTAAATAATAAAGTGAAATGGACAATTTTTATATTGGAAAGATGTATGTTCAAAATATACATGTGAAGCGGGGTTTTGTTTGTGGTGCGATAACGGTGGTTTAGGTTACTAAGGGGTTTTTGAAGGGAGTGGAGGTTTTGTGTTTTCTTTTGTAGTGGTGTGTGTGAGGTCGGGAGGCTTTTTTGTGTGTGTGATGTATTGCACCTGTAGTGTGTTTGGTTGTAGGTATCTTAATTATGTGGTGTAGTTTGTGGGGCTGTCGAATCGTGGGGTGTGTTGGGGTATGGGTTTTTGTGTGCCGGTTTTTTAATTGTTGTATATACAATATGTATAGATCGGAGTGAAGTGTTAGAGACCTGTACTAGTTCTACCATCGAACTTGCGTCCTGGTAGTGTGTGTTGTTTATTTTATATATAGACAGGTATACATATACACGATGTTACAGCAGTTATACGCTAAATAGTCATATATACATAGGTGAATAATAGGAAGACTTTGAGATTTTTAGATAACAAGAAGACGATAATAGGGAGACGATATATTTAGACTTTGAGATAATAGGAAGACGATGTATTTAGATATATTTAGTTATACATATATTTAGACTGATGTTTTTATATGTATGTTACAACAGGTAGAGGATATTGGCGGTATCTGTGGATACGTAAGCTGGTACCTCGTGTAAAGTCTTTCCGACAGAGCTCACAAGAAAAACGAGGCATAGAGTGCACGGTTTTTTACAATGACTTATGAACGTGTTGGCGTGGGGAAAGAAAAAAACAACCCGATAGCAAAAATACACACACCTGTCTATTGATCTCTTCCTTTGTCTATGAAACCAGCCTTGTTTGCGCGCTAACAACTTGCTTAATCGAAAAACTAAGCGATAAGAAATATTTAATTTACTCGGTCATACATTTTTTTTTCTAAGATACATTTTAGCTGTCGCTATCAGGAAATCTTATACTAACCGTTTCGCCTCTTAAATTTACAAGCTTATTTTTTTTGTGAGAGAGTGAAGTGTTAGAGACTTACCTATACTACGTCTACCATGAAGAGGTGGCGTGATGTGTTAGAGACATGATTATACCAGGCTCGGCAGTGAGAGGTGAACGCGACGTGTTAGAGACTTGACTATTTGAATGCGCGGGCTGGGTATTGGCTTTGTCTGGTGGGAGGTGATGACGTCTGTGTGTGTGTGTGTATGTGTGCGCGTGTGGTTGTGTGTGCGCGTGCGCGGATGGTATTGCTTTTCTGTTTCACCTCTTAAATTTACAAGCTTATTTTTTGTGAGAGAGTGAAGTGTTAGAGACTTACGTATACTACGTCTACCATGAAGAGGTGGCGTGATGTGTTAGAGACATGATTATACCAGGTTCGGCAGTGAGAGGTGAACGCGAAGTGTTAGAAACTTGACTATTTGAATGCGCGGGCTGGGTATTGGCTGTGGGGGGTGTGTGTGTGTGTGTGTGTGTGTGTGCATGTGTGTGTGTATATGTGTGTGTGCGTATGTGTGTGTGTGTATGTGTGTGTCTGCGTGTTGGGTTGTAGCAGGTGGGTGTTTAGACAGATATTAATATGTATACATACGATATTTATACATACCATATTTTAGGTAGCATAGATAACAAAGATTCTTTAAGTGTAATAAATATATAATTCTTTTAAAAAAAGACAAAATGTCAAGCTAAAACACTACTTTCAAACGCATTGTAGATCGCTTGAAACGTGGTCAGAATTATTTGCTCACTAACAGCAACTTGCTTAATTGAAAAAGCTAATTGATTGTGTACGAGCGGCTTTAAGCTAGGTTGGGAAACGGTTTGAGACACGATTCGTGGTAACAGCTGGTTGATTCCTCAGAAGCTTAATCGATTCCCAACGTGTTGTTGAACAAATATTCAGTGTTAGCTTTCTTGATTTGCGAGAGTCTGTCACTATGGGTTATCTGTAAGGTTTTACACACTTTTGAACAAAAATAATGTTTGTTCGTAAGCAATAACACGGGCTTTTTGTGTGTTTCATTAAAGTGTAGGTCTGGGTACACTACGTAAAAAAGTGATCTCACCAGAACTTTGTTATCTATGTAGATGTATCATAGTCTGGTTACAAACATCAAACTGGTTTAGAAGTAACTTTATAATTTTTATTGGAAGGAATTGTGATTTTTTTTTTATCGTTTACATTGATATAAAAAATTGATTGTTCCAAAACCTTCAGGCAACTATGTTACTACTTGACTTGAGAAAAAGGACTTTTTATAAACACTCTTGAGTGAATTCCCATTGTTTTCCTACCAGCTATAGAATAAAGAGGGAAATATATTTTTCAAACTAATACCTGTTATAGAGGCAGATGAGTAAGGGTTGGTATGATGGGGATGTTTTTGTGTTGTGTTGTGTGTGTAGCTAGTGATAATATGATAGGGAATTCCATTGTTGGGTGAATGTAACTACATATTAACACATGCACTGGGTCACGTGGTAGTTTTCTTTATTATTTATATTATATCATGAGTAATAAAATCTACTTACCCCAATGTTCAGTTAATGTTATGTAAATTCATCTCGCATGTGGTGGATATGTTCAACACATCGTAGACTTCCCTGTCTCACCCGGTTATACAGACTTTTAAATCCAACAAGTGAAAACACCTCAACACTTGGTGGTTTATCTTTCGATGAAATACCGAAGAGGTGCCGCAGACACGGTAGATGGAAGGTAGTGAGACTTCTTTCTTGCTTAGTTGTATTGTCCTGCAATTTTCAAACTTTAGTGAAAGGTTTTCTTCCAAACACCAAAGACGATCCCAAAATTTTCTCCCAGGCCTCCCCAAAGGGGCCAACCTATAGGTAAATAGATCAACCGGCAAATACTTCTTTAAAAAATTTCTCCCCACTTGTCAAAAAAAATACTGCCCCTTGTCAAAAAATATATCCCCCTTATCAATCAAATTTCGCCCCCTCGACAAAGAAATTTCGCCTCTTTGTTAAAAAAAATACTTCCCCTGACCAAAAAATACTCCCCCTTGTCAAAATTTGTTTCGCCCTCTTGGTAATCAAACTTCTTCCTATTGTCAAAAAATGTCACCCCTTGGCAATTAAATTTCTCCCCCTTGTCAAAAAATACTTCACCTTAGTAAATACTTACAGTTCCGGTCTTCAACCCGCGCCCAACGGTTTAAGCACTTCATCACTTCTTGTCGTGTGATAAATTATTCTATCCAGAGACTGGCCTTTCTCTCACACGATCACCTTGTGATAAAACTATTTCTTACCCCTTACTTTCACATTGTCATCACTATCATCTCGGCTCAGAAAGGCCTATAAACATCTATTACCTACCCGATAAAAGCTACGACAAACGTTATCTACCAGTTGTATAGCAACCTCCTTTATCAGTTGCATATAAAGTAACTAGAGGGATGATGGGATATATTTTGGATGACCCCTTACGAACCTGCTTACCAAACCAAGTTAACTAATCTTTTAAATTTCTTTTTTGTCTTTATTAAACTGATATACTGTCTTTGCGCCCGCCACTCCAGTTTTCAATCTTTTAAAACATTATAGCTCGTTACTGTGCAATTATTAAACTAGTGTAACAGTTTGTGGTTCTATTATTTTCTCTTGCGTCACTAAAAAGTGAGAATTTTAAATAAAGTAAAACTTAGTCGGTTACGGTGGGTGCCGTCACCGCTAAATATAGACTATCGGAAACAAGTTTATGTTCCTTTGATATGAGACTAGTAATTTCTGTGACCAGAGAGAATTTATCATTGATGATATACACAACGTATGTGTGATGCACCGCACACAACCCGCAGGGCAGACCCAGTTTAAACTGGGCACCAGAGGAACTCTGGAATGGTTAAGAAAGTCGACCCGAGGCTGGTTACAGCCTCGGGCCGGCTGACTTAACATCTCGTGCATCACACATACTTTTTTGTATATCATCAATGACAAATTATCTCTGGACACAGAAATTACTAGTCTCATATCAAAGGAACATAAACTTGTTTCCGATAGTCTATATTTAGCGGTGATTGCACCCACCGTAACCGACTGTGTTTTACTTTATTTAAAATTCTCACTTTTTAGTGACGCAAGAGAAAATAATAGAACCACAAACTGTTACACTAGTTTAATAATTGCACAGTAACGAGCTATAATGTTTTAAAAGATAGAAAACTGGAGTGGCGGGCGCAAAGACAGTATATCAGTTTAATAAAGACAAAAAAGAAATTTAAAAGATTAGTTAACTTGGTTTGGTAAGCAGGTTCGTAAGGGGTTATCCAAAATATATCCCATCATCCCTCTAGTTACTTTATATGCAACTGATAAAGGGGGTTGCTATACAACTGGTAGATAACGTTTGTCGTAGCTTTTATCGGGTAGGTAATAGATGTTTATAGGCCTGTCTGAGCCGAGATGATAGTGATGACAATGTGAAAGTAAGGGGTAAGAAATAGTTTTATCACAAGGTGATCGTGTGAGAGAAAGGCCAGTCTCTGGATAGAATAATTTATCACACGACAAGAAGTGATGAAGTGCTTAAACCGTTGGGGCGCGGATTGAAGACCGGAACTGTAAGTATTTACCAAGGGGAAGTATTTTTTGACAAGGGGGATAAATTTAATTGCCAAGGGGTGACATTTTTTGACAATAGGAAGAAGTTTGATTACCAAGAGGGCGAAAAAATTTTTTGACAAGGGGCAGTATTTTTTGGTCAGGGGAAGTATTTTTTCAACAAAGGGGCGAAATTTCTTTGTCGAGGGGGCGAAATTTGATTGATGAGGGGGATATATTTTTTGACATGGGGCAGTATTTTTTTTTTTGACAAGTGGGGAGAATTTTTTTAAAGAAGTATTTGCCAGTTGATCTATTTACCTATAGGTTGGCTCCTTTGGGGAGGCCTGGGAGAAAATTTTGGGATCGTCTTTGGTGTTTGGAAGAAAACCTTTCACTAAAGTTTGAAAATTGCAGGACAATACAACTAAGCAAGAAAGAAGTCTCACTACCTTCCATCTACCGTGTCTGCGGCACCTCTTCGGTATTTCATCGAAAGATAAACCACCAAGTGTTGAGGTGTTGTCACGTGTTGGACTTCAAAGTCTGTATAACCGGGTGAGACAGGGAAGTCTACGATGTGTTGAACATATCCACCACATGCGAGATGGATTTACTTAACATTAACTGAACATTGGGGTAAGTAGATTTTATTACTCATGATATAATATAAATAATAAAGAAAACTACCACGTGACCCAGTACATGTGTTAATATGTAGTTACATTCACCCAACAATGTAATTCCTATAATATTATCACTAGCTACACACACAACACAACACAAAAACATCCCCATCATACCAACCCTTACTCATCTGCCTCTATAACAGGTATTAGTTTTAAAAATATATTTCCCTCTTTATTCTATAGCTGGTAGGAAAACAATGGGAATTCACTCAAGAGTGTTTATAAAAAGTCCTTTTTCTCAAGTCAAGTAGTAACATAGTTGCCTGAAGGTTTTGGAACAATCAATTTGTTATATTCATGTAAACGATAAAAAAAAAAATCACAATTCCTTCCAATAAAAATGATAAAGTTACTTCTAAACCAGTTTGATGTTTGTAACCAGACTATGATACATCTACATAGATAACAAAGTTCTGGTGAGATCACTTTTTTACGTAGTGTACCCAGACCTACACTTTAATGAAACACACAAAAAGCCCGTGTTATTGCTTACGAACACACAATATTTTAGAAAATAAACGCCTTAACAAAAATAAGTAAAACATTACAGATAACCCATAGTGACAGACTCTCGCAAATCAAGAAAGCTAACACTGAATATTTGTTCAACAACACGTTGGGAATCGATTAGGCTTCTGAGTAATCAAAAAGCTGTTACCACGAATCGTGTCTCAAACCGTTTCACAACCTAGCTTAAAGCCGCTCGTACACAATCAATTAGCTTTTTCAATTAAGCAAGTTGCTGTTAGTGAGCAAATAAGGCTGACCACGTTTCGTGCGATCTACAATGCGTTTGAAAGTAGTGTTTTAGCTTGACATTTTGTCTTTTTTTAAAAGAATTATATATTTATTACACTTAAAGAATCTTTGTTATCTATGCTACCTAAAATATGGTATGTATAAATATCGTATGTATACATATTAATATATGTCTAAACACCCACCTGCTACAACCCAACACGCAGACACACACACACACACACCCCCCACAGCCAATACCCAGCCCGCGCATTCAAATAGTCAAGTCTCTAACACTTCGCGTTCACCTCTCACTGCCGAACCTGGTATAATCATGTCTCTAACACATCACGCCACCTCTTCATGGTAGACGTAGTATACGTAAGTCTCTAACACTTCACTCTCTCACAAAAAATAAGCTTGTAAATTTAAGAGGTGAAACAGAAAAGCAATACCATCCGCGCACGCGCACACACAACCACACGCGCACACATACACACACACACAGACGTCATCACCTCCCACCAGACAAAGCCAATACCCAGCCCGCGCATTCAAATAGTCAAGTCTCTAACACGTCGCGTTCACCTCTCACTGCCGAACCTGGTATAATCATGTCTCTAACACATCACGCCACCTCTTCATGGTAGACGTGTGTAGGTAAGTCTCTAACACTTCACTCTCTCACAAAAAATAAGCTTGTAAATTTAAGAGGCGAAACGGTTAGTATAAGATTTCCTGATAGCGACAGCTAAAATGTATCTTAGAAAAAAATGTATGACCGAGTAAATTAAATATTTCTTATCGCTTAGTTTTTCGATTAAGCAAGTTGTTAGCGCGCAAACAAGGCTGGTTTCATAGACAAAGGAAGAGATCAATAGACAGGTGTGTGTATTTTTGCTATCGGGTTGTTTTGTTTTTATTCCCCACGCCAACACGTTCATAAGTCATTGTAAAAACCGTGCACTCTATGCCTCGTTTTTCTTGTGAGCTCTGTCGGAAAAACTTAACACGAGGTACTAGCTTGCGTATCCACAGATACCGCCAATATCCTCTACCTGTTGTAACATACATTTAAAAAAATCAGTCTAAATATATGTATAACTAAATATATCTAAATACATCGACTTCCTATTATCTCAAAGTCTAAATATATCGTCTCCCTGTTTATCGTCTTCTTGTTATCTAAAAATCTCAAAGTCTTCTTATTATTCACCTATGTATATATGACTATTTAGCGTATAACTGCTGTAACATCGTGTATATGTATACCTGTCTATATGTAAAATAAACAACACACACTACCAGGACGCAAGTTTGATGGTAGAACTAGTACAGGTCTCTAACACTTCACTTTGATCTATACATATTGTATATACAACAATTAAAATACCGGCACACAAAAACCCATACCCCAACACACCCCACGATTCGACAGCCCCACACACTACACCACACAATTAAGATACCTACAACCAAACACACTACCAGTGCAATACATGACACAAAAAAAAGCCTCCCGACCTCACACACACCACTACAAAAGAAAACACAAAACCTCCACTCCCTTCAAAAACCCCTTAGTAACCTAAACCGCCGTTATCGCACCACAAACAAAACCCCGCTTCACATGTATATTTTGAACATACATCTTTCCAATATAAAAATTGTCCATATCACTGTATTATTTACCAATTGTACAATATCAATTGAAAAAATACGAAGCTTACCAATATTGTTATTTGACAAAATAAAATATATTAACTAAAATTCTTTTTGTTACCTATATATAACTGTTCATATGTCTAAATATATCGTCTTCTTGTTATCTCAAAGTCTTCCTATTGGCTAAAAGGCTTCTTGTTATCTCAATATAACGGCTTCTTGTTATCTAAAACAACACATACAACAACACTAATATATAACAACACATACCCCATCACCACACCGCCATCTTGCGCCTGCATCGCCCCTGTCGAATTAATATATGTCTATAAATAACGTCTTCTTGATATCTAAAAAAAAACACTAATATATTACTATATAAAAAACCCATGCTCCTCCTACAGCACGCCTGCACATTTTCCTTATATAAAAAAGTCATCCTGCCATCTTGGGCCTGCGCAATCGTCTAAAAGTCTTCTTGTTATCTCAAGTCTAAATATATCCTCTTCTTGTTAACTCGAGTCTATAAATAACGTCTTCTTGTTACCTAAACAACACTAATATATAAAAAGTCATCCCGCCATCTTCCCCCCCCCCCCTGCGGCGCGCCTCCTGATTGCGGTTATATAAAAGTCATGTCTCAAGTCTAAATATAGCCTCTTCTTGTTATCTCAAGTCTATAAATAACGTCTTCTTGTTACCTAAAAATAAACACGAATATATTACTATATAAAAAGTCATCCCGCCATCTTCCCCCCTGCAGCGCACGTGCAGACTTTTCCATATATAAAAGTCATGTCTCAAGTCTAAATATACCCGCTTCTTGTTATCTCAAGTCTATAAATAACGTCTTCTTGTTACCTAAAAATAAACACTAATATATTACCACATAAAAAAGTCACCCCATTATCTTGAGTCTAAGCTCCGCTCATGCTCCGCCACATTTTTCTTATATAAAAATCACCCCGCCCTCTTGTGCACCTCCTGAAATTTCAACACCTGCGGCGCATCTCCAGATTTTCCTTATATAAAAGTCATCCCGCCATCTTACGCCTGCCACGCTCCTCTACATTTTCCTTCTTGTTATCTAAATATATATCTATAAATAACCTCTTCTTTTTATCTAAAAATAAACACTAATATTTTATTATATAAAAAGTCATCTGCCTCCTCCTACCCTCCTCCTCAATTCCTTATATAAAAAGTCATCCCGCCATCTTGCCCCTGCTTCACTCCTGCAGAATTAATGTATGTCTATAAATAACGCCTTCTTGTTATCTAAAAAAAACACTAATATATTACTATATAAAAAGTCATCTGCCTCCTCCTACCCTCCTCCTGAATTCCTTATATAAAAAGTCATCCCGCCATCTTGCCCCTGCATCACTCCTGCAGAATTAATATATGTCTATAAATAACGTCTTCCTATTATCTAAAAATAAACACTAATATATTACTATATAAAAAAGTCACCCACTTCGCCTGAGCTCCGCCTACCCTCCTCCATAAAAAAAAGTCACCCACTTCACCTGAGCTCCGCCTACCCTCCTCCTCAATTCCTTATATAAAAAGTCATTCCGCCATCTTGCCCCTGCATCACTCATGCAGAATTAATATATGTCTATAAATAACGTCTTCTTGTTATCTAAACATATCTCTATATAAAAAGTCATCGTCCTCCTCCTCTCCTCCTCCTCAATTCCTTATATAAAAAGTCATCCCACCATCTTGCGCCATATAACCTCTTCTTGTTATCTCAAGTCCGCCATGTTTTATAAAAAGTCATACGCATTCGCCTGGTGCTTTACCTCCACATTGAGTATTTTCTTACATAAAAAGTCATGCACCAACACCTGCTGCTCCACCTGCGCAATGAGTATTTTCTTATATGAAAAGTCATCACCCTCCGCCTGATGCTCCACCTGCGCAATGAATATTTCCTTATATAAAAAGTCATGCACCAACATCTGATGCTCCACCTGCACAATGAGTATTTCCTTATATAAAAAGTCATCACCCTCCGCCTGATGCTCCACCTGCACATTGAGTATTTCCTTATATAAAAAAGGCATGCACCAACACCTGATGCTCCACCTCAATCCCTTATATAAAAAGTCATGTACCAACGCCTGCTGCTCCACCTGCACACTGAGTATTTCCTTATATAAAAAGTCATGCGCATCTGTCTGCTGCTCCACCTGCGCAATAAGTATTTCCTTATATAAAAAGTCATGCGCATCCACCTGATGCTCCACCTGCACACTGAGTATTTCCTTATATAAAAAGTCATGCACATCCACCTGATGCTCCACCTGCACACTGAGTATTTCCTTATATAAAAAGTCATGTACCACCGTCTGCTGCTCCACCTGCACACCTCCACCTGCACACTGAGTATTTCCTTATATAAAAAGTCATTCGCATCCACCTGCTGCTCCACCTGCACACTGAGTATTTCCTTATATAAAAAGTCATTGCAGCCAAGGCAACATGTAATGCGTAGCCAACGCTGCACATCTTCCTTATAATAAATAAGTCATCAAACCGCCATCTGATTCCACCACCTGCACATTATTCCTTATATAAAATGTCACACCCATCGGCTCTGCTGAACTCCACTGCACATGCGCTTTCCTTATATATCACCCTCCGCCTGGAAAGGGGAGTCCACCTGCACCTGAGTATTTCCGTATATAAAAAGTCACGCAATACTTGAGTATTTCCTACTTATCTCCCCTTCGGTGATCTCAAGGTCCCAACGCCCATCTTGCTCCACCACATTTCCCTTATATAAAAGTCATGTCCAACAACGCCTGATGCGCCACCTGCCCAATGAGTTTTTCCTTATATAAAAAGGTCAGTCACCTCCGAGTTATCACCCCCGCCTGATGCTCCACCTGCCCACTGTGTATTTACTTATAGTACAACGATCATCAACCTCCGCCTGATGCCCACCTGCACACAGAGGTATTGTCCTTATATAAAAAAGTCATCACCCTCCCCAGATGCTACCACCATGCACACTGATTATATTTCCTTATATAAAAAAGTCATGTAATACAACAACCTATCTTATCTCCCCTTGTTATCTCAAGTCTCCGCCACTTGCTCCACCACATTCCCTTATATAAAAAGTCATGCACCAAACGCCTGTATGCTCCTCCTGCCCACTGAGTCACTTCCCTTATTCCATATATAAATGTTCATCACCCTCTCCTAGTTATAAAAAGTCGACGGCGCCTGATGCGCCACTGCCAACTGAGTTATTTCCCTTATATAAAAAGTCATGTACCCTCCGCCTGATGGCTCCACCTGCACACGGAGTATTTCCTTATATAAAAAAGTCATCCTGCCCTCCGCCTGAATGCTCACCCTGCACATCTGAGTTTTCTTATATAAAAAGTCACGCACATACTACAAACCTACTTATCTCCCCCTTATAATCCTCCAGAGTGTCCGCCATCTTGCGCCTCCAGCGCGCCGCCATTTTTAGCATACATAAAAGTCACGCGCCTCCAGGCGTTTTTGCTATATAAAAGTCACGCGTGCCTCCCAAGCGTCGTCCCTTCCATGGGCACCATCCATAAAAAACCCGCCTCGTTGGGGGTACATTGTAAACTACTTCTTCTATCTATCTCTTGCGGCTTCTTCTCATCTTTTTTTGGTTTTCACTAGCGCGTTTTTCTTAATCATCTGGGGAGGAGGGCACATCGATGGATGGTTGTGGGGGGGTGTGGAGAGGGGTCATGCATGGAGAATCTATGTGCTTCAGTTCCACCGTAGAGGAATCTTGTTAACTATTGGAGTTTCCAGGGGATTGGATGTGAATTCTTGGTGGGGGAGGGAGGGGATGCAGTTCCGATATTAGTGATCTTGTCAGCAGGGTCCTACGAATTAGTGGATATTGGCATCAGGTTTCCACAGATAGTGATGCATTGTTGTCGATCATTTCCACATTATGTGATCTTAGTCAAACAGATTCCAAATTATGTGATTCTTGTACATCAGTTCCACATTAGTGATCTGTCATCAAGTTCCCCCACTAATTAGTGATCTTGTCATTCAATTTCCCACATTAAGTTATCTTATTCATACATTTCCACCTTTAAGTTTTATCTTTGTACAACAGTTTCCTTCATAAGTTATCTTTTGTCATCATTTCCACATTAGTGTGAGTTCTTTGTTCCATCAGTCTTCTAACATTATGTTATCTTGTCATCATATTCTATCATTAGTGGAATCTTGTGCATCTAGTTTCCACATTAGTGAGTCGTATGTCCATCAGTTCTACATTAATGTGATTCGCTTGTCATCAGTTTCTACATGTGTTTGAATTTATTGTCAACCAGTTTCCAGTCAATAGTGATTATCTTGTCATACCAATTACCCTCATTAGTGATCTTCGTGTCATCATTTTCCACAATAAGTGATCTTGTCCATCTAGTTCTACAATTAAGTTGATCTTTGGTCTATCCCCCCCCTTCCCAAAGTTATTTTTCCACAGTAGTTATCTTGTCATTCAGTTCCTACATTAGTGATCTGTGTCCATCAAGTACTAATACATTAATTATCATTGCATCAAGTTTTCCCGCTATAGTAGATTCTTTGTCATCATGTTTCCAAATTATGATCTTGTCATCTGTTCCACATTAGTACAATCTTGACATACAGTTTTACGAATATTTAATCTTGGTTCATAGAGCCACTTCAATTTAACAAAAAAAAAAATAAAGATGTTGCCTTCGATTTTGGCGGAAGGCCCCTTCCTGCGTTTTAACCAAAGTTCGGATATATTAGTGATCAGTCATTGACCACTAATTATAAATATAAGATGCCTTGGGGTCTGAACCGTTAACCACTTGCAATTCCGTTGAGCTATTCTACGCAAGAAGACCGAGTTAATAGAAATTTCTGTTAAGCTTTTTGTGGTAATATTGGTTTTTATATTTTTGTTTGTGTTATCATTCATATATGAGGTTCAGTTGAATATGGATCTACAAGTTGTGTGCGTTTTGGGTAAGAGTTAATTCAAAAATCAATAAAGTCAAATCGCGTACTAGATAATTTAAAATTAGAAAACTTAGTCTTTCCAGCCCGTTTTTGTGTAGCATCGACAGTAATTTCGTAGCGAGTTGTATACAATGAACGAATATACACTAGCGAGAGGTATTTTTGTGCTTCAGACATCAATTCTGCATGCGGATATTGTTTTCCTACATCCAAACAAAATCTATGACGAGTATGTGTCTATCTGAACAATTCTTAGCGAGATTGTCTAACAGTCGAACAAATTATTCTATCTAAGGTTATAGTACAAATCGAACAATTTCTAAGCGGAGTTGTGTACAACGATACATAATTCCTAGTTTAGAGGAGTTGTTGTATTTATCGAATCAATTCTAGCGAGTTTGGTAGTACATCGAAGCAATTTCTAGTGAGTTAGTGGTACATCGACCAATTCTAGCGAGTTGTGTACATCGAACAATTCTAGTGTGTTGCCGTAAATCTAACAATTCTAGTGTGTTTTGATCGTAAATCTAGACAATCCTAGTGTGTTGATGTAAATCTTAACAATTCTATGTAGGTGTTGATGAGTACATCTAACAAATCCTATGTGTTGGTTGTTGTAAATCTAACAATTCTATGTGGGTTGTTAGTAACTCTAAAACAAATCCTAGTTGTTGTTGAGTAAATCTAACAAGCCTAGTGTGTTTGTAATAAGTGTGTAAAAGTTGTAGTGTGTTATGTTAAACTCTAATCAATCCTAGTGATATGTGATAAACCTAAGACCAATCCTAGCTTTGCTGCGTAAACTTAACAATCCGGGCATGTTGGAGTCTAACTCTAACAATCCGTAGAGTGTTTTGTTAACTCTAACCAATCATTAGTGTATTGTGTAAGTGTAACATTCTCTAGTGATTGCTGTGTAAATCTAAACAATCTTAGTTTATTGTGTAACTCTAAATGTCGTAGTGTGTTATGTTAAATCTTTCAAATCTAACCATGTTCTAGAGAGATGGTTGTGTAAATTTCAAACAAACCTATGAGTACAGCATAGTGGGCATCAAAAAATTCCTGTTCCACCCATGGTCCTTGCATGAACCCCTAAACCCTGTCCTATGTGGTTAGATAACGCGATTTTATCAAAACTGTACTGTACACTATATATCTATGTATATATAGGATGTAAGTTATTTTTAGTTGTAAGTTATTGAAATTTTTATTTTTTTTTATGGATTTCAAGGTAAGAAAAATCTTTATAGTTTTTACGATAAACACTAGTGTAAAAGCCCGTCATAAAACGGGAATTAAATTCAAAAGCACCAATACCTAACGGCAATTTTACTTATTCAAAAGTGTTTTTAAAAAACCACTGTGCATCATCACAGTACACGAACTACGTAGCAGCATCGAGGATCCCAATGTGTGCATATGGGATCACACATTCTATAAATATATTTGTGCACACCGTCATTTGCGCACTTTTCTTTTTCGGGTGTTACTATTTTCGGGAAACAATATAAGGGAAACAATACAATTAATGTCTAACTTTCAACCAAAGTTGCATCCCTAAGCGTTACTGACAGAAAAAACTGGGATTTTATATATATGCTAGCAATAACTATAACGGAAACAAAGAAAAAGGGACAAGGAGTCATGGATCTCGATGGCAACACGCTGCTCTACAGTGGTGTACCCACATCTGAAAGAGCTAAAGGGGGCGTGGGTTGCATTGTGGCCAAAAAACCAGAAAGATAGTATCAAGGGATGGAACTTTGTCTCTGAGCGCATTATGCTTGTAAAACTAAAAGAAGGAGAAACCATATGTGGTGAAGTGGGATGTTATAAATATTTATAGGGGACTTAGTGTACTGACTGAGATCAGCTGTGAAGGTATCTATATCTAATAAGAGTAGTGTATTATAGATAACCTTACTTGCTGCCACATATATATATATATCTCAGTCAGAATTATTCTGGAATAGTGTGATGACTACGTTGTATGTCTAGGGTATGTGTATGATGAAGTGTAAGTCATAACAACAACAGACAGATAAACAATTTAATTTATTCCACCACACTTGACAACACTGTGACACTCACATACATAAAACACTCTACAAGGATATCTTAAAGGAGTCGCTGATAACTTTTCAAATAACAATATGTATTCATTTCTGTCATGAATGAATATGTGTCCTGATTCAAATACAAAGGGAACCAGGAATCACAATCAATTTTAATTACAAGTTATATGTACAGAATTTATCAATATGAATATTGTAGTGACATATATTATTAAAAGTATCCTATGTGTGTCAGTTGTGTAGTAGTAATATGAGGTAATACTGGTTTTGTTTTGTTCAAGCTCTGTTGGTATTTGTCATCATGACTTCAATAGTTTGTCTTTATTGGAACTAGTATTGGAGATGTTCTCAGTTCCTGATATTAAAACAATTTACTTCCCCTCTTAAGTTTATGTTACAATGTTATTTTAAGATGGGGGTACATAATTTTGAGCTCAGCTGGCCACATCAGCTTATCTTGCGTGATGGCGGCAGGAAAGGACTCCTCTGCTCGATTTCTCCCCTGTGCTCTGGAGACACCTCACTGATAGCTAAATGGACCAAGGAGTATGCTGTCCGACTCTGGATTCAGCAAAGCTCTGACCAGGTGCTGCTCAATACCATCAAGTCCACGGTCCCTGAAAACAAGAAGGATGTACCTTCTACTTCATAACTAATTTATACTCTCTTTTTACACTGAGCACAATACATCACAAACATTGAGTTCAGAGCGTTAGGCCAACTGTCAGCTTCATCTGAAATACTTTATACCAGTATTAACCTCCTTAATGGTTACTACGCCTCTGCACTTCCAGCATTATTTCTTTCTAGTCAATCATCTAGGTGTCAGTGTACTGTTTGGCCATTCCATGCCGTTTTACTTTCCTCCGACACCTTCTGTTCAGGCTGGAGCATTATAGGCTTTACATCATGTTTGCTACTGAACTACACATATATACAGGCATAAATTAACAATTCACATTCAATTTTCATTAAAAGATACTGAATGTTTCAAGCTTACCACAATTCATGGAAACAAACACAGATACGTTGATTAGCAATGAATTCTGGCACAAATACTGGCACAAATTCCCATCTGCTTATGTTCCAGGCTTTTATTTAGCAAAAATATGAGCTGGCTTCAACGCACTGTTGCTTTATCAAGCTTATTTGAACTAGTGGTCTCGAACTAACGCTCCTAAGTGAGTATATCAGCGAGTCTGGCCAATGGAGCCACGTTTCGACAAGTGTTTGAAAAAATTTTAACTTCCTACGTCTCCCCTAACAACCAAGGATAGCATTTATAGCCCGACCAATCGTGTTTAGCCTTACATATCATTCCAGCCAATCAGTTCAAATGTAACTTGTGGCCCATTTCCCGTACAATGGTGGTGTAAAAAAATCTACCACTGAGCGATTCTGATTTTGGGTGTTGTCTGACAGCACCATCATTTTATTTTGGCTATAACTTGTTAATTCCTAGACTATTTGCATAACGTTGTACATATTCTTTGTCAGCAAACCCTAAGGAACCCAAATATATATATTTAATAGAGCTAAAATGCTGCGTTCAAAATATGCAATTCCTTCTACCTCCTGTTTCGAAGATGTGCTGTCTGGGTACTGTAATGTTTTCAAACGTAAACCCATCTATTGTCATCTTTCTAATAAGAGTTTTTCAGGATTTAAAAACCTAACTCTGGGAAGGTTAGTGTTTTTATCACTGTCCGTCCGAAAAAGTTAGTGCATGTGGCCTTACACGCGTGATAGTAGTAATTGTGTATCGCGCGACGCGTGTTTTGTGTTGCACGTGTTCGTATATGTATTTGTTAGGCTTTATATTTACCTGATAATTTATATATGTGGATTAGAATATTTCACGACAATGAAACAAATATAAAGGTATGTTATAAGGCACTGGTAGGAAATAAAGAAGTAGAACATTAGACAACAGAAAAACAACAGACATGAGTGGCTTACCCAGGATTTGAACCCTGGACCTTCCGTGCGACAACACCTCCTAGCTATGCAAGCGAATCACACTGTCCTCCCTGCCATCTACGCATCCCCAAAAAGGATGTTTCAATGACAGGTCATTAGTGCGAACCTCTATACATAACACCGGAAGTTTACCATGGGCAGTTCAGCCTATTAATGACGCAATCACTTCTGTTGTTCCCCTATATATCAGTATTGGTCAGTCCAACAAGACAAAGACCTTAATACTGTGTCCAGTATGATAGTAGACTTAGAACAGTAAGAAACAAGGACAGAGGAGGGTAGGTGTGGGGAGGGCGTCGTGGGGGGGGGGTATTGTTTTGTTTTATTTGTTTTTTTTTTCATACATTTTTTTTTTTTTTTTTGTTATTATTTTTTTTATTTTTATTGTTTGTTTTATTCTTTTTTTATTTTTTTTTTTTTTATTTTTTATTATTTTTTATTAAACATTTATAACAATAAGGAAGGAAACCACGGAGGCTGTAAACAGTAAATTAATATGGAATAACTAAAATATAAAGGTATTAAACTTTATTTTTGTTTCATATTATATTTTTACCTGTTTACAGGCTCGTGGTTTTCCCTTGCCTTATGTGTTATAAAGTTTATACAATACCAAACCTACCCTCTGTTCCTGTTCTTACTGTTTCTTAATTCTACTATCATAACAGTGACACAGTATTAGGACTTTGTCTTGTTGGATCTGACCAATACTGAATATATAATGGAACAACAGAAGAGTGATTGCGTCATTAAATAGGGCTGAACTGCCCAATGGTAAACTTCCTGGTGTTTATGTAATATGAGGTTTCGCCACTAATGGAAACCTGTCAATGAAAACCATCCTTTTTGGGATGCGTAGATGGACAGGGAGGACAGTGGTGTGATTCCGCTTTCATAGCTAGGCTGTGGTTGTCGCACTGGAAAGTCCAGGGGTTCACATCCTGGGTGTAAAGCCACTCATGTCTGTTGGTTTTTTAAATGTTGTTCTATGTGATTATGACTTCATTAATTCCTACGAGTTGCCTTATAAACATAAAATGACCTTTTATAGTGTTTTCATAATAGTTTACTGTTTTACTGGCCTCGTGGAGTTTCCCTTTCCTTATGTTGTTAGAAAAAAAACCATAGTCCAGCCTGGTCATGAGTGTATGGGCCAAAATGAGTGTATGTGAGAGAGTAGAGGTCAAGGATGATTTCTTCGAGTTCTGCTTCCAAGGACAGTGGATGGACTGCTTAGGATTAAAGTTTGATCATGCTCGGAGATTTCAAGGCCATAGTTGGAAATGACCATGCTAGATGGGGTGGGGTTATCGGAAGGAAGATATGAGATAAGATTACTCTCAATGACCATGGATTGAAAGCGACTCCAATAGATTCTGCAGCTGAGCAGAAATCTGAATCATTAACTGTTGTTGTGAGTTTGATGTTAAGAAATGTTTTTTTTGTTTTATGTAACTCTATAGATGTACTGAATGAAGTCAGCTGCTGAAGGTCCCTGATATATAAACAAAATATTATGGTAAAGTTATTACAGGGAAACCCTTACTGCTACTTCCTTTATGATCTCATATTAGAAGTTATTCTGTGACTAGAATGTATGATGAAATACGTTTTTAGGTCCCTAGTGTTTATGAATTATGTAGTGTAATGTTGCATTGAACCAACTAAACATATAAACGAAACTATTGTATTATACAACCACCCACACAAACAGTTACTACGACCAATTCACAAAAATACAAACTACACTTTAAAAGACTATTATTAAAAGGTATGTCAGTGGTTTGAATTTTGGTGTAAACGTTTAAATTTTTACAATTTAATGTCGTGGTTATCTAGTTTGTTTTGAATCAGGAACTGGACAATCAAATGTGATAAATCAATAAGAATTATTTAGTATCAATTTAAATTACACCATAGATCTTTTGTCCATAATACGAAATGTTATTTTATTATATGTGTGGTATATGTAGTTCTCTTAACTTAGGTTTAAATAACTGAGTATATTAATAGAAGGTAGTTGGGTTAACTTCACCCCCTATTGTTTATTTTTCTTTTCATTTGACATTGGTGGAAATTTTTTAATTTATTATTCACAGGTTCTTAATTTTAAAAACTTAGAGGGTTGAGCTTTCCTGGTGCCGAAACTGGCACTTAACTTTCGAAGGATAACACACAGGTAGATCCTTTTCATTCTTTTATGCTCGCTGGACTATTCTGTTACACTTCTAGGAGAAAGGCAAACGGAGGGACAGTATGTGCACGAACATATGCAAACAGTTGTCAGGAATCGATCCAGTTTACACCAAGAGCTTGGTACCCTAACGTTTAATGTCAGTACCAAAAACCCTGAACTACTAAAGTTATGCATCCTACTTTATGAACACAAGTATACAATATATATTCCCCAAATAAATTAACAGGCACAGTAACCGCATAGAATAACAAACTGAAAAGGGTCAGCCTCTTTATGACCAACCTAGTATTTCACCAATTTATATTTTGTTGTTGACAATGATTATACCAGTATTTACTCGCCCGCTAATGGTTTTACAAAACGCCTGCTCTTGGCAAATCCAGGTAGTAAAACTGTTCCATACAATATGGATAGGTGTTATGCTCCTTGGTGACAAATCATTATATTCTATCTTGTAGTTCTACACCTCTCTGATTAGTATATAATATGATGGGATCAATCTCTAGGCTCCTTGATGCATAAGTATCTGCCTTGGAACCACACTTACATTTACAGTGCGTTATTGCACGTATGTAGTATCATCAACATTCAAAAACTTTCATTTTTAAATTATAAAATGGTTAATAAAATCAATCTCTTACACACAAATTTCAAAATGAAATATAACAAATGCGAACGAAACGATGACTGGCAAACAATTATGGCACACTCTTTAGATCTGCCTTGTTTCCCAGACTGCTTTTCTATATAGGTTTGAAAAGCCATAACGCCTGCTCTCATCCTGACCTCCTTGTTCTATACAGAAATATTTTTGCTCAAATGGCAACGAGCATTGAAGTCTAACGTTTCCGATAATTATAATGCATTGGCCAATGGCGGACCATGCACACATTTATTTTGAATCAAACTTTAAAAAAAAAAAACTCCAAACTACTATGTTTTACTCCTGCAAATTATATTTTTACCCCCTTTTAGGTCAACCAATCCATTATCACGCCTTTCCTTTTAAACTACAGCCCAATCAAATTACAGGTGTTACCTTTATAGTCCTTATTTCCCAAAAGCTTTTTTTTCAAAAAACATGCTATGAAAAAAAAAAGCAGCCGCCCTCATGTATTTTCCTTTCGGTCCCGTCAGTCCGTCTTACAATACATAGTATTATTTGCCAATTTCTTGGTTATTTCATTGTAATACCAGGGGTGTAAACTGACACCATATTATTTGCTCAGGAAATCATAAGGCATATTCCGAATATATAATTTATTATGAGTCCCTATGTATTATGGTTCATAATACCATATTTTGATTCACTATTGTTAGTCGTTCAAATCTAGAAACTATGCCCACCTGTTCACTTCCTTTTTACAACTATATTTTCAAACTAAAAACGAGTGAATCGTCCGTAGTCCGTTAGTATTACGTCATTTTTTTACTAAAAGGCTGAAGTACAAGAGCTAATGCTGTCTGCGCGTGACCAAAATTGGGACGAACCATTTTTTAGTTTTAGTATCCGCATTTGAAAATCGCCCAAGGTAATGTCGCGTGCGAGTTGGACTTTTTGAAAATCGAAACGCTGAGAGGGCGTGACCCTAGGTTCTGTCTTTCCCATCCCTCGCCTACTTTTCTTTTTATTCTTTCACTCAGTCGTTTAAGGCAATAACAATTTGAACTTGCAAAAGTGTTTACATTTAATTCTCCAAGGACGAAATTGGGAAAAGGGGGCCACAGTATCCTCCATTCTGGGCTATTAGTGCTTATCAAAACCCGCAAGACTAGCTGTGGCGTGGGGAAAGAAGACGCCTGAACACTCAATTTTTTATTTTTACTATTTATTTTTGACTTTAAGCACTATAATAAATAATTAATTTAGCTATTTGTATTAAGAAAATCGTTCACATTTGTGTGCAAACACAAAGGTTTCTCGCCAAAAGCGCATACATGCATACACTAGATGTAAAACAACAAAGTATGTTAAAAGTTCAGTGGATGGACTATGTCCATTGTTTAGGAGGAGCTCATTCAAATATGTCCGGGAATGCAAGAGATCTGGAGGGGGCCAGAGATTGGAAGTGATCACTACATGCTTACAAATCCAAAAGAACCAACTGAAAGAGATATGAACAGCCCTAGGAACTTGCCCCCCACAATCAACGCAAGAAGACCCAAGTAAACAAACGGGAGAAATGAGGCATTTTAAGACCTACAAGCTGAGAGAGCCAGAAATTAAGACCAGATATCAGGGCATCTTGCTGCTGCGGGGAGCAACACAGAAGAACGACCTGATGACTTGGAAACCCTCTGGAATAAATTCAAGGATATCATAAAGACAGCTGCTGCAGAAGCATGTGGTGAAGTCCGACTTGGGAACCAGAGAAGAGGACACCTTGGTGGACAGAGGAAGTCAAAGAGAAAATAAGAGAGAAGAAAATGGCATGGAAACAATACTTAGGAGCTAAAAACACAACAGGACAAATAGAGAAATATAGAGAATATGTGATACTTAGAACAGAAGAAAAGAACAAGGTGCAAGAAGCAAAAAAGAAGTCTTGGGAAGAATTTGGAGAAAAGCTAGAAAAAGAGGCGCAAGAAAACCATAAATTGTTCTATAAGACCCTAAAGAACATGAAGAAGGAAAAACAATGCCCTCTCAAATTTATAAAGGACAAGCAAGGCAAATTGCTTACTGCCCCAAAGGAAGTAATGGAAAGATGGAAAGAATATTTCTCAGAACTCCTTGATGGTGAGCAAGGTCAAACATCAGAAATGATAACCACTAGCACAGAAGAGGAAACCAAAGGTGATGAAGATGACATAAAGATGGAAGAACTGAAGGCAGCACTGGAGAAAATCAAGATGGGCAAAGCAGCAGGGCATGATGGTATAACACCAGAAATGGTTAAGTACATGGGAGCATCAGGCGACCTATTACTCTTAAAGGTCCTACAGGCAGCATGGTGCAACAAGACCATACCAAAGGATGGGGAGATTGCCATCATAACACCAATTTTCAAAAAGGGTGACAATCGACAATGTGGAAACCATAGAGGCATATCCCTTCTCAGTGACCCTGGTAAAATCTACTCTAGAATCCTAGAGCAGAGACTCCGACGCCTAGCTGAGCCACAATTGGATGAGGTCCAGTGCGGATTCCGAGCAAACCGAAGTACTCAAGACCTAATCTTCACACTCAGACAGCTGAGTGAAAAGGCCCTTGAGTATAAGAGTGAGATCCATCTTTGTTTCATAGATCTGGAAAAGGCGTTTGACTGGGTCCCCTGGAGCAAACTTTGGGACTGTTTGGCAAGGAAGAACATTCCAGCACCTCTGATTCATTGCTATACAGAGCTTCTACAAGTCTTGCAGAAATTATGTGAGGACAGCAAACTATAAGTCAGAAGAGTTCAGGACCACCACTGGTGTAAGACAAGGTGATATCCTATCACCTTACCTCTTCATACTCCTTATGGACGATGTCATCAAGGCATGTAAGAAGAGAACAAGAAAGGATTCAGTGGGGTACTGGAAGATGAGACAGGTCTATATTTCGGAGCTGGCATTTGCTGATGATGTTGCCCTGATTGCTAAATCAGAGGCGCATCTCCAATCCAACCTGCAAGTCTGGAAGGAAGAGCTGGAGAAGAGAGGGATGGTCATAAGCAGCTCTAAAACAAAATCCATGGTGATATCACGAGAAAGAAAGAATAACATCATATTATAGCTGGAGAGAACAGGGTCCTGGAGCAGGTCGACCACTTTAAATATCTCGGAGCTATTATAGACCGAAAGGGAGGCATCAAAGAAGAGTTGGCCACTCGAAAAGCAGCGGCTGAGAGACTTTTTTCAGGCCATAAATCGTGGATTCCTCAGCAAGAGAGAGGTTGGTAAGAAAACGAAGATGGCTGTATACCGCTCCACCTATGTCCCAGTCTTGACATATGGATGCGAGTCATGGGCAATGACTACAACCCACAAAAGCCAGATCCAAACCTCAGAAATGAGGTATCTGAGGAGGTGGTTGAAGTAACAAGAAGAGACATGGTCCGCAACCAGACGATACGTCAAGGCCTAAAATCCCACCCCTTGCAGACCCAAGTAGAACAGTCCCAACTAAGATGGTTTGGCCGATGTCTGCAGAATGGGAGAAGATCGGCTACCACGACAAGCATGGGAAACAAAGAGCCAGGGATCCAGACCCCCAGGACGACCCAGAGTCCGCTGGGAGGACAACATTAGACAATCTTTGAAGGACCGAGGACTGGAATGGAACCAGGCCAGGAAGAAGACAGCTGATAGAATGGTCTGGCGCTCTCTCTTCCAAACCTCTACACCTCACGGTAGAAGGGGAACGACTAAGTAAGGTACTAAAGTAAGTAAAGCTAGCAATAAACCGTCAAACTTGAAGGGTTTTTAATTAATAGAGTGTGCTGTTTCCTTCCGCAAGATTGAGCATATAGAAGTAACATTCTTAGAGTGGTTTTTGGGTTTCTTTCCATTATACAGTGTAATCAAAACTGTTTCATGAACACACCGTTTGGCAAGTGAACCTGCTTTTTCTTTGTTGATTGTAACTATTTTTCGGTATAGATTATATATAATGGTTTTACAATACATTTTTTTGTTCAAACATGTTGCATTCCTCAGCTGTGACCAACGTACACACACAGGCGAGAATTATGTTTGGGATTTTAGATTCAATTTAAAAGTTCTTTGATGACAACATTTCTTTTGTAATTTTTTTGTGTGAAAGTGCGTGGATTGTTTTCAAAGAGTGTTTCCCTGGATAAATAAGTGAGTTTTAAAACAAAAACTTTGAAGTTTGTCATGATTATGGAACATCGAGTGAGGGGACTCATTGCACACCCATTTTTTAACGCACTTTTATCTTTGTCGAGCGCTACTAATTTCGTGAAAGAATAAAAAAAAAACATTTAAAAAAATCCAAAGTATTTTGTTTTATATATAAAACACGCACGCGCCGCGCAAGTTGCACACCGTTTGCGTTGCGCACGTTTATTTATCTAAGGTGGCGCGAGTTACTATTTTGAGTGAGACCGACCGAACGTAACTACATCGGTAATTATGTAAAGTTGGGATTTTGATATGTTTGTGCACCCCGTTCATTTGCGCATTGTTCTTTGGTAGAGTGTTACTATTTTTCGGGAGAGTACATATAGGGGGAAACACTACAATTAATTCGTCACTAACTTTTGTCGGGGGGCATTGAGATTTATGATCAATAAATTTTCTATATTCTTTTCTTTTCTACCCGTGTCCTCTACTTTATTATCGCTCTTTTAGCTTTATTTCGCTGTTTTTTTTTTCCGCATTTCGTTCGTTTGCGACAAATATTACTTTCCCATTCTGACTTCTGCCATTTCTTTTCTCATACTAGTGAAACGCATTTTATTGCGTAACATGTCAGTCCCTGGATGTGAACGAAAAATAGTGTGAGAAATTCGTCTAGTCAGACATAGAGAGCAGACATTTGTCTACATACAGTCCATCATGACACGAGCGCTTCTGATGGCTGTTTTCGTTTCCTCGGCGTGAGGTGTGAGGAGGCGCCAATCTGCATAGCTCAAGAAATGAGACATGTCGCAGTAGGTGTGAAGACGCACTTTTGGCAGTTATGGCCAGCGTCTAAGTAAGTGAAGTGTTAAGAGGAGAGGGGGAGACGGGGGATTTTTGGAAAATAGCGCGCATCCTTTGTCTGTTTTAAGATATAAACCTGAGTTTTAGACTTCATTCACTCAGTACTCCAAATCCGCAGTCAAGACTAGAACGTAACGAAGCGTTCGATTCCTAAATTATCTCCTGTTAATAAAAAAGCATCAATAAATTTAGTTTGTCGAAGTGGATTTAGTTCTTAGTAGTTTCTGTGTTGAGGTAAATATATTATATATCTAGTAGTGTTGATGATTCGGCGATAATCGCTTATTTCATTTCACTAGCTAGATTTCTGTGCAGAAGTAATTAATTTATAAGTTTGTTATATTTCTTTTTTTTTCTAGCTGACGAACGTGTTTTATTTTTTTTAATTTGGAAAGCAGCTGGAATAAAATTAAATTTAATTTCTAGCGTAAACTCATGCAGCTATAAATAAATTTAATTAAACTGCTAGTAATTTGTCGAAAATATTTTAAACGAACTTATAACTTCACTGATTCATCATTGAGTATTGACGAAATACGTATGTATTTCTAATTCATGATGACTGATTTTATGAATATAACTTATTTCACTGGATTTTCAAACGATAAGACAAGCTCTACGCTTGCAGTTTATAATGTAAGTAAATAACCGAGGAATAATATGTATAAAAGTATTTTATATGTTGTTTTTCTCTTTATTCAGTGAAACTGGGGTAGCCCAACTTTACACAACGGTTTTAGTACAGAGAAATAATCTGTGAAGAACAAAAACATTTTTTTTTCTTAAAGACTTGGGTGTATAAAGTAAAACCTGTCTAGCATTGCACTGGCATCCAGAACGACAGAGTACCCTTTACATGAACTTTAAGATTAAATGAAGTAACGGGCCTATCGCGCCAGATTTAATTCTTCCTGAGAAAAACCTCAAGTACATTTCAGCCCTTGTGGCAGGTAAAAATATTACTATCAGTAAACATTCCGACGGAGTTCTGACTAGTTGTGGTGTGACCAAATAAAGTCCTATACTGAGAGAAGGCACCGACCTGACATTCCTAGGTACTAGAAATCTAAGCTATTGACACTTTGCTCGCTGTTAACGTTCGTGCCTGGACAATTTTAATGTGACAGTAACAGATATCCAAAAATAAGAATAACCAAGGAAACGTTCCCCGTATGAAGTAGTGGATTCAACCTATCTTTGTGGGACTGGGGTTTTTCCCTTGGCCAAGACTACCACTGGAGATTCTGTATGTGCATGTCCTAAATATTGTTTTCCAGAAGTTGCTACCAAAGCTGTAAGTACGAATGCAAGCTAGTGATCACGGCTGACTGAATAGAGTGAATGCAGGACTGAGTGATTCCTTTATTGTTGTATTTTGGCACTCATTTTGCTGTCTTAAATTTCTTTATGCAAGTTTTCGTTGCTAACAATATTTTCTTTAGGATAGATTAGAGTATCAAAGTCTGTTCATACTTTTTTTAAAAGGGAAATCTTAAACTATAGCGTATGCATCCGTGACTCTTTGGGCTATCACTTTTCTTCTAACAGGACTGTGGGCTATACATCGAGGGAAAAGATCATACCAATGATTCTATCATTCTTGTAGAAATTCATTTACCTTATGATTATTTGTATATGTTGGATGTAATTTTATGTGTGGTGATGGAATTTTATTATGATAATTAAAATTCACTTAAACTTAATCAGCGTGTCGGTCAGTTCGTTCCAAAATATCTATATACTCATTGTTATAGTTTTTCCCCGTCTTTGCGTCTAACTGTCGTCACTTGTGTGTGTGTATGCACGTGAGTGGTATATATATCTATATATATATATATATATATATATCTATATATATATATATATATCTATATATATATATATATATATATATATATACATATATATATATATATATATTCACCCCGTGTGTTACCGGGGCCCGAAAGGGGAGCAAAGAATAGTAACACTGCACCCTACAGCGCATGTCGTAAAAAGCGACTAAGGAGGGTTGGGCATGGGGCTGTTTACCCCAGCCCGTAAAAACTTCGCACAGTGGGCTGATCACCTGCTTGCTAGTTACTCTGATTACGGAAACAACGATAGATTGTTTGGTCTGTTGTTGTCCCACAAAGACGCCATAGGCGTGGTGGAAGCGATAGATTGATCAATTTGTTGTTGCCCTAAGACGCCACTAGGCGTACTGGCCACGGACTGCTTCGTCGGTTGGTGGCTAAGGACGGAAGAAGAAGATATATATATATATATATATATATATATATATATACATATATATATATTTTTATAGACCTGTCTGACTCCTCTAGATCTGTTGTAGAAGATAGGCTGAAAGAGAGAAGATTTTCTCGATTTCAGGGACAGCCTCTATTAAATTCTACCATCTCACTCGTGAAAAATCTATTTCTATTATCATCTCTCACTGAAACTATCACTTATTCTATATTCTATTCAGAAGAGACCAACCCAAGTCTTAATTCTCCTATCAAAAATCTACGACAACTTTCAAACCAAAGTTGCATCCCTTAGTATTATGCACGGACAGAAAAAGCTGGGATTTTACATATATGATATTCGCCAAGCAAACCAGTAAGAGGAGGCAAGGTGCATTACCTTGCTTTTCAGGACACGAATGAAGGTCGGTCGCTTGCATAGCTAGGCGGGGTTGTCGCACGGAAGGTCCAGGGTTTAAATCCTGGGTAAGCCACTCATGTCTGTTGTTTTTCTGTTGTCTGGTGTTCTACTTCTTTATTTCCTGCGAGTGCCTGATAACATACCTTTATATTTGTTTCATATTAATTTACTGTTTACAGGCCTCAGGTTTCCCTCCCTTATTTGTAATAAATGTTTGTACAATACCAAACCTACCCTCTGTCCTGTTCTTACTGTTCTAAGTCAACTATCATACTGGACACAGTATTAAGGTCTTTGTCTTGTTGGACTGACCAATACTGATATACAGGGGAACAACAGAAGTGATTGCGCCATTAATAGGCTGAACTGCCCATGGTAAACTTCCGGTGTTATGTATAGAGGTTCGCACTAATGACCTGTAATTGAAACATCCTTTTTTTTGGGATGCGTAGATGGCAGTGAGGACAGTGTGATTCGCTTGCATAGCTAGGCGGTGTTGTCGCACGGAAGGTCCAGGGTTCAAATCCTGGGTAAGCCACTCATGTCTGTTATTTTTTCTGTTGTCTGGTGTTCTACTTCTTTATTTCCTGCGAGTGCCTGATAACATACCTTTATATTTGTTTCATATTAATTTACTGTTTACAGGCCTCGTGGTTTCCCTTCCTTATGTGTTATAAATGTTTATACAATACCAAACCTACCCTCTGTCCTGTTCTTTCTGTTCTAAGTCTACTATCATACTGGACACAGTATTAAGGTCTTTGTCTTGTTGGACTGACCAATACTGATATATAGGGGAACAACAGAAGTGATTGCGTCATTAATAGGCTGAACTGCCCATGGTAAACTTCCGGTGTTATATATAGAGGTTCGCACTAATGACCTGTCCCATTGAAACATCCTTTTTGGGATGCGTAGATGGCAGGGAGGACAGTGTGATTCGCTTGCATAGCTAGGCGGTGTTGTCGCACGGAAGGTCCAGGGTTTCAAATCCTGGGTAACCCACTGTACTGAATTTCTAAATACAATAATATAAATTAGAATATAACAGTATAGGGCATAAAGGCAAAAGATAAGAAAGTACAAAAAGAATTTTCTGCTAGAACGGTTGGTGTCGCCTACGCCTTCAGATTATTATTTGCTAACGAATAGCCGAACAAAACGGTACCCAATTTTTCAAATTCGTCCTTGACATAAACAACCACTTTTCCTAGTTCTAAAGAAAATATTTGCCTAAAATGCATTGTGGAACGAGGAGGGGCAAGGATAGATGAAATGCTAATTCGTTTCGCATTGATTTTAAAACTAAAAGCCAACTGTAGCACAGGGGCAAAGCCTTGCCTTAGGGGTTTCCCCCAATACGATGAAAAAGTTAGAATTATGGACACTACGTCATGGAAAACATGTTTTAGCTCTTATTATGAATGGCCTAAGCTCTCGTATTTAGCTTGATATTACATGGAAAAATAGTGAAACGAGAGGTAGTTTAAAAATAAACAACTAACATAGAAAAAAAGATAGACTTTTTGAACCAAACCACATAGCCCCTTAAAAAATAGTAGATTTCGTGTACTTGAAGACTTGCTGACCAAGAATATGTTGTTGGTTATCTCAATAGTCCCTTAACTAATCAAATAATGATAAAACAATACATAGAGATTAGAGATACTGTCAGGTCAAGTCATATCTGCTTAGATTGGATCGCATATTTTTTGGAAAAAAAAGTAGGTGACAGATAGGCTAAGATAGTACAGTGAATCCGATTGGGTGGAATTTGAAGTGAGACGAAATATTATTGGCTGACCTTTGAATAAACATAAATAGCCTAGTAACGTAGAAAGGTTTGAATGATATTTTTTTGAAAGACTGTTTACCCTTGTAATATTAAGAGCGATTGGCCAACTGAATCGATATTGTCAGAATAAGCGTTAGGGGGGACGCCATTACTAGAAAAATTTTCACCAGCGATAGATGAGATCAGGCTGTGCTTTCAAATACAATTTCTGGGCAGCCTGGACAACAAAACAGATCGAAACTGTGTCAGTCATCGTCTCTCTGTGTATGTCATTGAACAAATTGTGATAAGATTGACATTTATTAATCTGTATTTTATATAAAAAATTGAATGTGAAATAATAATAATATATGTCTGGACATGAGTGGGTCTATAGCGAACATGAGGCAAAGCCTAAAGATTGATCCACCATGTGATAGACTGTCAGAGAGGTATGAAACTACAAGAATATGTAAGATATGTCATAAAGGAGCATAACACCTGTCCTATTATATGGAAGAGATTACAGCTGGAATTGCAGTGGCGGTGTAACTATTAGGGAAAGGAATACTGGTGTACCTTGTCACATCAAAAGAAAATGGTGGCATAGGTTTGTAAAAGGATATGACCCTTTTTTTTTTTTTTGTAATGTACCTGTCCTAAGAATGTGGACTATTAGTGTAATGCTAGGTATTAAGAAGGATGCATACCTTCACATTTCAGAGGTCCTGGGTACTGACGTTAATGTGGTACCAAACGCTTGAAAACTGATTGATTCAGGACTCTGCCTGTTTACTGTGAGCCCATGCTAGTGGCCATTGCCTATCAAACAGGGAACAGATTGTCAAGCGAGCAGAGGAAAGGTTCAACCTATATTCTACTGCCAAGATAAGTTCTCGTTCGGCACCTGAGAGCTCAACTAACAGAAATAAAGAAGAAATATAAAAAGTGACTGTGAATAAACTGGGACAAAGATTTAATAGTTCCACAAGTGACAAATAGAAACAAACATTACTAAAAGGGTATGATTTCAAACAACAACCTAGTGGTACTACCAGTATTACCTTAAAGTAGGAGAACACTACAGACGTATATTAGAAAAATATTTTATGTATGGACAGAGGATCTATTGTGCTATTTGACTGATGTAAATGATTATTTTGATTTCACTTTTAAATTGTCAATCCTGATTCCAAATAAATTAGAATCAGGATAATAAAATTGTAAAAATCATATTTACACAAATTTCAAACACGGTCTTAAATAAGATAGCCTTTTAAAGTGTCGTTTGTATGTTATTGTGGTAGTACTGTGTGCTGTTGTGAATAATAAACTATTTGTTTGTATGTTTGTTGATTTTGTACATTACACTCTACATTCATAACCCTAGACACTAAACGAAGTCATTTAATACCATAATAAATACATTTTGAATGAGATAAAAGGGGTGGTAGCGGAAAGGTACCCTTAAAAGTTCACAATACTATTGGGTAAAATTCAGGACCTTCATAGCTAAATCTTAATACAAATATAACTAACTACATAACATCAAATCCACCACACCCACTCATGTCTGTTGTTTTTTCTGTTGTCTCGTGTTCTTACTTCTTTATTTCCCCCTGCGAGTGCCTTATAACATACCTTTATAATTTGTTTCATATTAATGTTTCCTGTTTAGCAATGCCACCTGAAGCCACTCGGTGTCTTGCTTCTCTGAAAGAGATGTTTTTGGTTACAGATTCCTTCAGTATGGCCTTTGTCTCATAGAAGATCGGACAGCCACGGTATCTTGCCCCTTGTGGTTCCCGAGACAGTTTGCGCAGGTTCTGTTGGAGTTGCGCACTTTATAGTTGGTATCTTTTTTCGCCTGAGGACATTCGTTGTATGAGTGACTTCCCGCACAGTACCGACAAACTGTCTCTCTCTCTGCAGGTTTTCTTGGTATGTGAAAATTGCTGGCAGTTTGAGCACTGCATAACAGGAGGGATTCACTCTTCTGTTTTTCGACATCTATCGTCTAGGTTAAGTGACTTGGTCTTGAAGTCCCTTCAATAGTTAGGATAATAAGGTTTGTGTCCTTCTTGTCCCATGTCTTCAGTCTTTCAAACCTGTGTTATTTTGATATTCTGTTTTCTGTTTGCAGGCGGCTGTGGACTTCTTGTGTAGACCGATTGTTGTCGACCCCTCTTACAACTATCTTTTTGGTCTTCTTGTAGATCTCCACAGTAACTTTAATCTGGTGGGGCAGCTGGACTTCTTTGTGTTCGGACTCTAGTTCGATCATCAGTTCTTTTGTCTTCTCCGTGTTATTTAAAGCTATTATAACTCTGTAACTCTAGTTATACTCCTCCTGCCCGTTATTGCCTCGAGGATACCGATCACTTTATCGTCGGGTAGGGCTCTGAGCGAGGCCTCACCTCCAGACATCTGAGTGATCTTAATGATCCTCTCCTGTAGTGCCACGTGAGAAACGGCATTTCTTTGCTTGCGAAGTTGGCACGTTCCGACTTCTGTCTCAGTTTGAGCGTGTGGTCTGCGGAACGGATTCACATTCTGGCTCGTTGTCTGCCTCTGATCTCGTTTTACCAAAGTTGCCTGGTCACTGCATGATGGAGACTCGACTATGACATCTTGTTTTGGCGGTGGATTTACTTTGTCGGGCTTCAAAGCATTGTTACCCTCTGTCGTCGAAGTTTTGTGGCCGTGTTTTGCAGATGTTGTCTGGTCACTGCACAATGGAGCCACCGCCTCGACATCTTGTTTTAGCGTTGATGTTGTTTTGTCAGGCTTCGGAGCCTGGTTGTCCTCTGCCTTCGAAGCTTTGGGTTGCTCATCGGTCATAGTGTCAATGGTTGCGTTGTTCGGCTTCTGAGAAGGACCGACCCCGACGCGAGTAATTGGGGCAGTCGTGCTCTCCGGCTGACTGTCTTTGTTCTTTGCAGATTCATGTTTGCTGTCAAGTGTTGTAGGGCTTCTACAGATTTTCCTCTTTTTTGCTTGTGGCTTGGTACGAACCATTTTAGTATATTGCTATCGTACAATGATTTTTTTTTAAATTTACCCCTTCTGGGGCTCATCGGTCGTAGTGTTAACGGTTGAGTTGTGTCGCTTCTTGATCGAAAGTATTTGAGGACGTATACGAGGACTAATAACACAACTTGTACAACAAATCGCTGCGTACCTGTGTAATTTACAGAATTGTGTATTATTACAATATTACACATTAAGAATATAAATTAAATCTAAAAAGCTCAAAAATAATTTATTAGTGTTAATAATATAAAATAAGCGTTTAACAATTTAAAGTATTTTTGATGAGATTTTTGCTAACATTTAAAACAAAATTTCTTTTAGATTTGCTCCCTTTTAAAAGAAAGATTGATGACTGTATAAGCGAGCAAAACGACATCAAAAATAGAGATAGAAAAAAAACCAATAACAAACAACAACAGAAACAAGTGATTATAGTACTGAAAACGACAATAAAGAAAATGGAAGCCTGCGCAGAACTGGGTTAAAATGGTATGACAAGGTCATACATGTAGAACTGGGTTAAAATGATATGACAAGGTCACACGTGTAGAACTGGGTGAAAATGATATGACAAGGTCACTGTTGCACCCCCGTAACTTTCGGTGAAAACCCGGGGCATCATGGCCGTAACTTTTGGTGAAAACGTCATGGGGCTTCACTGATAACGTAATTGGTTTGGTGGATACGGTAAGGTGTCTATTGATTATCTGCTAACGTTGCTGTTGTGTTGTGGATCTGGTAATGTCTACAGTTGATACCTACATATCCGCCACACAGGCAAACACTGTAGAAGTCTACTGGTAAGCGATGAACAGGTTCTCGATATAAATAGGCCACGCCCACTCCGGGGCTATTTCTAAATACGTGTTAAGTTCCCTGTCACCTCTGTAATATTAAGTGCGTGTGTTGGTTTAGTCGTTCACGCCACAGGTGCATACACACGAGTCATGAAGGGTTGTAAACGACTGGTGACATTTCATATGGGTTTATTCACGTCACAACACATTAATATGAAATACACATAAAATACCGTTCACAGCACAACACAAGATATAAATTACCACATAAGGACTGCGCACTCGGCAGCTACAATGATATCATAATACATGGCCTAGAGTACTCATATTAAACTCAGCGTTATAAAGAATCCTGCACTCAGCAGCTATCACGATTCATGGTGCCTAAAGCACTGTACACACTGCAGTTATAAACACTCCCACAATCATCCAAGCTGCAGTTTCATACTACGCTGTACCCACAGCGAATAATCCGTCGACGTTTTTAAATTCAGCACAGTACAGGCATGGACCACTTCCCAAAAATACTCTCTACCTACCCGGTCAAAACGCCCGGAACACTCTCCCCAGATAACACACTCGTCCCGCTCAAAAGCAGTCACGAGACTTCCTCACGGTCAACACAACTCAGTCAAACAATCATCTGCGGGCTAGCCGCGAGCTATTCTCACTCCGTTCAAAACATTACAGAATAAATATATCAGCGCTTTTCACGCTGTCTGTAATCTGTCTCTCGAAACTATCACGAGATACTCTCTTAAATAATTCGATAGCTAACAAGCAACTGAGTGCTATAACTCAGAATCTATCTTGGCTACTAATATACCCAGATTTACGTCCCTTACACCAGTTCTATTCTTATCATCTTACCTCACCCCCAGAGAAAAAAATGATTTATCATTGTTTACCATTACATCTTCAAAAAATTAAAAGGACAATGAATCTCTCACATATGTGTCTAAGAATTACCTTGAGTTAAGTCAAAATAAGTCATCTACAAAATATAAGCATTAAGTGAAATGTAAAAAATGAAGTATCCAATGTAATCAATTAAGCATACCAAAAAATAATGCATTACAAAACCGAGTTAAGTGAATACAGAACAATTAAATAGGACACAACCGATAGTAAAAGAAAAGACAAGATTCAAGCAAAGAAAAATGATCCGTAATAAAGGTAAGTATGAAATCAGAATATGAGGAAAAAACAATAATATTTACATTCAAACAATTTCTTATATGTAAAATAATTACAAATATCACAAGTAGCTACACTATGTTAAGTTATACCATTAAAGTAATAATACATAGAATGAAAGTATAAGAAGCGAAAGAAGAAGTATACAAGGAGAATGAAGTGAAACGTAAAAAAGCACGAAATGTTAAACAAAATATGAAACCATACTGAAAAGACAACAGAAAAGAGGAATGGAATGAAGAATAATCAACAAAGACAAAAGCAAAAGGTATGAATATAGAGAACGTTGGTAAAAATATATACTAATAACTATTAGATCAACAACGTATTTCAAAATACATACAAACACGATCGAAAAAGCACAAAACAAAATAACAAAGTATTCCTATACTAATATTGCAAAAAATAGTTTATAACTAAACAAAACATAATCAGTAATTTAACCAAGTTATAAAAGTTATACATAACTAACAATAAATTATCGCCACCACACAAACAGTAATAGCATTGCTATAAGACCAACACATAATTAAGCGCTAATACAACATAACATACAAAAACAAAAAAAACTTTCTTTAAAGAACTACATTATCTACATATCAAACATAGCACATAGTCAAACGCTAGGCACTCACAAAACCAAAAATAAAAAATTACAATGTCTGGGGAAAAATTTTTTTTCTTCCAAAAAATACAATACAAAAATATTTCGTAATGCTAAGTTACATAAAAATAGTATTTTAATTTAATTAATTCAAATCTATAATTAACAAATTAATAAAAAAACTAGCTTTAGCAAAATGAGAGACATATAACAATTCCTGCATCTAAGCAAACACTAAACAACACGTGTAAGTTTTTCAAAAAATACGTCACAGAGAAACACATAGAAAAACACACTATTACCAACATACAAGTTTGCAAATATATGAAAACAACGTAATGTATGATAATCAAATGATTAAATCAGATCTCAAGATTCCTCAATCAAATAACAATATCAGCAAACGCTGTTAATTTTCTCTATGCAGTTCAATTTAAACTTTTAAATATTTCCGGCTGACAATCACGTTCAGCTTAGCTATAGTGTTATTTAGTTATAAATGTATATCTATCTCCACCTAATATATTAAAAGTAACTATTGTAACATTACAACTAATGAGTATGTGCATAGGGCTGGCAAACTCATCATGTACAAAACTATTCTAACCAACACATCTGTAAAACAAAACCAAAAAAAAAAAAAAACTGCAAGTTCTACACCAGAGTATAAAAGTCAATGATTATAAGGTGTAAATAGGCATAGGTTTGTAACCAGTAAGGTTAAATATAAATCTGCTCATTGCATTCATGAATAGTAAACAACACGTCACTACCATCTAACACACTACATATTATCCAAAACAAAATAGTATAAAAAAAATAGCATCGAAATGAACTAATTTATAATTAAAACAGTCATTAATATCAAGAAAACAATAGACATCAAATGATGCGTAAAGATGATATATATAAACCTATAATGATCTATGCAATAGAATACATTAACATCTACTGTCCTAATAAACAAACAAAACAAAAAAGAATCAACCGCAAAAAAAAAAAAATCTCCATAGGTCTTGCCGACATCTCATAAACACTAGGGGTAAAACGTCGAATGCATAGTTAGCACGCTGATATGTTCTGCTTGAACACTCACTCGGGCACAATGTTGACCTATATTCTTGCCGCTACCGTAATCAGGAGCGTTGAACCTTATCGAGAAGTCGCCTCTGTTCAAAAAACACAAATGAAAATTCCATTTTAATGAATGGTGAAATTTACTACGAACAACGGAGAGGTTAAACAAACAATTACCTCGCAATGTGGTTTGTGTAGAAATCTGGTCACCCCACGATGTCATCGACTCTTCCTTTAAGTTCACAACAACGTGCTGCTCTTTCAAAATCAGAAACATAACAAGCAGTAGTATTTGTGACATCATTATCATTGCTACTTTGGTTAATAACAATGCTTCTAGGCTCATGTCGAGCAAAATTAGCTTAATTGCACTTATTATTCATCGTTTGATCAAAATATTTATCATCATTTTCTCTTTGTTTGAGACTGTTATTATGTCTATAATCCCAGTCAGACTTGTTATGATTAACGTTTCTACTCCGCACAAAAAATCTGTCAGAAAAATTATTGCACGACTGAAAACTCTTCTTGTATTTGTCTGTACCATTATTTTCAAAATTCTGAGAATTAAAATGTTGAGATACATTAACTTGTCTCTTATCTCTCTGAGAAGGAAAATTATTATCATATGAATTTCCTTGGTACTTTCTAACCTTAGAAACATCTCTCCTACAAAAACTCTTTCCATTCTTTTCTTTGACAATATGCTTGTTTACAGTATCATCTGCAGATCTATAAGTATCTTTATCGTTACGCCTTTACTCGTTTAATCTTTGGGCTTTTAGCTTGCAATCTATCAGGACTGACTGTTACCTTATCATTCTCTCTATTACACTGCCGCCAAGAATTGTTGCTATTGCAAGAAGAATCAAAAGATCTTCGAAAGTTATATTTTCCCCGAAAAGATATTTGTCTATCACATTTAACTTTTCTATCAGCAAAGATTGTATAGGGCTGGATCTTTGCTTTTTTAACCTGTTGGCAAACAGCTTTCTGTCTAGCATTGTCCACATTTACAGAAGACCATATTCCGCTGTTCAAAATAACATCGAGTAGACCCTCTACCCTTTTTGTACTTTCTGCAATTTCAACATTTTTTTGTGAAATTTCTTCACTTAATTTCCTATTTAATTTGTCAAATATCAAGACTTTACTTCTCTCCTCTGTTAATAATCTCTTAATCTTAATCATCTCCTCTCTCTCAGTCGTTAACTCTTCTAATCTCTCTTTTTTCATCCCATTTCTTTATTTGCATCAATTCGTCGTGCCTCAATTTGACTACCATCATTATCCATAAGTACATCCTCTTGCTTCGGAAATTCTGTATACTTTTCTTTCATTTGGTGACTAAAATTCGCATTGTCACTTAATTGCCTAGTAAATGTTTCATTACATAATTTCTCACATTTCTTGGCCTGAACTTTCAATTTCTCATGTATCTCTTTCTTTTTTGAACTTCTCGAGTGAGATTACCCACTTCGTCATCTTTGTCTTTCACCCGAATTTCCCGCTCTTTGTTCTTGTCCAATGCTGCATCTAAACGCCGCATGTACTTTAGTAAGTTCCGTGTTTGACTTATCTAACTCATTTGCGAGTTTAGAGACTGTTTCGTGTAGTTTACTCACTTCAGTAGTAACTTTTAAACAATTGTCCGTTTCCCGTAGGGCACTCTGTTTGTTGACTTTTATTTGTTTTCTCACTTCCTAATTCCTTTTTCTGCTCATCAGGAATACCGTTGTGGATCATCTTGAATATATTTTGCACTATCTGTCCGTGTTCAAGTTCAATATACTGTTGCAAAAACACACGAAGGTGCCGTAGCAACTCAACCAAATCCCTAGCCATTATTGAATTACAAAGAAGCTTAAAGTTATGTTCAGCAAATAACTCTAGAGATGCTGATACATTAACCAAAAAATCGTCCATGATCCATATTTCAAGTCGTGGACCTCTCAATCCCTTTTCATCTCTACCTATCAACAATGCACACTCCAGCATAGGCCTTATATCTGCAGGATTATTATCAAAATCCATGGTGATTCAATCACTCAGTCAACTGTATATCTATATCAGTATAATTATTAATGTCGCAAGTTTATGTTTCAAGAAGCTCTGACAATTACCCTTCCATTTCACACAGTTAAGTATGTATACCAAAAATATTATTCATAAACTTTGTATCATCAATTCCTTTTCAAAGAACCTTTATAACGTCATATGAGGGAAGTCATCCTATATCATACCACCATCAATACTTAGCATCAATACTAAATCCTAATAATATGTCTATATAGAATTAGACAACAAAAACAACCGATTTCAACAGTATAGGAGATGCAAAGCACAGGAAGGCTCGTTGACATAGTTAAGGCGACACAGTTCACATCACAAACATAACCACTTATCTTGAATGAAAACTCTTCTGTTCCTTTCCGTTAACACCCTGGATATCACAAAGTTAATGGTAAAACATTCGACAACAGAAAGGCATTGGAACTTGACACCTTGATTCCGCTCAGGTCCTCGATTCAGCACGCTACGTGCTAACACACCGCACAGGAAAGCAGGAAATGGGTCACCGTCTGTCAATTTCGTTGAAAGGAGGTACACCGCTCGTTCATACTGCCAGATGATTACTTGTACTGGTATACAGACGCCACTGTATATCATGACATCTCATAATCTTGAGTAATAAATTCCTTGACTTGCGACTGTCACTTGAGTTAACAGTTCCCAGTTTAACTGATACTGAATAAGTTTTCCCTGGGCCTGGATACAGCTCTCAAATGTGATGTCTGTCTTTCATATACTAACGCCACTCAGGCTACAAGCTAACACTTGTGAATTAATATCACGCGAATTTCGCGGGTGTCAGATCCTATAAAACTAGCACACCACTGTTGCACCCCCGTAACTTTCAAGGTGAAAACCCCGGGTTATCATGGCCGTAACTTTTGTGAAACGTCATGGGGCTTCACTGATAACGTATTGGTTTGGTGGATACGGTAAGGTGTCTATTGATTATCTGCTAACGTTACTGTTGTGTTGTGGATCTGGTAATGTCTACAGTTGATACCTACATATCCGCCACACAGGCAAACACTGTAGAAGTCTACTGGTAAGCGATGAACAGGTTCTCGAAATAAATAGGCCACGCCCACTCCGGGGCTATTTCTAAATACGTGTTAAGTTCCCTGTCACCTCTGTAATATTAAGTGCGTGTGTTGGTTTAGTCGTTCACGCCACAGGTGCATACACACGAGTCATGGAGGGTTGTAAACGACTGGTGACATTTCATATGGGTTTATTCACGTCACAACACATTGATATGAAATACACATAGAATACCGTTCACAGCACAACACAAGATATAAATTACCACATAAGGACTGCGCACTCGGCAGCTACAATGATATCATAATACATGGCCTAGAGTACTCATATTAAACTCAGCGCTATAAAGAATCCTGCACTCAGCAGCTATCATGATTCATGGCCTAAAGTACTCTTATTAAACTCAGCACTATAAAGAATCCTGCACTCAGCAGCTATCATGATTCATGGCCTAAAGTACTGTACACTGCAGTTATAAACACTTCCACAATAATTCAAACTGCAGTTTCATACTACGCTGTACCCACAGCGAAAAATCCGTCGACATTTTAAATTCAGCACTGTACAGGCATTTCACACTTCCCAAAAACACTGTCTTCCTACCCGGTCAAAACGCCCGGAACACTCTCCCCAGATAACACACTCGTCCCGCTCAAAAGCAGTCACGAGACTTCCTCACGGTCAACACAACTCAGTCAAACAATCATCTGCGGGCTAGCCGCGAGCTATTCTCACTCCGTTCAAAACATTACAGAATAAATATATCAGCGCTTTTCACGCTGTCTGTAATCTGTCTCTCGAAACTATCACGAGATACTCTCTAAATAATTCGATAGCTAACAAGCAACTAAGTGCTATAACTCAGAATCTATCTTGGCTACTAATATACCCAGATTTACGTCCCTTACACCAGTTCTATTCTTATCATCTTACCTCACCCCCAGAGAAAAAAATGATTTATCATTTTTTTACCATTACATCTTCAAAAAATTAAAAGGACAATGAATCTCTCACATATGTGTCTAAGAATTACCTTGAGTTAAGTCAAAATAAGTCATCTACAAAATATAAGCATTAAGTGAAATGTAAAAATGAAGTATCCAATGTAATCAATTAAGCATACCAAAAAATAATGCATTACAAAACCGAGTTAAGTGAATACAGAACAATTAAATAGGAAACAACCGATAGTAAAAGAAAAGACAAGATCAAGCAAAGGAAAAATGATCCGTAATAAAGGTAAGTATGAAATCAGAATATGAGGAAAAAACAATAATATTACATTCAAACAATTTCTTATATGTAAAATAATTACAAATATCACAAGTAGCTACACTATGTTAAGTTATACCATTAAAGTAATAATACATAGAATGAAAGTATAAGAAGCGAAAGAAGAAGTATACAAGGAGAATGAAGTGAAACGTAAATAAAGCACGAAATGTAAACAAAATATGAAACCATACTGAAAAGACAACAGAAAAGAGGGAATGGAATGAAGAATAATCAACAAAGACAAAAGCAAAAGGTATGAATATAGAGAACGTTGGTAAAAATATATACTAATAACTATTTAGATCAACAACGTATTTCAAAATACATACAAACACGATCGAAAAGCACAAAACAAAATAACAAAGTATTCCTATACTAATATTGCAAAAAATAGTTTATAACTAAACAAAACATAATCAGTAATTTAACCAAGTTATAAAAGTTATACATAACTAACAATAAATTATCGCCACCACACAAACAAGTAATAGCATTGCTATAAGACCAACACATAATTAAGCGCTAATACAACATAACATACAAAAACAAAAAAACTTTCTTTAAAGAACTACATTATTCTACATATCAAACATAGCACATAGTCAAACGCTAGGCACTCACAAAACCAAAAATAAAAAATTACAATGTCTGGGGAAAAATTTTTTTTCTTCCAAAAAATACAATACAAAAATATTTCGTAATGCTAAGTTACATAAAAATAGTATTTTAATTTAATTAATTCAAATCTATAATTAACAAATTAATAAAAAAAACTAGCTTTAGCAAAATGAGAGACATATAACAATTCCTGCATCTAAGCAAACACTAAACAACACGTGTAAGTTTTTCAAAAAATACGTCACAGAGAAACACATAGAAAAACACACTATTACCAACATACAAGTTTGCAAATATATGAAAACAACGTAATGTATGATAATCAAATGATTAAATCAGATCTCAAGATTCCTCAATCAAATAACAATATCAGCAAACGCTGTTAATTTTCTCTATGCAGTTCAATTTAAACTTTTAAATATTTCCGGCTGACAATCACGTTCAGCTTAGCTATAGTGTTATTTAGTTATAAATGTATATCTATCTCCACCTAATATATTAAAAGTAACTATTGTAACATTACAACTAATGAGTATGTGCATAGGGCTGGCAAACTCATCATGTACAAAACTATTCTAACCAACACATCTGTAAAACAAAACCAAAAAAAAAAAAAACTGCAAGTTCTACACCAGAGTATAAAAGTCAATGATTATAAGGTGTAAATAGGCATAGGTTTGTAACCAGTAAGGTTAAATATAAATCTGCTCATTGCATTCATGAATAGTAAACAACACGTCACTACCATCTAACACACTACATATTATCCAAAACACAATAGTATAAAAAAATAGCATCGAAATGAACTAATTTATAATTAAAACAGTCATTAATATCAAGAAAACAATAGACATCAAATGATGCGTAAAGATGATATATATAAACCTATAATGATCTATGCAATAGAATACATTAACATCTACTGTCCTAATAAACAAACAAAACAAAAAAGAATCAACCGCAAAAAAAAAAAAATCTCCATAGGTCTTGCCGACATCTCATAAAAAATGAAAATTCCATTTTAATGAATGGTGAAATTTACTACGAACAACGGAGAGGTTAAACAAACAATTACCTCGCAATGTGGTTTGTGTAGAAATCTGGTCACCCCACGATGTCATCGACTCTTCCTTTAAGTTCACAACAACGTGCTGCTCTTTCAAAATCAGAAACATAACAAGCAGTAGTATTTGTGACATCATTATCATTGCTACTTTGGTTAATAACAATGCTTCTAGGCTCATGTCGAGCAAAATTAGCTTAATTGCACTTATTATTCATCGTTTGATCAAAATATTTATCATCATTTTCTCTTTGTTTGAGACTGTTATTATGTCTATAATCCCAGTCAGACTTGTTATGATTAACGTTTCTACTCCGCACAAAAAATCTGTCAGAAAAATTATTGCACGACTGAAAACTCTTCTTGTATTTGTCTGTACCATTATTTTCAAAATTCTGAGAATTAAAATGTTGAGATACATTAACTTGTCTCTTATCTCTCTGAGAAGGAAAATTATTATCATATGAATTTCCTTGGTACTTTCTAACCTTAGAAACATCTCTCCTACAAAAACTCTTTCCATTCTTTTCTTTGACAATATGCTTGTTTACAGTATCATCTGCAGATCTATAAGTATCTTTATCGTTACGCCTATAATGGGTTTCATCCTTGGAACCCCTACTTATAACTTTATCCCTTGTTATCCTCTTCTGAGAACTTCCAAAATCAGTTACTCGTTTAATCTTTGGGCTTTTAGCTTGCAATCTATCAGGACTGACTGTTACCTTATCATTCTCTCTATTACACTGCCGCCAAGAATTGTTGCTATTGCAAGAAGAATCAAAAGATCTTCGAAAGTTATATTTTCCCCGAAAAGATATTTGTCTATCACATTTAACTTTTCTATCAGCAAAGATTGTATAGGGCTGGATCTTTGCTTTTTTAACCTGTTGGCAAACAGCTTTCTGTCTAGCATTGTCCACATTTACAGAAGACCATATTCCGCTGTTCAAAATAACATCGAGTAGACCCTCTACCCTTTTTGTACTTTCTGCAATTTCAACATTTTTTTGTGAAATTTCTTCACTTAATTTCCTATTTAATTTGTCAAATATCAAGACTTTACTTCTCTCCTCTGTTAATAATCTCTCAATCTTAATCATCTCCTCTCTCTCAGTCGTTAACTCTTCTAATCTCTCTTTTTCATCCATTTCTTTATTTGCATCAATTCGTCGTGCCTCAATTTGACTATCATCATTATCCATAAGTACATCATCTTTCTTCGGAAATTCTGTATACTTTTCTTTCATTTGGTGACTAAAATTCGCATTGTCACTTAATAGCCTAGTAAATGTTTCATTACATAATTTCTCACATTTCTTGGCCTGAACTTTCAATTTCTCATGTATCTCTTTCTTTTTTTGAACTTCTCGAGTGAGATTACCCACTTCGTCATCTTTGTCTTTCACCCGAATTTCCAACTCGTTGTTCTTGTCCAATGCTGCATCTAACGCCGCATGTACTTTAGTAAGTTCCGTGTTTGACTTATCTAACTCATTTGCGAGTTTAGAGACTGTTTCGTGTAGTTTACTCACTTCAGTAGTAACTTTTAAACAATTGTCCGTTTCCCGTAGGGCACTCTGTTTGTTGACTTTTATTTGTTTCTCACTTCCTAATTCCTTTTTCTGCTCATCAGGAATACCGTTGTGGATCATCTTGAATATATTTTGCACTATCTGTCCGTGTTCAAGTTCAATATACTGTTGCAAAAACACACGAAGGTGCCGTAGCAACTCAACCAAATCCCTAGCCATTATTGAATTACAAAGAAGCTTAAAGTTATGTTCAGCAAATAACTCTAGAGATGCTGATACATTAACCAAAAAATCGTCCATGATCCATATTCCAAGTCGTGGACCTCTCAATCCCTTTTCATCTCTACCTATCAACAATGCACACTCCAGCATAGGCCTTATATCTGCAGGATTATTATCAAAATCCATGGTGATTCAATCACTCAGTCAACTGTATATCTATATCAGTATAATTATTAATGTCGCAAGTTTATGTTTCAAGAAGCTCTGACAATTACCCTTCCATTTCACACAGTTAAGTATGTATACCAAAAATATTATTCATAAACTTTGTATCATCAATTCCTTTTCAAAGAACCTTTATAACGTCATATGAGGGAAGTCATCCTATATCATACCACCATCAATACTTAGCATCAATACTAAATCCTAATAATATGTCTATATAGAATTAGACAACAAAAACAACAGATTTCAACAGTATAGGAGATGCAAAGCACAGGAAGGCTCGTTGACATAGTTAAGGCGACACAGTTCACATCACAAACATAACCACTTATCTTGAATGAAAACTCTTCTGTTCCTTTCCGTTAACACCCTGGATATCACAAAGTTCAATGGTAAAACATTCGACAACAGAAAGGCATTGGAACTTGACACCTTGATTCCGCTCAGGTCCTCGATTCAGCACGCTACGTGCTAACACACCGCACAGGAAAGCAGGAAATGGGTCACCGTCTGTCAATTTCGTTGAAAGGAGGTACACCGCTCGTTCATACTGCCAGATGATTACTTGTACTGGTATACAGACGCCACTGTATATCATGACATCTCATAATCTTGAGTAATAAATTCCTTGACTTGCGACTGTCACTTGAGTTAACAGTTCCCAGTTTAACTGATACTGAATAAGTTTTCCCTGGGCCTGGATACAGCTCTCAAATATGATGTCTGTCTTTCATATACTAACGCCACTCAGGCTACAAGCTAACACTTGTGAATTAATATCACGCGAATTTCGCGGGTATCTGATTCTATAAAACTAGCACACCACTGTTGCACCCCCGTAACTTTCCGTGAAAACCCGGGGCATCATGGCCGTAACTTTTGGTGAAACGTCATGGGGCTTCACTGATAACGTATTGGTTTGGTGGATACGGTAAGGTGTCTATTGATTATCTGCTAACGTTGCTGTTGTGTTGTGGATCTGGTAATGTCTACAGTTGATACCTACATATCCGCCACACAGGCAAACACTGTAGAAGTCTACTGGTAAGCGATGAACAGGTTCTCGATATAAATAGGCCACGCCCACTCCGGGGCTATTTCTAAATACGTGTTAAGTTCCCTGTCACCTCTGTAATATTAAGTGCGTGTGTTGGTTTAGTCGTTCACGCCACAGGTGCATACACACGAGTCATGAAGGGTTGTAAACGACTGGTGACATTTCATATGGGTTTATTCACGTCACAACACATTGATAAGAAATATACATAGAATACCGTTCACAGCACAACACATAAATTACCACATAAGGACTGCGCACTCGGCAGCTACAATGATATCATAATACATGGCCTAGAGTACTCATATTAAACTCAGCGCTATAAAGAATCCTGCACTCAGCAGCTATCATGATTCATGGCCTAAAGTACTCTTATTAAACTCAGCACTATAAAGAATCCTGCACTCAGCAGCTATCATGATTCATGGCCTAAAGTACTCTACACTGCAGTTATAAACACTTCCACAATAATTCAAACTGCAGTTTCATACTACGCTGTACCCACAGCGAAAAATCCGTCGACATTTTAAATTCAGCACTGTACAGGCATTTCACACTTCCCAAAAAAACTGTCTTCCTACCCGGTCAAAACGCCCGGAACACTCTCCCCAGATAACACACTCGTCCCGCTCAAAAGCAGTCACGAGACTTCCTCACGGTCAACACAACTCAGTCAAACAATCATCTGCGGGCTAGCCGCGAGCTATTCTCACTCCGTTCAAAACATTACAGAATAAATATATCAGCGCTTTTCACGCTGTCTGTAATCTGTCTCTCGAAACTATCACGAGATACTCTCTAAATAATTCGATAGCTAACAAGCAACTAAGTGCTATAACTCAGAATCTATCTTGGCTACTAATATACCCAGATTTACGTCCCTTACACCAGTTCTATTCTTATCAGTCACACATGTAGAACTGGGTTAAAATGATATGACAAGGTCACACATGTAGAACTGGGTTAAAATGATATGACAAGGTCACACATGTAGAACTGGGTTAAAATGATATGACAAAGTCACACAAGTAGAACTGGGTTAAAATGATATGACAAGGTTGCGTCTGTACTGATCATGTACAGGCTTTTTTTTCTTGTCATTATTCCCTAAACAATACAGTATTAACAACTACTTACATAGCATTTACATTGTATTAGGTATTATAAGTAATCTAGAAATGAAAATACAGTACTACGCTATTTTATATAAGGGACTTGAGCATCCTCGGATATTTGTATCCGCGAGGGGTCCTGGAAGCAATCCCCCGCGGATACGGAGGACCGACTGTATATATATATATATATATATATATATATATATATATATATATATATATATATATATATATATATATATATATATATATATATATATATATATATATATAATCCACGTGAATGCGACTGTCAGGAGTCGGAGAACAATAATGTTACATGTACGCACCACTGTGGGCTGGTAAAAATGGTAATCTGGATTTTGTAAGTCCAGTATTTATATTTTATAGTCTTCCAATATCATTGTCGATTACACGCTTGTAAATGAAATGAATACGACCAAGAAAATAAAAGAAAAAAAAACGGCTGGTTCGTCTACTTGATCAGGCCTGCGAAAAATATATAAATGTAGACGGGATAATGATAGTCTCTCGTTTGCTCTGTCAATCCGGACGAATGTAAAAGATACGCGGGGGTTTTCCTATTGTCGTATATTTTTAGATAGGTTAGAAAATATTTATGGTTCCGTCTGAGCAGAGGGGATAGTGGTAAATAGGTGAGAATGAAGGTGTAGAAATAGATTTCACGAGTGAATAGTAAAGGAGAAAAAGTTGTCTCTGGACTAAATAGTTTCTCTAGTCCAACCTATCTATACGACTATATTGTAGTGTAAGACACTCTTCCAACCCCTTATCTCTGTAAAGATAAGTTTAACTAGACACATCCACACACAATTATGTGACAACAAGACACACAAAACGTGAAAAACTATGGTTAATTGGGTATGGGTCTGACCAACACACACATGTAAGTTCCTTTTTGTTGTTTATTATCATTAAACTTTTTACAACATCAAACATATAGAGAAATCAAATAAATCAAGTTTACAGATATATGAAAATAACCGAATAAGTGCCCTCCCCTTGTTGAGAAAGGAACCCAAAAGAAGTTAATAACCCAAAGGTCAAAGATAAACACTACGTTACAAAATAGACTATGAAGAACAAGTCCCCCACTAAATTTCTACTCAGTAAAGTACTCAGTTTAGTGAAAATAAAAAAAGAAGTTAGTACAATGATTGTAACAAAGTAAAATATTCACTCTCTCTATTTCTCGCTCTGTCATATGTGGCCACAAACACTCTTGCTTACCTAATCAGGTGTTGGTATCCCTTGAAAAACTACAATAGTCTGAACCTATACTTTCAGGTGGGTTGCCAGATTAGCCCCAGTCCAGCCTTTATATCGAATAATAATTACAAGGTGGACGCCAAATTTGGTGGTTTAATTTTCCTGGATGAATCCTGTGTCACCGCAAATAGTTACTGAAGCAAGACATTCTCGGAACGTTCACAGTTGCAAAACGAGAAAAGTAATTCCTGTATTGTCAAGCATCTGGTTGCTAAGACAAATGTTACAATATGTAAAAACTGATAATATTTGTAAATCCTATCGGCTGGCTCTTATGGTGAGTGCCGATTTTGAAACAGCGTAGTTTTCTGGATCACTCCGTTGCTACGGCTGTCAAACGTCAGGAAGATATGTTCTTTCGTATGCCCAGTGGGCTGGAAAAATGAGATAAATAATTCTGGGTAATGTACCGTCCAGTTACGATTAATCTTATTGTTTCTATTTCTCACTCTGAATGAAGACAGAGGACCGAACAGGTCCAAAAAATCGAAGACCCAAAATAATAATAATAGTACTGGTAATGTTAAACTGCTGGCCGCTGGTTTTGATCAGATGCTAGATAAGGAAGAATAGAACATTTAAAAAAACTGCTACTATCCTATCCCCCCGTAAGTTTTCCGCTATGGTATGTCGGGAAAAAGGGTATGTGCCCTCCCCCGTTATTGCCCGCGAGAAAATGCACAGCGCACAAAGTTAATTATTATTTACTTTATCCATACGCGCACTTTAACAAAAATCGCCTGTCACTACTTGCTATTAGTCGGCGTCTATTGTTTAGTCACATAACATTAACACTAGTCACTTATTTAATTTCACACAATGAAATATAATGCGAATTCTATTCGGTCACTCATCCGTCACACTTAATAATCTCAGTCAGCTAAGCCGTATCTCCTTGTGTAAGAAAAATGAGGTGTTAGAAATTACATTACTCAGAACGACTGGCAAGAAATATCTATGCGTTAGGTTATTTCACTAGTTTTAAACGCTAGGGAATTATAGTGAAAAAATATGGTAAACCTAACACATTTTAACACTTAAGCACAATTTCTATTACCACATATCAGAAAATGAAATCCCCACGAGACAATTTAATACATTTAGCGAAGAATGGTTCTAGTCTGGCGTGATTAGATTATCCAAGAATTTTATGGTGTTACGGTGGGATATATTAGAGGATCATGCATGTATACGCGAATGATAGCAGGTGTTCATTCAGGACATTATGGTCAGTACACATAACAAAGCCGGTAGGTGAACAGGTCCACGGGAAAACATGGTCGACATTTAATACATAAAGTCACTTCACAATAGTATCCATCAACACAGTCAAAAGTACATAGCAATGGATAAGCGTAGTAGATTATCCCTCGTCCGTCAATAAGTTTCAAACGTTAGACATCTTTACGTGGCATATAATATAATAATGATGCACTACTCTCATCTCCACTCAATCCTGGCCGTTGTACTAAAGGTTCGGGCAATCCACGAAAACCAAAGTAATGCGGCAGAAGAAATCAGGGCAAACCAAATATTAGTTGCCTCATATCTCAAAGTTACACTTGTAGTAAATTATAGTATGAACTTCTAGATAAGTTCGTGAACCATCTTACACATAACGTGGTGGCCTCATAAAAATCAATAATGCCACAATGGATATATTCATATCACACTCCATTATCCCGGAGCTCGAAAAATTACATCCCTCTTGGACGCAAACACAAAGACGGAAGCCCAATTAATTTACACACTGAACCCCACGACATGTGACCGAAACGTCACTAGTTGACCGTCGCTCAACACGGGTGAACGCATCGCTCATCACGGGTGGACGCTTCGTGCAAACTGTAGTTTGACTACAGGCGAACACAATTCCTCACATAAAAATGGAAATGTCCTAGCGTGTAGTAACATGTCACACTATTTTATCTGCATCTCAAATCTATCCTTAATATATCACCCCCTTCGCGGTGTAAAAAAAAAAACAAGTTTATTTGTTTTTTTTTCCAATTCAAAAATTTCCTATGCGGAAATCTCGGCCAAAATTGATCATATCACAAATATTGAGCCATATCGAAAATAATCTAGTCGCAGTCAGTCTGCATAATGTAACTTATCATTACATAACATGCAAGATGAATTTGTCATCAGTCATAAACAGTCATATGTCAATAAGTAACAAGTCATATACAGTCGATATTCCAATGATGTAACAAAAGAATACATAAATGTATGATCATGTGAGTTTACAATAACCATATCAAAAAATAGCATGCATATATGAAAATGGTATGAGATATATAAAATAAATAAAAATCAAAAATCCAAATCAAAAATTCAAAAATGCATGAATAATAATTTTAAAAAAAAATAATTTAGAATGTTATATCTCCAAGTAACAATGCTGTCAAAAATCCTAAATTAAGCTTTAACGCAATTCACGCATGATATGAATCACATAAGATATGAAACAATGCGATATGAAATTAATGTAACTAAAGTACATGAATATCTCACAAAAAGAGAAAGAAGAGAGAAAAAAAATAGTTCAAGAACGCAAGGATAACTAATTAACACAATTATTACATTACTTAATTATTCTGCTCTAAGTACCTTTGTACGTTGGCAAGACAAGTAATGTCCAAAACAAATTTTCAATAATACAATCATACTCCAAACTATCCGTGTTAGGAGTAGATTTCTGGTACGGTATTAATATAGCAATCTTAATTAATGTGAATGTGCCTTCCAGAATAATAACATGATGTTTTAGTTGGAAATTGTTCATGTCTGTAAGTAGTATAACACTGTTCAATGTGCCACTGGTTAAAGTGAATAATGATTATCTCAAAGTCGTTTAAATCACAAATGTTAATATGAATGATTTGGAAATCAACTTAGTGTTCATGTACTCATCGCCTGTTGTCATAATGACTACTGTGGGTAAACACCATGGCTTCACACATGTATAATATCATGTATAATATAAAGTCAATTAACTAAATGAATATGAATTTTCAGGTTCGAGCTGTGGGCATCTCGATAAAGCATCTGCGACCACATTTGCAGACCCTGGTATTGCCTCGATTTCATACTGAAAAGGTTGAAGCAGGATGGCGAACCGGGCTAGCTTTGGGTTCTTGTGATTCGCCTTCTTCAATGAGGAAAGGGATTTCTGGTCCGACTGTATGATGAAAGGGGCACCCAACAAATATTGCTCCAGCTTGACTACCGCCCAGATAACAGCCAGCAGCTCCCTTTCTATAACTGGGTACTTCCTTTCTGCATCATTGAGCTTTCTGGATATGTAGAGGGTTGGATGTAATCTTCCCTCGAACTCTTGCATCAGTGATGCGCCGATACCTTTTGAACTAGCATCTGTGCGGAGATAATAAGTCAGATTTGTATCTGGTAACCTCAAAATAGGTGGTACAGAAAAAATATTTTGAACATAATTTAACGCAGCCTGGCACTCTGGTGTCCAGTGCACGTGGTTCGGTAAGCCTTTTTTAAGCAAGGCAGAGAGGTTTGCAGTGATTGAAGAAAAGTTCGGTACAAATTTACTATAATACTGAATCAAGCCGAGAAGACTACGAACTTGCTTCTTAGTAGTGGGCACAGATAATTTTAGGATTTTGGAAACATTCTGTGGCACGGTCTGAAGAAAACCGTGACCCACCTTATGTCCCAAGAATGAAATTTCCTCAAAGGCAATAAAGATCTTTGAGGGCTTGGCTGTTAGGTGATGGAGACGTAAAGTGTCCAGAAGAGAATGTAAACCTGAGAAGTGCTCCTCCCAAGTGGAACTGAATAGACAGATGTCATCTATATATGTGATTATATCGGACCGATGAGAGAGAATTTTTCTCATCATACGGACAAACGTTGCCGGGGCGTTCATAAGTCCGAATGGCATTACGTTCCACTGATAAAGACCCTGTTGTGTAGCAAAGGCAGTGAGTGGTTTAGCTCTGTCAGTCAAGGGAACTTGCCAGTATCCCTTGGTAAGGTCAATTTTAGTAAAGAAAAGAGACTTGGCGAGACGAGATAAAAGATTTTCAAGTAGGGGTAAGGGTTCAGCATCGAAGACTGTGATGTTATTCAGCTTCCGGTAATCTACACACAATCTGATATTTTTGTCTTTCTTACGAACGATGACCATAGGTGATGAGTAAGGGGCATTGGAAGGTTCTATAATTCCTAAATTAAGCATTTGTTTTAATTCTTCTTCAACCTGGTGCTGGTAGTGAATAGGGACAGGATAGGGGCGTAGACGAATTGGTCGATCATCTGTAAGGACGATGTCATGCGAAACAACTGTTGTACGACCTGGGATGTCTGTGAGGACATCTGGAAAAGATTCTAGAAGACTAGAGACTTGGGAATGTTGTTCAGAAGACAAAGCTGGACAAATAGCGACATCCTTCCATGTCTTAGTCGATTGAAGAGGAAAGACAGGTAAGTTCATGGGAATATCCGGAAAAGAGGATTCTTCCTCCTGAATTACCGATAGCGCCGAGTAGTGAGTAGCAGGCCTAGGTGCTCATCAACTGCTTGAAAGATGGCTTGAAGATGTTCCGGTCTAGTGTGGAATTCTTTAAGCATGTTTATGTGAAAGGTCTTCCTTTTCCCTTTTATATCTAAGATGTAGTCAACATCAGAAATGCGTGACAACACTTTATATGGGCCATTCCAAGCAATTAAAAGTCTATTTTCTTTCCTTGGAAGCAATACAAAAGCTTCATCGCCAGGTAATAGTTGACGTAATCGTCTATTACGATTTTGGAACTGGCGTGATCTTGCTTTAGCAGCCTCTGAAGAAGCTGTAGCCAGTTGGCAGGCATCTATAATGTTACGCCGGAGGTTAACGACGTATTCATACGATGACTGGATGTCCTGAGTCATCTCTGAGTCTATGAGTAGGTCCTTAATAAGTGACATGGGACCTCGAGGTTGAGCTCCAAACACAAGCTCAAAAGGCGAGAAACCGGTCTGTTCATTTGCTACCTCACGGTATGCGAACAGTACGGCGGGTAGAACCCTGTTCCAATCTTGAGGATATTTCACTGTAACCTTTCCTAATAACTGCTTTAACGTCTGGTTAAGACGTTCCACCATGCCATTGCTCATCGCATGGTAAACACTATTGAGAGACCTGTCGATATTGAGGCGTTTTATAACAGCAGTCATAGTGTCAGATACAAATTGGATACCTCGATCTGAAAGAAGTTTTCGGGGAAAACCAAGTCTAGAAAAAATCAAGAAGAGGGCATCAGCAACGTCATTAGTGGTGATGTTCTTAAGAGGAATGGCCTCGGGCCATCGAGTGCACATGTCGATACATGTGAGCACATACCTATGTCCCTTAGCGGACATAACAGGTAAAGGACCGATAATATCAACGGCCATTTTCTCAAAGGGGCGTACAGGTATATCACACGCCTGAATTGGGGCCGTATGATAGGCTCCTCTTGATTTTACCTCTTGACAAATAACGCAAGAGCGACAATATATGGAGGTGTCTCTGGAAATTCCCGGCCAAAAGAAAGAGGAAAAAACTCGGGAACGCGTCCTAGAGTAGCCCATATGGCCAGCACAGTGAGAATCATGTGCATGTTGTAAAATGTACAGACGAAGTTTTTGCGGAACCATTACCTGATGTCTGATTAAAGATGAATCTTTAAAATTCCTAACCAATACATCATTTTTAAGTGTATACCACTGTTTTGGTGACAAACTATCTTCAACGTAATCATTATCTTTAACTAATCTAAAGAATTTCTTCAAAGAGTTGTCTTCTCTTTGAAGTTTGATAAAGGATTGTTTGTCTATATCAGAGTGAACGTGAAAATTGTCCTGAGTTTCAGGATCGGTATCATCATTTTCCTTTGGTGCCTTGGCCTGGGCACGCGTAGTAACTGCAGTAGCAGTTGATAAATTTTGACATTCCCATTGAACAATTTCTTCGGGTGAGCAATCATTGCTACCGTGTATCCGGCCAAGTGTGACATCCGCTATTGGGCATCTTAACAACCACACTTTAACCTTGCCTGTAAAAAATGGTGAGTGAATATCCACCACGGCTGTGGGATAAAATACAACTGTCCCGCCAAAAGTTACACATTTAACAAAGTCACCCGTTGAATGAGACGGATGTACTAATGACTGTCTCACTCCGACAGTCGTGCAACCAGAATCACGGAGTACTGTAACTTGAGTGCCATTCAATAAGCCTCTATGAAGCTGTAGTACCCCTGTGCCATCATGTGCTGATGAAGCAGTAACTGCTGGGAGCGGATGACCACATTTTAACAAGGAAGTCACATTAGACTGGAATAGAGTTTGGCAATCTGGACACTGTGAAGCAGTATCAAAGTCAAACGAACAACATGAAGCTGAATTATTAACAACATTGTTGTCCTGCGCGTTCTCAGGTGTAGCAGCAATGTGTGCTGAGTTGGCATGGTAGTTCGAATATGCATTTTTTCTAGAGCGTGATCTATGTCTCTGATTGTAAAAAGAGTTATTTTGACTCCTGTCATTATTTCCTTGGTTCCTGTTGTTGTTTCCTTGATTTCTATAGTCTTGTGACCTATTACGATGTGAGAAATTTTGGTTATTGGGTTCCCAGTTATTCCAATTCTTATTATAGTTACCAAAATTATCCTTCCTTCCCTCTCCTGAGTTTTGTTGGAAATTACCTCTGTTTTGGGGTGAATAGTTCCTATATGGTTGTCTACCTCTATATGGTTGTGAGTTATTGAATTTACTTGGTTTGAAATTCCCATAAAAACTGTGGGATCTTTGTCTATAATTGTTGTGGTTCCAAGTTTTAGCTGCGGCAACAGGTAAAGCTTCCTTAATATGGTTGTTACTGGCACAAACTCCCGGATGTGCATTACAATATTGCCTACATAATTCCTCCATTGAACTCAAACTCGACGGCTTCCTTTCCTGTAGATATTCTCGCAGTGGTCCACTTACGGAAGACAAGACTTTGTCTCGCAATAACAAGTCCTTAAGGCCCTCATAATTCTCTTCAATGCCGGAAAGTTGTATCCATCTATTAAATGTTAGTCGAGTTGCAACTACAAACTGTGTAAAATCTTTACCAGTTTCAGGAATCATATGTTTGAACTTCATACGATAACCTTCCGCGTCTAACTGATGAAGTTTTAATAATAATATTTTAGCAGCATCATAATTGCGTCTATTCGGCCCGTCCAATTGGCACAGAGCCGTTAAGGATTCACCAGTCATTAAATCCATCAATCTTGTACACCAATGAGACCTATCAAGATTATTTTCTTCACAAACATTTTCATAGCGTTGTAAGAAGGACGAAATGTCGTCTATTTCTGGCTTAAACACAGGCAAACGAAATTTAACAAACCCGCTATCGTGGTTGCTAGAGGAACCTCTATGTTCAGAGTCATCATTTTGTCTACTCTGATGTTGCACTTTTTGTTCTTCAATACGTAAAGTCGCCATTTTTTCTTCATGTGCAAGTTTTGCTGCTTCAGCAGCTTGTTGCAACTTTTTCTCCTCTACCTGTAATTGCTGTTCTGCAATCCTTTTGTTCTCTTCTGCAAGTAGCTCTGCTTTTCTGAGCTCTCGCTCCTCATACCGTGCATCTCTTTGTCTTTTATTTTCAAGGGCTTCTTGATTTTCTTTGGCATTGAATTCCTCTTTGGCAAAGTCCATTAATTCCTTCGCTTTGTAACCATATTCTTGGCCCATAGTAATAAATTCCTGATACTCCATTATTTACTTCTTCAGTATCTTACTATCAATATTATATATTATGTAATAAATGTATCTCGATTAGTCCGTCAATACCAATTCACTAACTTTGTGCTTTGCAATATTATCAATGCAAATAGATTCTTAATATTACTAATCAATAACAAAATAGTATAGTATGACAGATCAACAGTAGTAAAGATACGAGGGAAACGAGAAAGAGAGGAGAAAAAATGTAATGTACAAGAATAGAATTGATGGAACTAAACAAAAATACAAGTACAAGTGATCAAGACAATGTAATAATAGCAGCAAGTAAACGAAAAAGAATGCAAATGGGAAACTAAGGAGAAATAACAAATAGAACAGACTTACTGCTTAAAACAAAACAAAAAACAGGACAGGACCTGTAACAATATATATAAATGTAAACAAGTGATAGAAGGTTAGACTAGCATTACGAACAGAATGGTTGTCAACTAAGGAGAAGAAAACAAAACCAACACACTACAAAAACTGACAACTAAAAAGACGGGGCAGCACACCTAACAAATTAGGTCACACTAAACAGGCAGTGAACCACGTCGGTGAGTAAACTCAGGCCGGAAATTTCACTGCTTGAGAAATGTAAGCAAAACCTATAGAAATATCTGCTGAGCGGTCATTTTACAATGACATGTGTCGCTAACAACAGATTTGTACAAAGACATAGAACAAGAAAACGAATAACACAGATGTAACAAAAAGGCTTACACCACGGCAAAGATACAAGAGTGTATTAACAGGCACTTATCTTATCGTAATCCGATGAGATGCAAGTCCGGAAAAAGGTGTCAGTACTGGAAAACGCTGTCCCTCAATACAAGTGAAGCACGGATAAAATGTAAATAGTACACGGTCTCAATCAGATGGGCATCATGAACTGTGTAGATCTTGAAACGTTGTGTTGACTTGGTACAAAATAACTTGACATCGCCGTGGCAGGACTTGAAACTTGAAAGAATCTTATAAACGTTGTGATGAAGACTGGAACACGAAAAAAACTTGGAAACTGGTTGGCTTGAAATTGTAATCTTGAACGTTACAGCGAACAATAGGACATTGAAACTGGAACATTGGATATGCGCAGTGGCAAAGTTCGTTATCCAACTGGACCCGCTGGCAATGACGGAGTTCATGAGGTGGTGTGTTTACAATACCACGCTAAACAGAGGTGACGATCGAATATACAGATTGAATGGCAGCTGTAGATTTCCAAAGTACGAAGGTATACTTGCTTATGTGAATTTGAAAACCATGCCCTGATGAAAATATCGATCCAAAACCATACAGGCCCACCAAATTATATGGTGTTACGGTGGGATATATTAGAGGATCATGCATGTATACGCGAATGATAGCAGGTGTTCATTCAGGACATTATGGTCAGTACACATAACAAAGCCGGTAGGTGAACAGGTTCACGGGAAAACATGGTCAACATTTAATACATAAAGTCACTTCACAATAGTATCCATCAACACAGTCAAAAGTACATAGCAATGGATAAGCGTAGTAGATTATCCCTCGTCCGTCAATAAGTTTCAAACGTTAGACATCTTTACGTGGCATATAATATAATAATGATGCACTACTCTCATCTCCACTCAATCCTGGCCGTTGTACTAAAGGTTCGGGCAATCCACGAAAACCAAAGTAATGCGGCAGAAGAAATCAGGGCAAACCAAATATTAGTACCTCATATCTCAAAGTTACACTTGTAGTAAATTATGGTATGAACTTCTAGATAAGTTCGTGAACCATCTTACACATAACGTGGTGGCCTCATAAAAATCAATAATGCCACAATGGATATATTCATATCACGCTCCATTATCCCGGAGCTCGAAAAATTACATCCCTCTTGGACGCAAACACAAAGACGGAAGCCCAATTAATTTACACACTGAACCCCACGACATGCGACCGAAACGTCACTAGTTGACCGTCGCTCAACACTGGTGAACGCATCGCTCACCACGGGTGGACGCTTCGTGCAAACTGTAGTTTGACTACAGGCGAACACAATTCCTCACATAAAAATGGAAATGTGCTAGCGTGTAGTAACATGTCACACTATTTTATCTGCATCTCAAATCTATCCTTAATACTTAGCGAATAACTGAATTTGAGAGAGCGCGGTATATACGAGGGGCGTTCAGAAAGTAATGCACCACATCGTTTTTCTCAGCTAATAATGAAGATAGAAGAATGAAATTTTGCACACTTCAAATATGGCATGTGTCAATTGTGTGCACCAAATTGCACCGCAACCGGCCAAATAATACGGCTGCCCTAAACCGTTGAAATGGAGCGCGTTAGCAACTTGCGTTATAAACAGCGAATTGTGATAGAATTTCTCGTTGCAGAGAAGGAAACTGTTGTGAATATTCACAAGCGTCTATGTGATGTGTATGGAAGTTTTGCAGTCGACAGGAGTATAGTCAGTCGCTGGGTTCAGAGAATCAAAGAATCAGGAAGTGGAGATACGGAGCTGCTTGATCGGCCGCGCTGTGCACGTCCTGCCACAGCCACCAACGCAGAAATGTTGAAATGCGCTGAGGGCATTATTCTTACTGATAAGCGAATCACTACTCAACATTTGGCCTTACAGCTGTCAGTCAGCATTGGTAGTGCAAATGCAGTTATAAAAACTCTTGGATTTTCTAAGGTTTGCGCAAGATGGGTTCCTCGAAGTCTCACAAATGACCACCGATTGCAAAGGAAAGCAATTTCTTCTCAATTGTTGGAGCGTTTCAATGCTGATGGAGAGAACTTTTTGGCTAAGATCGTTACAGGTGACGAAACCTGGGCACATCATTTTGAATCTGAGACAAAAAGACAGTCAATGGAGTAACATTATCCGCAATCACCAAGAAGAAAGAAATTCAAGACAATTCCTTCAGCTGGAAAGGTCATGATCACTGTCTTTTGGGACACTGAAGGTGTGATTCTTGTGGACGTTATGCCAAGAGGCGAGACAATCAATTAGCAAGCTTACATTAAGACATTGAAAAAACTCAATCAACGTTTTCGCAGAGTTCGGCCGCACAAGAATCCAGCAGACCTGCTTCTCCTTCACGACAATGCGCGTTCTCACACAAGTCTGGCAACACGGGAAGCAATCACCAAATTGGGTTGGACTGTACTACCCCATCCACCCTATAGTCCCGACTTGGCACACTCTGATTTTCATCTATTTGGTCCACTTAAAGATGCACTCCGTGGGACAAGGTTTGAAGATGATGAAGGAGTGATTCATGCAGCGAAGAAATGGCTACATGATCAAGACAAAATCTGGTACGGGCTAGGAATACATGCACATGTTTCGCGCTGGCATAAAGCCGTACAAGTTGATGGGTATTATGTTGAATAATACCGATGTTTACATGACATATCCATGTATATTGTGTGTAAAATTCATGCTTTTTGAATAAACAGCTCCTGAGAAAAACGATGTGGTGCATTACTTTCTGAATGCCCCTCGTATACAGATCATGGTGTTATCATCACCAGAAGACGTTACAATTCACACCTTCTGTATAGTAGGGGAATCAGGAACTGCGTTTCCCGGATCAAAGGTTTCTTAGTTCATTCTACTCATTCTACTGACCGACATCAGATGATTTTGCCGTGCACGGGCCTCTCTTAGATTACGTCCCCTTGCGCAGATCAAAAGCGAACGTCAAAGGTGGTCGGGAAAATATTATCGCCCCTTGTCTCTCTTTAAACAATCTGTTATTTCTACGTGCATCCGTCTAATGACCGATAATTGGCAAATCAGCTCGCGTGAGGAACTCAGGTAAACAAACGCGATTCGCTCCCTTGTTAAACTGGCAGGTTTGCGAAAGTTGGTAAACATCTCTGTTGTTATGTTCCAGAAAAAAGGCGTGGATTCAAAAGTGAGTCATACAAACAGAAAATTGCGTGGTTTTGCTTAGCCAATGGTAGACATTAAATGGGAAAGCAAAGGCTGTCAGATTACTGTATCAATATTTCCGTTCCACGTCACACCTATGCCTTACACATAGATTTTGCTGGCCGCAGATTTTGGTCAGGCTGAGCCTATAAAAACTCTCCCGCCCCCTTCTCGCGGCTGGCAAGTCTGTCACAGTGTTATTTATTATTTATTCCTCATAAATGTGCCACGTACAGCTTATCACCTATACTTTAGTGCTATTAAATTGTCGGTGTCTGTTAATTTGTCGTATGGCATTTAGAAATAACAATAGACACTATAATAACGCCGATTTCCAATGAAATATAAACAAATATCCTTTCCTCCCACTGTCTGTCGCCTAACCGGTCTGGTCAGGTTTACTATCGGTCTACGCTGTAAACATAATTTACCCTCTCGACTCAGCAGCTACGATCGGGTGGTCGTGGTTTAACATTTTAATTGAATATCTGGTTAGGAAAATCGTTACGCGTTATTTTATTTAATCTGCCTTACTAGCAAGAAGAAAAGAAATTCTAAGCGAAGTATTTTACTGTATGTTTAAGTATTTAAGTGTTTAACTTTAAATGCTATCACTGTAAAATACCTCTAACACTTAGCACTATTTACCAGAAAAATCCAGAATAAAAATCTCCACAAATAAAGTTTTTTTATTTTTTGTGTGTTTAAACAATAAAATCCAGAGGGAAAAAATGGTTATGACTGCGAGCTAGCCTTTCTTCTCAAATTCTGACTGGCGACTGATAGCTGGGTTAAAAACACAGTCGTATGTATCTCAGAATATGCCTTTTCATCTCTAATATCGTTAATTTGCGCTCCAGTGTGAGACACAAATTCAGAAGCGAACGATGAAAGTTCAAAGGCTTACGTTTCGGTCCTCTCCAACGGTTCTCGTCTGGAGTGGGGACCAACATCAAAAGACTTTCTTTCCCCATAGCGGTTCTCTCTGTAGAATGCCCGTTCCAAGATCAAAAGAAACTTAGGGATTGCTAGACTTTCCCTGGACAAACTTCAAAGGTGTCAGTTCCGCTATAGGCTCTTTTTCCATTATACGTTACAGTGGCAGAGGTAGTAGTAGTTGCAGTAGCAGTAGTAGTTGTAGTAGTAGTTGCAGTAGTAGCAGTAGTAGTAGTAGTAGTAGTTGTAGTAGTAGTTGTTGTAGAAGTAGTTGTAGTAGTAGTTGTTGTTGTAGTAGTATTTGCTGTAGTAATAGTAGTAGTTATTGTAATAGTAGTAGTAGTTGTAGTAGTAGTAGTAGTTGTAGTATTTTTAGTAGTAGTAGTTGTTGTTGTAGTTATAGTATTAGTAGTAGAAATTTCAGTTAAGTGGTAGTAATAATAGTTATAGTATTAGTTGTAGTAGTAGTAGTTGTAGTAATAGTTGTTGTTGTACTAGTTGTAGTAGTAGTAGTAGTAGATGTTGTTGTCGTAGTAGCTGTTGTAGTGGTAGTAGTAGTAGAAATTGTTGCAGTTGTAGTAGTAGTAGAAGTAGTCGTAGTAGTAGTAGTCATAGTAATAGTAGTAGTAGTAGTAGTTGTTGTTGTTGTAGTAGTAATAGTAATAGTTGTTGTTGTTGTAGAATTAGTAGGAGTAGTAGTAGAAGTAGTAGTAGTAGTAGTTTTAGTTAAGTGGTAGTAATAATAGTTTTGGTGTTAGTTGTAGTGTTAGTTTTTGTAAGAGTACTAACAGTTTTAGTTGCAGCGGTGGTAATCAGGGTCGGCTTTAGGAAGTGCTAGGCCTATTCTATGGAACCTCCACAGGGATGACTATGAAAACACATGTAAACATATCTTTAATTTATTTAATCCACGAATTATTTATAGTCTCGGTGACTGTATTAACAATAGCTAAATTATATATTACGTACAACATGTCATATAATATAACTGTAAATATGGTTAAGTGGAACATTATTGTATACTTCAGCTCATGTTTTTGAAACTAATCTTTATTTTTTTCAATGCTGATTAACTCTATAAACTCTTCATTACTTTAGGCTCAATTGACAGGATTGCCAGACTGTTTAACTGATCTTCCAACATTGTTGATCGCAGATATGTTTTAATTAAACTTCACGTTGAGAAATTTCACCTCTGAGGCTATAGTAACCGGAATAGTCGGGAAGATTAAGTCACCTTACTAGTGCTTTATTCTATCTCCACTTTTGGCTAAATTTGACCTGAGGTCATAAATCGACGTAAAATATGTTAATCTACTAGCAATAACCCGTCAAACTTGACGGGTTTTTAATTATAGTGTGCTGTTTCCGTTCGCAGATGAGCAGATAGAAGTACATTCTTAGAGTGTTTTTGGTTTCTTTCCATTATACAGTGTAATCAAACTGTTCATGAACACTGTCATTTGAACGCTTTTCTCTTTGTTGATTGTAACTATTTTCGGGAGAGTATATATAACGGAAACAATATAATTTTTCAATACGGTTGCATTCCTCAGCTGTGACCAACGTACACACGGCGAGAATTATGTCATTTTAGATTCAATTTAAAAGTTCTTTGATGACAACATTTCGTGTGAAAGTGCGTGGATTGTTTTCGAAGATTGTTCCCTGATAATAAGTGGTTTTTCTTTGTCGAGTGCTACTAATTTCGTGAAAGAATAAAAAAATAAAAATAAAACCAAAGTATTTGTTTTATATAACACCCACGCCGCGCAAGTCGCACGCCGCGCGTTGCGCACTTTTTTTTCTGGCGCGAGTTACTATTTTGAGTGAGACCGACCGACGTATCATACATCGGTAATTATATTAGTTGTGTATGTGTGATTACCCTACACAATATCTTACAGTTAATTGTGTGTCGTAAATTTATTTTGAGAGAAAGAGTCTTAGAAATAGTGGTCCTGTCTAGAGTGGAGAATGATGGTGAAAGCTCAGTGATAGAAAAGGTTAGAGAGTAAATAGTTGCTTCACAGAGTGCTGCGGAGAGTAAGGACAGACTTATTTACGACAAATCGTTCCTCTCAATCTTCTCTTCAAACTCTCCTGGTCAAACAATTATTTGCCAGTTTCCAGACACACTCCTGCGCTCACACCGATTTGGTGCTTCAAACACACAGACGCACGTGAATACAAACTATATTAAACGGATAGGGAAAATTTGGGCTTTGGGTATTCCAATACAGTACTAAATGAGTTTAGGCTGTTTATTAACATTAAAATCAATCACCACAATAATCATGTGTTACAGAAAAAATATCATAAGTACAGAAAATACAAATAGCAAGGTGGGGAGGGGGTGAAGAAGATTGGTATCGACTAAGCCCTTCCCGCTTATTAGACAAAGATAAACCCAGTCCGAAGATAGATAGTTATCAGGAACATAGGTAATGTAACCCAACAGTGGATTTAATTACTCTGAAAGAGGTGTTACAATATTAGGTAGGGGTGGTAGACAAAAATCCTGTTATTCCCAATTGTTCTTTCCTTTACTAAGAAAATGAAAAGGGGGGAGGGGGGGGGGGTTTAACAGAGTTAACAAAATATCCCACTTAAAGGATCAATGCAGGGTATACAGAAAAGGTATTACCCGGTAGGCAAGTTAACAAATGGTTTGCAAAAATTAAATCTTCTGTCATTCATGCACGCTTGTGAGGGCCCACATTCATATACTCACATACTTACCGATTGCAGCATCAGACAATCCATAGAATTATATAAACAGCAATTACACTCTTGACATATGAAAATGTCTGGTACTTCGATGTCCCGCCCCAGATGTAGCGAGGTTAGCTGATAGCAAATATTCCCACTTATCGCCGGACTTGAAGCCTAAGAGTTCTTGTGTTTTATTATATAAAAAGGAGTCTATGGGATGGCATTGACACAATTCAATACAAAGGTGAGGATGGAGTGGTCTCTTTAATTTCGCTGCTGGAGGTAAAATTCCTTCATGGCGTGATGATAGCAACTGACCGGTAGGTTTTAAATCCAGTGAGGAAAAACTAGGCTCAGTCACAGTTCAGGTAAATAGGTACTCTCTCTCAGTAGAGCAGTAAATAAAATATCGCTACTGGCAACTGATCATCTTCCAGTTTATCTTACAGATTGTAATTTAATTTGATGGTTTATTTAAATGTTCTTCGGTAGGCTTTCTTTCGTGTAATTATGATAGCTAGGTCGCATCGGACCGCCACACGATTTAATTTAAAATGTTTCATCAATATGTCTGGAAGTTTAAGAATCGAGTCTGGAAGACTCTGTATGATTTCTTTATTGCTGGCATTGCAAAGGTGATCCTTCTATAGAAAAAGATAGAAAACCCATGACAACATAATCATACCTCAAAAATCAAATAATATTCTAACGCGCGATAAATTTACCGTTAAGACTATTATATACACTCGCGTATTTAATTATGTATTTAAGAAAACACGTCACGAGTCTAATGGTTAAAATACACATCTATATATATGACTTAACTAAGTTTATTAACTATAAATTCCTTCGCGACTTTAAAAGTTACTTTAGCATTTAAGCATCTATTATTTTTTGGAAATATTATAATAGATATATCATTAAATTTACCACTGGAACTTTTGGGATAAGTTTAATTTAATAGATTTAAATAAACACAAAATCCAGTGAAATAAAATGAAAGCACTAGACCACTGATCACTTTAACAAATATATTATACCGTGCACAGAAGAAGGAATCATTCCAATGTATCCACCAATTCAGATGGAAATCTAGCAGAATTTCTACTATAGCTAGTGAATCTTAAATCTCTGGCGACCGAATGATAAAATGTCTTTCTTCGTGGTCTGTATATATCTAACTGGAAAGCAAGATTGGGGGGACATGTTAGAATTTGACACCTTTTTAGATCTCAGGAGACTTTTGGGGATCTGACCGCCAGATTAAAGAGAGATGCCGCATCGGTCTTCCGTATCTCCGCTCGCTGCGTCCGCGTCGGCTTTCCCGTTCGCTCCCACTGCGATCGGTTCGGTGGTTAACACCGAGATGTGAAATACCGGCAGGAAACTTGCGTCGCTCGTTTCAGGGACCACTACTGCCTTTGATAGCGCCGCTAGTCTTTCCTGAGATCCCTCAGAGCCTGTTTGATCGTGTGCCGCTACTTTCTGTTTGATTCTGGCATCGTCCCCCATTGGGCCAAGTTAATGAAAATAACTGCATATGATGGCTCAAGAGATATCCGTGGGCATGATTTAACCTCTCCTTAAATCAATGCGATGACCAGAATGTACGGTAGATAAACTGTCCACATATTAATCAGCAAACGTGTTGACCATCTGCGTGGAAAGGTTGCATGCTAATGAGTCCAGGTGGGGAAAAAAATCCCGTTTGACGAAAAGTTACCACAATATTTGGGGGCACTGATGTTATCCTAAGGGGTCGTTACAAACGGGTCGTACCTTATCATACAACGTTCAGGGTCAGCTGAGTTAGTCTGTCACAATCGCCCCCTCTTTTGAGACGTGAAAACGTTTTTTCATGTTTGATTTATGACAATGAAGCTGCCCTGATCGGTAGCTTTTGGATAATTGGTATCTTCAACTTCCTCCTCTTCCTCCGTAGTCCAGTTTCTACTCAGGAAATCAGCCCCGACATTCTGTCTTCCCGGAATGTATTCCACTTTGAAAGAATAAACGCTTAAAAGAAGGACCCAACGCATGATCCTTGCGTTAAATTCTTTATTGGCACCAAGAAAGGCTAACGGAGCGTGGTCTGTTTGCACCGTGAAAGATGTACCATAGAGAAACTCATGATGGCGTCTGATACCGTCAATCAGAGCGAGACATTCTCTTTCGACAATGCTGTAGTTCCGTTCAGCTTTATTTAATTTCCGACTGCCATAGGCAACTGGAAATAGCATGTTCGGGTTACTGTCTTCGGCTTGAAGCAGTGTTGACCAGATGCCCTGACCTGAAGCGTCGACCCGCAGTACAAAAGGTTTCTTGAGGTCAGGCAACCTCAAAATGGGGTATGCAGACAACTGTCCTTTCAAAGTGCTGTACGCGTGTTCGCACTTTTGATCCCAAATGACCTTATCAGGACAACCTTTCTTTGTGAGGTCAGTCAGAGGTGCCGTCAGTCAGTTGCAGTTCTGGATGTATTTCTGATAGTATGCACATAGTGATAGGAACGAACGAGTGTCTTTCTTGGTTCGGGGCCTTTTAGCTGCAATTATTTTCTCCACGTTCTTCTTAACGGGCCAACTACAGCCGTGAGAAATAGTATGCCCCAGGAAGTCTAGCTTTTCAAACCCGATGAGACATTTGCTAGGTCTGGCTGTGAGACCAGTTTCCTGTAGTCTCCTGAGGAGCATAGCAACCATAGCAATATGTTCGTCGTAGGTTTCCGATGCAATTAATATGTCATCCATGAAATTATGGATATGGGGACTTCGCAAAGGTTCTAGAAGCTTCCTCAACATCCTGGTAAACTCTCCTGGTGCGTTATGCAATCCGAACGGCATCACGTTAAATGTGTAATGTCCTTCACTAGTGCTGAAAGCTAACAAAGGTTTAATTTCCTCCTTGACTTGTATTTGATAATAACCTTTACTGAGGTCAATCTTGGAGAAAATCTTTGCTTTGCTGAGCTTGGTGAACAACTCAGAATCAGTTTGGAGAGGTTCGGGCTGGAATTCCGTTACAGCGTTTAGCAACCGGTAATCTATACACAGCCGAACTTCCTTATTGGGCTTCTGCAACAGCACTACACTCGAACTGTAAGGAGATGTAGACTCACTGATAATTCCTGCCTGACGCAGCTTGTCTATTTCTCCGCGAAGTGCATCAGCTTTAGCGTACGGGATGGGGTAAACTCTGGTTCGAATAGGGGTCTCTTTTGTTAATTTCATATCAAATTCGATGAGATTTATTCGACCAGGTACATCCGTTAAGACTGCACTGTACTGTTTTAGTAGCGCCCTGGTTTCTGTTTGTTGTTCTTGTGAGAGATTGTCGCCGAACTTGACATCTTTAAAGGATTCTGTGGATTGCAATGGGTACTCCATGCAACCATCATCATCTTCCTCGTCTTCCGTTGCTATGGCGACAGCCATGAGATGCTCGGAGGATGGCACCGGTCTTTCCAAATATTTCTTAAGAAGATTTATGTGGAAGACCTTCTCCTTTCCTTTGATGGAGATCTTGTAATTGGTACGACTCCCGTAGACGCTTGGGGACGAAGTACCCTCTCGGTAGGCGAATAAAAGGTATCAGCCAATATAATTCGGTATAGGTCCCAGTCTTCCGGTTTCTCCTGACCCAGCTTACGTAACATCCTGATAAGGGTTCCGTTGACTTTTTCTACTAACCCCCTTCCGGACGTATTATAAGGGCTTGCGTAGATCTGCTGGTTCCTCAGGATTGTTACAATCTCTTCCATCAACAGGCTACGGTATGGGGATTTATTGTCGGTCAAAACATTTTGAGGGAAACCCAACCTTGAAAATATCTGCACGAGGGCTTCTGCGACATGCTTGGAATTCGTGCATGTTAGCGGTATAGCTTCGGCCCACAAAGTGCAAGTGTCGACTAAGGTCAGGATGAACCTGTTCCTTCTTTTGGTCCTTTCCAGGGGTCCAATGATGTCGACTACAACATGTTGAAATTGGGTCCCCACTACTGGCGCTCCACCCATGGGAATAAAGGGTGTCCGATGCTTCTGTGCGATCCGTTGGCACTGGGCGCAGGATTTCACATACCTGATAATGTCAGAGTTCATTTCTGGCCACCAATAGTGGGTTTTTATTCGCTGAATAGTGGCGTTTTGTACCATATGTCCGCTAAAGGGAAGAGAGTGCCCCATTTCTAAGATCTGGCTTCTGTACTGCGACGGTACTAGGAGCAGGTTATTCCCCGTGTCCGGGTTGCCCGTTCTACGATACAATACGCCATCCTTAGAAAAGATGTCTCCGTTGTGTCTGGGGTCCTTAGCCATGGGCAGTTTTCTAAAGCATAGCTCCAGAGTAGGGTCCTTTTGTTGCGCCTCCTTCAGTTCATTCGGCAACAAATTTGGCGCAGGCTCCTTCTCCTTCTTGGCTTGCCCTCTTGTGGTTACCGCTGCCACAATCGGCTCCTTTGGTCTCTGATGCGTGATGCCATATGATGATGGATGGTATCCGCATGTCTGGTTTTGTGTAGTGTGCAGAATAGGACGTCAGTAAACTCACGACGTATAAAGTCAATGATTCTTGTAACAGCCGTTGACGTTTTTCTTCATTATTTATTGTGGACGCCACAGTGACAAAATGGTTACGCGAATATGTAGGCACATCAAACAGTCATTATCACAGCAACATTCAATACAGCAATAGACGGTAGACAGCATTACAATGATGAGTCAGATGCATGTTATATTTCATAGTGCTGTAAATGTAGTCAGGTGAAAAACTCCATCCTTTTCTATAACAGCCAGGAGATAACCAGATGTATGAGATCAGTTCACTCTCCTTAGTCTGACTTCAGCAAGACAGACACGTCTGCCGAAGTATAAATAATGTCCTCAAAAATATCCTCTAGATAATAAAGGTTTTCCAAACCTAGTTCATTTAACAAAGTAGCAAGTAATGGTCCTTGGGACATGCATCAACCGATGCAGTACAATACAGCGACATGTGAGCTGGGAAAACATCTCGTGACGACGACTTTCGAAGACAGGCTATGAATCGAAATCGCTCACGACCCAAAATCGATAGAGTTAATGAAAAGTCAATTTACCTTGCCTTCAGGAAATACACAGAAATATCACGCCTCCCGACATGTGGGAAACACTAGAGGTATTATCTCGAATAAACGAAATATCCATTAAGAGGACTACACATCCCTGACAGAACAAAAAATAGCGGAGATCCCCTCTTCAACGAGGCATCTCTTTCGCCATTCAAATCGCTCACTCCCCACTAGTGGTGGGCGGAAACCGATCGACCAAAAAACAAGACCAGTCATGCGCAGTCCAGCGCAAAAAGACCACAGCTCAAAACTTAACTGCATTCAATACCAACGCGGAAGACAAATGCTTACCGAGAAAAGTGACTATAAATTTCAAGCAGTTGTTGCCCTTGCGTTATAAAATAGATATTGTAATAAAACGATGTTGCGAGAATTTATCACGCAACATATCACCACCTCCTCCCGATAAAAAAAAAAAATGTGGAACATATTTTTTTTTTTTAAATATCAAAGAGCATGCGATAAGCGGCTCAAAACGCACGAATTATGCGCTGATAATTAATTAAATTGCCTAACATGAGGCTAAATATAGAGTGTCTGGTGAGGATATACCTCAACAGAAAAATAAATATGTCTCAAAAAATATTCACATCGGGGAGGTGTCACCAACACACAT
>JAMPIV010019869.1:535000-839501 GCA_024509875.1 Oreohelix idahoensis | reverse complement strand
TCTGGGAGCGGATTTTTTAAGCCGCCATCCGTGTGATGAGAATCACCGTAAACCCCAGAAATAATAATAAATTTCTATATGTGTATATAGAATAAAGGACTGACATATAATGTCTGTTTTAAGAGGGGAGGTGTCATGAAATATTCTAATCCACATATATAAATTATTAGGTAAATATGAAGCCTAACAAATAAAATTAATAAAGAGAAGAGCAATGGTAAAATAACAGTGCTGTCACAAAGAATGTACTCGAAATCCCCCTTGTTTTCTGCTTCGTCTGCAAATTGTAACGCTTTCACGTTGATATAAAAGCTTACTGTATTATTACCCGCCTTCTTCAATGAAACGTGTGCTGCATTTCTAAGAAAAACATTGAGACGTACTGCGTAATGACCTAAATTAATCCTAACATTAATTATATTACGTTACCAAAACGAACGAACAGATGGACAAAAGGATAGCGAGAGGGGAGGGCTGAAAATCAGGAACGCATGCAACACGCGACGCGCGATATACAAATGCTGGCATCACGCGTGTAAGTCTACAAGCACTAACTTTTTCAGACGGACAGTGATAAAATACACTACCCTTTCCCAGAGTTAGGTTTATAAATCATAACAAACTCTTATTAGAAAAGACAACATTAGATGGGTTTACGTTTGAACACATAACAGTACCCAGACAGCACATCTTCGAAACAGGAGGTAGAAGAAATTGCATATTTTGAACGCAGCCACGTAGCTCCTTTAAATTAGTATTTTTGGGTTCCTTAGGGCTTGCTGACAAATAATATGTAAAACGTTACGCAAATAGTCCAGGAATTAATAAATTATACCCAAAATAAAATATTGGGGGTGCCTGACAGCATAAAATCATTTCTGCTCATAAGATTTTTTTTTAACGTGTTTGAAAAAAATTTACGTTACAGAAATAGCCTACCATGTAAACTTCAAATTGATTGGAGCGCAACAAATGAAAGCCTAACCACGATTGGTCGGGCTATAAATACTATCTTGGTTGTTAGGGGAGACGGGAAAACATAACATTTTTTCAAACACTTGTCGAAACGTGGCTCATTGGCCAGTCTCGCTGATATACACACTTGGGAGCGTTAGTTCGAAACCACTTGTTTAAATACACTTGATAAAGCATCAGTGCGTTGAAGCCAGCTTATATTTGGCTCAATAAAAGCCTGGAAGATAAGCAGATGGAAATTTGTGCCAGTTTGTGCCAGAATTCATTGCTAATCAACGTATCTGTGTTATTCGTATGAATTGTGGGACAGTGGTCTTGATGGTACTGAGCAGCACCTAGTCAGAGCTTTGCTGAATCCAGAGTCGGACAGCATACTCCTTGGTCTTTTTAGCTATCAGTGAGGTGTCTCCTGAGCCCAGAGGAGAATTCGAGCAGAGGAGTCCTTTCCTGCCGCCATCACTCAAGATAAGCAGAGTTGGCCAGCTGAGCTCAACATTATTTCCCCTCATCTTGAAATAACTTTATAAAAATACTATTCAGAGGGGAATTTACTTGTCTTAAAATCAGGAACTTTGAACATCTCAAATACTGGTCCCTAAAGACAAACTATTGAAGGCATGATGACAAATACCAACAGAGCTTGAACAAAACAAAACCAGTATTACCTCATTTTACTACTACACAACTGACACACATAGAACATTTGTAATAATATATGTCACTACAATATTCATATTAAATACATTCTGTACATAACTTGTAATTTAAATTGATTGTGATTCCTGGTTCCCTTGTAGTTGAATCAGGACACATATTCATTCATGCCAGTAATGAATACATATTGTTATTCGAAAGTTTATCAGTGACTCTTTTAAGATATCTTTGTAGAATGTTATATGTATGTGAGTGTCACAGTGTTGTCAAGAGTAGTGGATTAAATTAAATTGTTTATCTGTCTGTTGTTGTGACTTACACTTCATCATACACATACCCTAGACACATAACGTAGCATCACACTATTCCAGAATAATTCTGACTGAGATATATAGATATGTGGTAGCAAGTAAGGTTATCTATAATACACTACTCTTAATAGATATAGATACCTTCACAGCTGATCTCAGTCAGTACACTAAGTTCCCTATGGGTATTTATAACATCCCACTTCACCACACTGTTGAATGCCAGCCGACGCGGACGGCGCCGGGAGGCGACGCCGCATAGATGGGGCGGTCCACAGGAAGGTTACAGCCAGTGATGCCACAGCTGGGTATTTCTTACTAGATCTGGGTTTTTGGGCTTCCGTCTGGGTATCTGGGTAATTGTTTTCCAAATCTGCATTAATCTGGGTATATTTGACAATTGGCATTTACAATGTATGTATATTCTGTGCACTGAGCGTTATACATTATATTTATATTATAATTAAATGTAAAAAATTATGTGCTATATATTTTTTATTCCACTTAAATTTAATTCTTGTTTTTAACCACGTCAATGACGTTGTTTTTTTACTCGTTTACATCAGCTCAAACTGGCATATACATTGTGTTGGGGAAAAAAAAGCTATTACAAGTTTTTCATCAAACCAAAAGAGCCCTGTCTCCAAGATAAAATTGCTAAAGCGGAGATACTGTTGTCGGCTTTCATGGCAGAACATAATACTCCGTTTTCGCAAGCTGGTCATTTGATTGAATGTTGTAAGCAGATATTTCCAGACAGCACAATTGCTCAAAAAATGTCACTGAAGCGCACCAAGGCTGCCTATGTGATGCAGTACGGCATTGCTCATTTTGAGCGGCTTGAAGTTATAAACACTTGCAGAAATCAGAAATGTTCTATACTCGTTGATGAGAGTACTGATATTTCTACGAACCAGATGTTGGCAGTCGTTGTGCAATTCTGTGACACAAAAACAAAAAAAGTATTTGATTCACTGTTAGACCTCATTGAGGTAGAGGATGGGACTGGTCTTGTTGAGCACGCATGAAATCCCGCTTAGTAACGTCATTGGTTTTGCTGCAGACAACTGTGCCACTATGATGGGGACTGCAAGTGGTTTACAGGCCCATCTGAAGAAAGAGATTCCACATGTCTTTGTTCTCGGCTGTGTTTGTCATTCATTTGCACTTTGTGCAAATGCTGCCAGAAACCACCTACTATCTTAGCAGCGCAGTTTAAACAGTTGTTTCAGAAGAGAGTCTTGATCGTCTGTCTGATCAATGGCGAGAACTGGCATCGTACCGAAAAGATCTTGGACATCTAGTGGATGAGGATCCGCCCACATTCTGGCTGGACTGTAACAAGTAACAGATGCTAATAACCAGAAGAAATTTGATGTTTTGGCTGACCTCATGTGCACGCTTATGGCACTACCTCACTCCTCAGCATGCGTCGAAAGAGTGTTTTCGAAGGTTAACTTAGTTAAAACTAAACAAACCAACAAGCTTTTGTGTGAAACAGTTTCCAATCGAATACTAGCCAAGCAAGCAAGCAGTTGCCAAAGATGGAGTTTGTCATAAGTTTAATCCTAGTAAATGCGTGGTTGAAGATGTGCGTGAAGGACGTTGTCGGCAGAGATATGCAAAGATTTTGGAACTTCACAATCAAGATTCCACGTTGTCAATTCATGCATATGATCTTGACGAAGGAGAAGTTGTCGACATTAATGCCGAGTCTCTGACAAGTGACATTTTTCAACAGTAACAAGTTACAACTAACATTTTATATTTAATTTGAGGAACATTTTGTTAATGTAACTAATGTAAGTATATTACTGTTAAAATATCTTATTTTCAAGAGTTCATATATTGGGGTGTTATTAAAATCATTTTTATTTAATTGTGAATTTTTGGTAATTAAAAAAAATAATAAAAATGAAGAAATACATAAAAATTGATAGCACACAGATTATTTGTGCTAAAGATGAACATAAAAGATTATGTAAACATCGTCTAACCCGAGTATTTGAGGCATAAAATAATCTGGGTATTTCTGGGTTTTTTTAAGAAGAACATCTGGGTTTATCTCTAGAACTTGAGTGGCAACGCTGGTTACAGCTACGTTCTGAGCTCGGCCGGTCCGCCGGCTAGCGGCGGCGGCCTCGCCGAGCCCGAGCCCATTCTAGTCCCGCTTCGTACCCCGGTCCGACTGACCCAGCCCTCAGAGCCAATCCTTTACCTGAAGTTACGGATCAAATTTGCCGACTTCCCTTACCTACATTGTTCTATCCACTAGAGGCTGTGCATATCGGAGACCTGCTGCGGATATGGGTACGGCCTGCCACGAAATTCACACCGTCTCCGTGGGGTTTTCAAGGGCCGATGGGAGCGCACCGGACACCGCAAAAGCCGCGGAGCTTTACTGGGCCGCGGTCCTTATCTCCGGGCAAGCAGATTCCAGGGATGTGGCTCCTGACAAAGAAAAGAGAACTCTTCCCGGGGCTCCCGCCGACGTCCCGCACTTCGTTTGCGTTGCCGCACAAAGCAACACTTTATAATAATTGAGATGAAAGTGAGTTGTAATGCTTACAAAGATACTGGTGTGCGAGACATAACACGTTATAAAACACTCAGATGTATGTAAGACGTAACATATTAGTACTTTATAACAGTGACTCTCATCTTATTTACACCATGACCCACATTTCACAGTTGATGAACCAGGTGTGGTGATCAATGTGCCAAAATGAACACGTAAAAATTAATTGCGCTAAAAATTATATTTCATGATAAAAGTTCATTTACTACTTTACTTAAAATTTAACGCTGAACAACAAATAGAAATTGCAAATGTTTGTTATAAAACGCACACGAAAACTCGCCTTAAAATTTCGAGTAAGGAAAATGTAAATACACGACCCATCGTTGCCTTTCCCGCGACCCAATTTTATTTCGCGACCCAGCTAGTAGTGGCTCCATGCTCCGTACCGAGCGCAAGGAAAATAGTGATTATGATGATGAAAGTGATTATGATGAAAGTGATGATGATGATGATGAAAGTGATTATGATGATAGTGATGATGATGATGATGATGAAAGTGATTATGATGAAAGTGATGATGATGATGATGAAAGTGATTATGATGATAGTGATGATGATGATTAATAATTTTATCTTGTCCACGGATTTTCACTGAATATCTTTCCCTCACTGGTTCTGAATGTTTGTGTCTAAGTAAAATGGGAGTCGAAGTTGTGATTCCGAATACAGCAAGCATAACATGAAATCATTGGTCGCTGGTCAAAGGTCAGTAGTAACTGTTGTCTGTAAGATCTAAATAGCCTTCAGGGGTGGGACGAAAAGAAGGCGATCTGTGAAAGGAGGGGCAGATAAAAATAAACTTGGCAAGGTCTAAGGTCTGCATTATCAATTCTCCTGGCTCTGGTTTTTTGTTTGTTTTTTCCTTCCTTTTCTTAAATTCTACATTCAGTGTCTACCATCGAGTACCCGTAGGCAGTGAATAAATAAAACAAAAAAGGTATTAGGTAGGCACCCATAAAAGAGAGAGAAAGAAAAGAATAAAGAAGGACATGAGACAACTGAAAGGCATGAGAAGTAATAGATACCAGAGAGGTTCTGTCCAGGTGCACCACAATGAAGCCTTATCCTTGCTGCAAAAGTGACCGTGGTACAACATATAGTAGCTAAGCACTCCAAAAAGGTAGTTCCTTTCACAATACACAACTCGTAACTATGGGATATTAGCAGACGTTATAACAGACACTGCTATTTTCATTAATTTCCTTGTTCGCAAGTATAGACCAAATAACACACAACAGGTCGTACTATTTACGCCTGCTTGATTAGTGACAAACTTAAATAATAGAGGACATATAACATTTGTTGGTTTCGGTAACGAATGTGTAAACATAAAAATAAACACATAGGGAAACCTGAGGTCTGTAGCCGGACACACAAAGGGTTGTTGAGTTGTTGAGTTGTTGAGTCGGCTTCAAGATGTTCTCAATCCCCTCCTGACATTTTAGAAGTCCAACTCCCGACTCCCACTAAACTCTATTTACGAGTCATATGGCATACACCACTAAACTCTATTTACTAGTCACATGGAAAACACCACTAAACTCTTGTAACTTGTCATATGGCATACACCACTAAACTCTTGTTACTTGTCATATGGCATACACCACTAAACTCTTGTTACTAGTCATATGGCATACACCACTAAACTCTTGTTACTAGTCATATGGCATACACCACTAAACTCTTGTTACTTGTCATATGGCATACACCACTAAACTCTTGTTACTAGTCATATGGCATACACCACTAAACTCTTGTTACTTGTCATATGGCATACACCACTAAACTCTTGTTACTTGTCATATGACATACACCACTAAACTCTTGTTACTAGTCATATGGCATACACCACTAAACTCTTGTTACTTGTCATATGGCATACACCACTAAACTCTTGTTACTTGTCATATGGCATACACCACTAAACTCTTGTTACTTGTCATATGGCATACACCACTAAACTCTTGTTACTTGTCATATGGCATACCCCACTAAACTCTTGTTACTTGTCATATGGCATACACCACTAAACTCTTGTTGTATGTCATATGGCATACACCACTAAACTCTTGTTACTAGTCATATGGCATACACCACTAAACTCTTGTTACTAGTCATATGGCATACACCACTAAACTCTTGTTACTACTTATATGGCATACACCACTAAACTCTTGTTACTAGTCAAATGGCATACACCACTAAACTCTTGTTACTTGTCATATGGCATACACCACTAAACTCTTGTTACTAGTCATATGGCATACACCACTAAACTCTTGTTACTAGTCAAATGGCATACACCACTAAACTCTTGTTACTAGTCATATGGCATACACCACTAAACTCTTGTTACTAGTCATATGGCATACACCACTAAACTCTTGTTACTAGTCATATGGCATACACCACTAAACTCTTGTTACTACTTATATGGCATACACCACTAAACTCTTGTTACTAGTCATATGGCATACACCACTAAACTCTTGTTACTAGTCATATGGCATACACCACTAAACTCTTGTTACTACTTATATGGCATACACCACTAAACTCTTGTTACTAGTCAAATGGCATACACCACTAAACTCTTGTTACTAGTCATATGGCATACACCACTAAACTCTTGTTACTTGTCATATGGCATACACCACTAAACTCTTGTTACTAGTCAAATGGCATACACCACTAAACTCTTGTTACTTGTCATATGGCATACACCACTAAACTCTTGTTACTTGTCATATGGCATACACCACTAAACTCTTGTTACTAGTCATATGGCATACACCACTAAACTCTTGTTACTAGTCATACGGCATATACGCTAAACTCTTGTTGTATGTCATATGGCATACACCACTAAACTCTTGTTACTAGTCATATGGCATACACCACTAAACTCTTATTACTAGTCATATGGCATACACCACTAAACTCTTGTTACTTGTCATATGGCATACACCACTAACCTCTTGTTACTAATCATATGACATACACCACTAAACTCTTGTTACTAGTCATATGACATACACCACTAAACTCTTTTTACTAGTCATATGACATACACCACTTAACTCTTGTTACTAGTCATATAGCATACACCAATAAACCCTTGTTACTAGTCATATGACATACACCACTAAACTCTTGTTACTAGTCATATGGCATACACCAATAAACTCTTGTTACTAGTCATATGACATACACCACTAAACTCTTGTTACTAGTCATATGGCATACACCACTAAACTCTTGTTACTAGTCATATGGCATACACCACTAAACTCTTGTTACTAGTCATATGGCATACACCACTAAACTCTTGTTACTAGTCATATGACATACACCACTAAACTCTTGTTACTAGTCATATGACATACAGTTCGGAGTCCGGATATTTTTTTAAAAGGACTCCGTCTCCAACTCCACTAAAATAACGACCGACTCCACGACTTCGTCTCCCGACTCCAACTCCACAGTCCTGGAAACAATGAACAAAAATGGGTCATTGGTAGGCAGTTATAGCTCCCCCTGCCTATCATTGGGTCACTGTTGTAGTGGCCACGCTTATAATAGTTTATTGGTCGTTTCCTTTAAGATCCTCCAGGAACATAGGAACAAACACATGCCACGCCTTATTGTCCTGTGCCATCAGCTCTTTTCATGTCTTCTTTTTTCTTTTCCTCTCTATCTCCCATTCACTCCTGAATGTGTCTTTTGGTCTCCGTCTACCACTCTTACGCTGGTGATTCCAGGGCAAGCACTGCCATGTAAAACTGTAAACAGTTCCCTCAGTGTGTGTCCTATCAATCGTCATCATCTTCTTCTCATCTCTAGTCCAATGGCACTTGTCTCATTCTTACCGTCAGTGTCACATTTGTGATCTTGTCATGCCAATAATGGGCCGGCTACTCCATGTCTGTAGAAACGTTTAGCAACAAAATAATAGTTTATTATGAAAGTATTATAAGGACTCAACAACATCTGGAAGTTTTCTCAGTACAGCACAAACACCAAATTAAGATTATACGAGCTCTCGTATGAGAGCTGTGTACTTTCTGTGCTTCTCTATGGTGCGGAATGCTGGAGAGTAACAGAGAAGGACATGTTGAAACTGTCCTCTTTCCACACAATGTGCCTAAGGAAAATTCACCGAATAGTTAGGCCAAATAGCATCACCAACCAAGAACTACTTTTTCGGAATAACCAAGAGGACATACACACCATCATAGCTGACAGACGCTGGAGTTGGGTTGGCTACGTCCTCAGAAGGGTCCCTGATGCCATTACAGGAACAGCTATGCTATGGACCCACCTCCGAAGGAAAGCGAAAGAGAGGCCGACCAAAAACAACTTGGCGAAGAAATGTGGAGGCTGAGATGCAAAGAATGAACCAGAGTTGGGGCACTGTACGAAGGATGGCCGCCGACCGAACAAAGTGGAAGCAATTTGTTGCTACCCTACAAGACGCCACAAAGCGTGATGGCCACTGACTGCTTTGACAGTCTGCGGCTAAGGATTAAAGAAGACGGATATAAGGAGTCTATGTTGCTGACTAATCTTCTTTTTTCTAGGAGAACCTCCAGATCTGGGACCTAGAATGTTCGAACACTGAACCAACAAGGGCCGACGGCATAGGTGGCAGCAGAAATGAGGGACTACAAGATCGCTGTCTTGGGACAATACATATGGAGAAGAGAATTTAAGACAGAAGTGAAAATGATGAGGAAAAGGTGGAATGAACTTGAGCTGAGGGCACGTGACAGGAGGAGTTGGCAAGTGTTTGTGGAAGGCCTCTGCTCCTTGGGAAACTAAAGGGTATTGACTGATTGATTGATGTTAGTAATATTTGTGATAATTTTAAGCAAGTCGCAAAAAGGAAAAAGTTGAGATACGAGAGAATGGTAATAAGATTACGCATGTGTATGAACATGTAGGCATGATATATTAAATTATAGGACTAAATTGTGTATGAACATGTAGGCAAAATATGATGTATTGGCAAAGGGTATAAAAGGGTGACATGTAAGAGTAAATGATGTAGACGGATTTGATGTAATGGCGAATGGTGTTAAATGGTGGGATGTAATGGCAAGTGTTGTGAAAGGGTGTGATGCGATGTTAAAAGCGTGGTTTGTTCTTGTGTTAATAGTTTTGTTCATTATCTTTTTACGTTTCGTTGATTATTTACTTTCTTGTTTAGATATTTCTTTCAGGTTTTACGATTTTCTTGCATTAGTATTGTTCTTTTTTCTCTCATCATCGTTGTTGTTTACTTTTTTGATCATGACAATATTATCGGGACTAGGTTGAACGAGACCCAAGAACCTGGCTTTGTGGTTCTCAAGAAGTCGTTCAGTACGAACATCGCTTGAGCAGCCTAGCTGGCCTTTAACATGTGTTCAATACAAACATGGGGGAACTGTCCCTTATAATGTGGGGGTTTGAACGAAACGATTCAAGAAAATTGATTTGGCTAGGTACAGGCTTCCTACAAGGGGACCGGATATGAATCCATGGTACAGGCTTCCTACAAGGGGACCGGATATGAATCCATGGTACAGGCTTCCTACAAGGGGACCGGATGTGAATCCATGGTACAGGCTTCCTACAAGGGGACCGGATGTGAATCCATGGTTCAGGCTTCCTACAAGGGGACAGGATGTGAATCCATGGTACAGGCTTCCTACAAGGGGACCTGGTGTGAATCCATGGTACAGGCTTCCTACAAGGGGACCGGATATGAATCCATGGTACAGGCTTCCTACAAGGGGACCGGATATGAATCCATGGTACAGGCTTCCTACAAGGGGACCGGATGTGAATCCATGGTACAGGCTTCCTACAAGGGGACCGGATATGAATCCATGGTACAGGCTTCCTACAAGGGGACCGGATGTGAATCCATGGTACAGGCTTCCTACAAGGGGACCAGATGTGAATCCATGGTACAGGCTTCCTACAAGGGGACCAGATATGAATCCATGGTACAGGCTTCCTACAAGGGGACCGGATATGAATCCATGGTACAGGCTTCCTACAAGGGGACCGGATGTGAATCCATGGTACAGGCTTCCTACAAGGGGACCGGATGTGAATCCATGGTTCAGGCTTCCTACAAGGGGACAGGATGTGAATCCATGGTACAGGCTTCCTACAAGGGGACCTGGTGTGAATCCATGGTACAGGCTTCCTACAAGGGGACCGGATATGAATCCATGGTACAGGCTTCCTACAAGGGGACCGGATATGAATCCATGGTACAGGCTTCCTACAAGGGGACCGGATATGAATCCATGGTACAGGCTTCCTACAAGGGGACCGGATGTGAATCCATGGTACAGGCTTCCTACAAGGGGACCGGATATGAATCCATGGTACAGGCTTCCTACAAGGGGACCGGATATGAATCCATGGTACAGGCTTCCTACAAGGGGACCGGATATGAATCCATGGTACAAGCTTCCTACAAGGGGACCGGATATGAATCCATGGTACAGGCTTCCTACAAGGGGACCGGATATGAATCCACGGTAAGGCTTCCTACAAGGGGACCGGATGTGAATCCATGGTACAGGCTTCCTACAAGGGGACCGGGTGTGAATCCATGGTACAGGCTTCCTACAAGGGGACCGGATATGAATCCATGGTACAGGCTTCCTTCAAGGGGACCGGACGTGAATCCATGGTACAGGCTTCCTACAAGTGGACCGGGTGTGAATCCATGGTACAGGCTTCCTACAAGGGGACCGGATATGAATCCATTGTACAGGCTTCCTTCAAGGGGACCGGACGTGAATCCATGGTACAGGCTTCCTACAAGTGGACCGGATGTGAATCCATGGTACAGGCTTGCTACAAGGAGACCGGATGTGAATCCGTGGTACAGGCTTCCTACAAGGGGACCGGATATGAATCCATTGTACAGGCTTCCTTCAAGGGGACCGGACGTGAATCCATGGTACAGGCTTCCTACAAGTGGACCGGATGTGAATCCGTGGTACAGGCTTCCTACAAGGGGACCGGATATGAATCCATTGTACAGGCTTCCTTCAAGGGGACCGGACGTGAATCCATGGTACAGGCTTCCTACAAGTGGACCGGATGTGAATCCATGGTACAGGCTTCCTACAAGGGGACCGGATATGAATCCATTGTACAGGCTTCCTTCAAGGGGACCGGACGTGAATCCATGGTACAGGCTTGCTACAAGTGGACCGGATGTGAATCCATGGTACAGGCTTGCTACAAGGAGACCGGATGTGAATCCGTGGTACAGGCTTCCTACAAGTGGACCGGTCACTATAGTGGCTCCTTGCTCGATAAGGAGCGTAAAGTAAAGTAATAATAATAATAGTATGACTGATAACAATGAAGAAATGGTAGATACTTGTAAAGAAGAAGTAAGAAAAATGGTGATCATGTTTTTGTGTCCAATAGTGATATTACAACACCGAGTATTAAAAAAGGCGAAAATCTGATCATCTAATATGGTCTCCCCGTCTGACACGTGTTTTCGCCCTTTTACCTCTTATCATTCTAGTGGTCGGGCCCGTTTGGGTCATGACTCCTTTGTGTCATCCTCCTGTTTTTGGCTTCTCGCCCTCCCTGGGATTTGAACCTAGGCTTTATCAATCCTGCCACCTTGAGGTGGTAATGAACGCACCAGTTTTGTCATATACAAATTTACTATTTTGAACACCATTGCCGGCTGCAGTTGTACCACATCCGGCAAGATTCAGCGGTTATGCCATGTCTTGTATTTGTCTATTTTAATATATCATGTTTTGGGCGGCATCGACACGGCCGATTTTATATAATAACTGCATACAGTATTTTTTTAAAGTGAAAATAACTTCATTAAAGTAAGTGAAATAATCAAAACGTCATTTAATTTGTGGTGAAGTGGGATGTTATAAATATTTATAGGGGACTTAGTGTACTGACTGAGATCAGCTGTGAAGGTATCTATATCTATTAAAAGTAGTGTATTATAGATAACCTTACTTGCTACCACATATCTCTTTATCTCAGTCAGAATTATTCTGGAATAGTGTGATGCTACGTTATGTGTCTAGGGTATGTGTATGAAGAAGTGTAAGTCACAACAACAGACAGATAAACAATTTAATGTAATCCACTACTCTTGACAACACTGTGACACTCACATACATATAACACTCTATGAGAATATCTTAAAGGAGGCACTGATAACTTTCAAATAACAATATGTATTCATTACTGGCATGAATGAATATGTGTCCTGATTCAACTACAAGGGAATCAGGAATCACAATCAATTTAAATTACAAGTTATGTACAGAATGTATTTAATATGAATATTGTAGTGACATATATTATTACAAATGTTCTATGTGTGTCAGTTGTGTAGTAGTAAAATGAGGTAATACTGGTTTTGTTTTGTTCAAGCTCTGTTGGTATTTGTCATCATGACTTCAATAGTTTGTCTTTAGGGATCAGTATTGGAGATGTTCACAGTTCCTGATTTTAAGACAAGTAAATTCCCCTCTGAATGGTATTTTTTATAAAGTTATTTCTAGATGAGGGGACATAATGTTGAGCTCAGCTGGCCAACTCTGCTTATCTTTAGTGATGGCGGCAGGAAAGGACTCCTCTGCTCGAATTCTCCTCTGGGCTCAGGAGACACCTCACTGATAGCTAAAAAGACCAAGGAGTATGCTGTCCGACTCTGGATTCAGCAAATCTCTGACCAGGTGCTGCTCACTACCATCAAGACCACTGTCCCTGAAATCAAGAAGGATGTACCTTCTACTTCATAACTAATTTATATTCTCTTTTACACTGATCACAATACAGCACAAACATTGCGTTCAGAGCGTTAGGCCAACAGTCAGCTTCATTTGAAATACTTTATTCCAGTATTACCCTTCTTAATGGTTACTACGCCTCTGCACTTCCAGCATTATTTCTTTCTAGTCCATCATCCAGGTGTCAGTGTACTATTTGGCCATTCCATGCCGTTTTACTTCTCTCCGACACCCTCTGTTCAGGCTGGAGCATTATAGGCTTTACCTCACGTTTGCCACTGAACTACACATATATATACAGGCATAAATCAACAATTCACATTCAATTTTTCATTAAAAGATACTGAATGGTTCAAGCTTACCACAATTTCATGGAAATAAACACAGATACGTTGATTAGCAATGAATTCTGGCACAAACTGGCACAAATTCCGTTCTGCCTATGTTCCAGGCTTTTATTTTAGCAAAAATGTGAGCTAGCTTCAACGTACTGTCGCTTTATCAAGCTTATTTGAATTAGTGGTCTCGAACTAACGCTCCCAAGTGTGTATATCAGCGAGACTGGCCAATGAGCCACGTTTCGACAAGTGTTTGAAAAAAATGTTATCTTTTCCCGTCTCCCCCAACAACCAAGATAGTATTTATAGCCCGACCAATCGTGGTTAGGCTTTCATTTGTTGCGCTCCAATCAATTTGGAGTTTACATGGTAGACTATTTATGTAACGTAAGGTTTTTTCAAACACGTTATAAAAAAAAATTTTATGAGCAGAAATGATTTTATGCTGTCAGGCACCCCCAATATTTTATTTTGGGTATAATTTATTAATTCCTGGACTATTTGCGTAACGTTTTACATATTATTTGTCAGCAAACCCTAAGGAACCCAAAAATACTAATTTAAAGGAGCTACGTGGCTGCGTTCAAAATATGCAATTTCTTCTATCCCCTGTTTAGAAGATGTGCTGTCTGGGTACTGTTATGTGTTCAAACGTAAACCCATATAATGTTGTCTTTTCTAATAAGAGTCGGTTATGATTTATAAACCTAACTCTGGGAAAGGGTAGTGTATTTTATCACTGTCCGTCTGAAAAAAAATTAGTGCATGTAGACTTACACGCGTGATGGTAGTAATTGTGTATCGCGCGAAGCGGGTTTAGTGTTCGGCTTTCTGCCTCTCCCTTCTCTTTTTATCCCTTTAGTCCATCTGTTCGTTCGTTTTGGTAACGCAGTATAATTAATGTTAGGGTTAATTTAGGTCATTACGCAGTACGTCTCAATGCTTTTCCAAGAAATACAGCACACGTTTCATTGAAGAAGGCGGGTAATAATACAGTAAGCTTTACTATCAACGTGAAAGCGTTACAATTTGCAGACGAAGCAGAAAACAAGGGGGATTTCGAGTACATTCTTTGTGACAGCACTGTTATTTTTCCATTGCTCTTCTCTTTATTAATTTTATTTGTTAGGCTTCATATTTACCTAATAATTTATATATGTGGATTAGAATATTTCATGACACTTCCCCTCTTAAAACAGACATTATATGTCAGTCCTTTATTCTATATACACATAGAGAAATTTATTATTATTTCTGGGGTTTACGGTGATTCTCATCACACGGATGGCGGCTTAAAAAATCCGCTCCCAGATTTGTTTTTCCAGATATATATTCAATGCTAAAATTATATGGAGCCAGAAGCAAAGACCATCGGAGTAACCTAGAGTTCTCATGCCTAGCCTGTGCTAAAAACGATAAAGGTTTGTGGTCAGTTTGCAACTTAAATGCCTTCCCATATAGATAAATATTGAATTTCTTTATTGCCCATATTACTGCAAGACATTCTTTTTCGCTAGTTGAGTAGTTGATTTCAGCTTTATTCAACTTTCTGCTAGCATATGCCACTGGGCTTAATTCCCCCTCCAATGCATCTGATTTCTGTAGTAAAGTTGCACCTAGCCCAATATTACTTGCATCCGTCCTTACTATGAATTCTTGACTTAAGTCAGGTAATTTCAAAATGGGTTTACTTGTGAGCTTTTCCTTCAATTCTTGGTAAGTCATTTCACATTGTGGTGTCCATGTAATGCGATCTGGAAGTCCTTTACGTGTCAATTCCGTTAAAGGTGCACATATGGAATTAAAGTTTTTGATATACTTCTGGTAGAAACCACATAATGAGACAAAGGATCTCACGTCCTTCTTGGTTTGTGGTCTCGGGGCTTTCTGTAGTTTCTCTAAATTCTTTGGGTCAGGGGTCATGTTTCCCTGATAAACTGTGTGTCCCAAAAATTCCAATTCTTTACATCCAACGCAACATTTGGTTGGTCGGGCTGTTAAATTTGCCTCCCTAAGTCGATCAAACAGCATGTTCAGAGAGTCAATGTGTTCCTCAAATGTTTCTGTTGCTATAAGGATATCATCCATAAAATTTGTTATACAGGGATTATTCAGAGGATCCAATAATTTTCTCATCATTCTAGAGAAGACACTAGGCGCATTCTTCAATCCAAATGGCAATCTATTAAACTCATAGTGTCCTTCTGAGGTACTAAAAGCTAGGTATGGTCTAACCTCAGGCTTTACTGGAATCTGATAGTATCCTTTACTCAGATCCACTTTTGAGAAATATTTAGCTTTATTTAGTCTGGCAAACAGCTGATTTGTATCCGGCAATGGATCCACCTGTCCTTCTGTAATAGCATTCAGTCTCCTGTAATCTATACAGAGTCTATGTTCTCCAGAGGGCTTCCTTAAGAGTACAACACCGGAGCTATACGAAGACTCACTGTGCGAAATAATTCCTTCCTTCAATAGATAGTCTATCTCTTCCTTCAAAGCTTTTTCCTTAGCAAACGGAATCGAATATGGTTTCATACAGACAGGTGTGGAGTCTATGAGTTTCATATCATATTCCAATAGGTTTGTATGTCCTGGTCGGTCTGTTAACACCTCTGCATGATTATTTAGAACCTGTTGCACTCTCTCTTTCTGAGTTTTCGTTAAATGTGTACTGATTTTCACCTGTGCTGCTGTCTCACAGGGGTGTAATGGATATTCAAATGATGAAAGTGGTTCCTTTTTCATCTCCATGGCGATGGACAAGGTCAACAAGTGTGTCTCTTCCTGATGTTCTCTTTCCAAATATTTCTTCAGGAGATTCACATGATAGATTTTTTCTTTCCCCTTCTTATCTATCTTATAATTTGTTCTAGACACCTTCTCTAGAACTGTATATGGACCCTGCCATCCAATTTGTAACTTATTCTGACTCCCAGGCAAAAGAAGCAGTACCTTCTCTCCCACAGCCAAATTTCTGTCTTTCGCCTTCCTGTTATAATAGGCAGCATGTTTCTTCCTGGCTTGTTTCAAATTTTCATTGGCAAGTTTCCAGCCAGTTTTTAACCGAGTGGTCAGCTCATTCACATATTGGTATGAAGATGTAATGTTTTCCTCTGCCTTTTCATCAGTCCACGTTCTTAACAAAGCTACATATGGACCTTTAATTGTGTGGACCTATTTGTCCATGCACCGGTATGGTCTCTTCCACTTGAAGCTTTATAGTGATGATTTTTCCTCCCAGAATTATCATTCACAAAACGACCGCTACCAATTTTTTTCTTGGGGCTGTCTCCCCTCTTAAAATTCTTGATGAGAGATTTCCTCCCTACATCCTCTTCCTCCAGTTTGTTTAAGTCCGATTGAGGGATTTTCGGCTTATCCTGGGGTAAGACATCCTTTTGCACTCTCCGCATAGTGGCCATTGTAAAACAGTTAAGTGAAGCTTGTCCGTTAAAAGGGGCTTCCCATTCCATTTGGTCCACTTTATCAAATCTATTTTTCTTTTTATTACCAGGCCTGATTTTGCTCCGGGGCGTGTCCAGGTCCTGATCCATGTTCCCACTTGTGGGGGTTCCCTCATGTGCTATGCTACACCTTTCTACAAAATTTTCAATGTCCCATCTTGCTTTGGGCCAATAATAATTGTGAGCCACCTTTTGAATGATGGTACCTATCTTCTCATGGTCCCCATCTGGTTTCACATGTAGGCTCCTTATTAATTCTGTCCTATATTTCTTTGGAAGAACCAGCTGTCCGTGACCATGGGATCTAGTTCCGGCCTTCCTATACATCAACTTGTTTTTCATGTAAAAATCTCCCTTGCCTGGAGTTGTATGACAAGTTGACAATTTTCTGAAACAAGGCTTGAGTGTTTTATCCCCAGCCTGTGCCTTCCTCATCTCTTCTGGAGTGGTATCCAACATAATATCCTCCTCCTGTCTTGAGGTCGACCTGACCTGAAGGGTTGCCATATACACAGGTTTCCTTCTACAATGGTCAGTGTCATGATTGTCCATCTGACAATTCTTACACCACCTTTTTCCTTGGTTGAAAGATTTTCTTTCATCATATTTCCTTTCATCGAATTGTGGGAATTTATTTTTATTGTCATACCGTGGCCTATCAAATTGGTGCTTACCTTTATTTTGATCCTTAGGATCAAATTTATTAAAGTTCTGTGGTGCCCTGAAGTTATCCACCTGTTTCTTTTTATTACCTGTTACCTCTGCTTGAGCTGCTTGATACCTTTCAGCAACATTTAGCAACTCACCCAGCCTCTCTGCACCTTGTTCCATGAGAAACTTTCTCAGGTCTGGAGCCATGGACTCTCTTAGTTGCTCTATAAGGACCATTTCCTTAAGATCTTGGGTTTTCCCCAGAGAAGTCCATTTCTCCAAGTATGTCTCTATTCGTGCAGAGAACTGGTGATAGGTTTCACCTGACAGTAGTTTAGCATTCCTAAATTTTTTCCTGTAAAACTCTGCATTCTTTTCATACCTTAACAAAAGAGCCTGCTTTAGCATGTCATAATTTTCCTGATCACCTCTGCTCATTTTTGCAAAAACTTCATAAGCTGCCCCACGAAGTCCCTGAGATAACTTTAAGCTCCACCTTTCTCTCTCTAACCCATACGTGGTAGCTAATAGTTCGTACCTATTTATATAGCTCTCAATATCATCGTCTTTCTCAACAAAATGATCTAAATGAAAGTTCATAGCTGAGATTGAGGCTCCTTGAGTAACCGTAGCATCAGAGGCAAAGGGGCTGGCACCATTTTCAGGAGCATGGCCTTGAAACTCAAACTCCCTTAGTCGTAACTCATGTTCCCTTTGTAATCTCTTCTCCTCCTTTTCTGCTTCCCTTTCTGCAGCTTGTCTTCTTTCCTCGGCTTCTCTTTCTGCAGCTAATCTTTTGTCTTCTCTTTCTGCCTCCAATTTCTTAGCCTCAGCCTCAATCTGCAACCTCTTAGTCTCGGCCTCTAACTTTCTTTCGGCTTCTTTTTCTAATCTTCTTTCTTCGCGTTCAATAAATTTGTCACATTCCGTTGTGACATAGGCAACCATAACTTGCCCATCTAATCCTAACTCTTTTGCAGTCTGAACCGCAGCAGATCGAAATTTGGCCAGGTCCGCCATTGTCTATCAGGTAACTTAATACAATGTCTAACCAACAATTCAATCTCTAATGGACAAAACAGGCACCGTGAGCTCAACCTTATTTAATTCCACCCAAGGATACCTTTTAATTCTTATATTCCCTGAAGTGAATTACCCCCAATATTTTTAATAGTTAAAGATTCAAAATCCCGGACGAGCCCCCAATATATGTGGTGAAGTGGGATGTTATAAATATTTATAGGGGACTTAGTGTACTGACTGAGATCAGCTGTGAAGGTATCTATATCTATTAAAAGTAGTGTATTATAGATAACCTTACTTGCTACCACATATCTCTTTATCTCAGTCAGAATTATTCTGGAATAGTGTGATGCTACGTTATGTGTCTAGGGTATGTGTATGAAGAAGTGTAAGTCACAACAACAGACAGATAAACAATTTAATGTAATCCACTACTCTTGACAACACTGTGACACTCACATACATATAACACTCTATGAGAATATCTTAAAGGAGGCACTGATAACTTTCAAATAACAATATGTATTCATTACTGGCATGAATGAATATGTGTCCTGATTCAACTACAAGGGAATCAGGAATCACAATCAATTTAAATTACAAGTTATGTACAGAATGTATTTAATATGAATATTGTAGTGACATATATTATTACAAATGTTCTATGTGTGTCAGTTGTGTAGTAGTAAAATGAGGTAATACTGGTTTTGTTTTGTTCAAGCTCTGTTGGTATTTGTCATCATGACTTCAATAGTTTGTCTTTAGGGATCAGTATTGGAGATGTTCACAGTTCCTGATTTTAAGACAAGTAAATTCCCCTCTGAATGGTATTTTTATAAAGTTATTTCTAGATGAGGGGACATAATGTTGAGCTCAGCTGGCCAACTCTGCTTATCTTTAGTGATGGCGGCAGGAAAGGACTCCTCTGCTCGAATTCTCCTCTGGGCTCAGGAGACACCTCACTGATAGCTAAAAAGACCAAGGAGTATGCTGTCCGACTCTGGATTCAGCAAATCTCTGACCAGGTGCTGCTCACTACCATCAAGACCACTGTCCCTGAAATCAAGAAGGATGTACCTTCTACTTCATAACTAATTTATATTCTCTTTTACACTGATCACAATACAGCACAAACATTGCGTTCAGAGCGTTAGGCCAACAGTCAGTTTCATTTGAAATACTTTATTCCAGTATTACCCTTCTTAATGGTTACTACGCCTCTGCACTTCCAGCATTATTTCTTTCTAGTCCATCATCCAGGTGTCAGTGTACTATTTGGCCATTCCATGCCGTTTTACTTCTCTCCGACACCCTCTGTTCAGGCTGGAGCATTATAGGCTTTACCTCACGTTTGCCACTGAACTACACATATATATACAGGCATAAATCAACAATTCACATTCAATTTTTCATTAAAAGATACTGAATGGTTCAAGCTTACCACAATTTCATGGAAATAAACACAGATACGTTGATTAGCAATGAATTCTGGCACAAACTGGCACAAATTCCGTTCTGCCTATGTTCCAGGCTTTTATTTTAGCAAAAATGTGAGCTAGCTTCAACGTACTGTCGCTTTATCAAGCTTATTTGAATTAGTGGTCTCGAACTAACGCTCCCAAGTGTGTATATCAGCGAGACTGGCCAATGAGCCACGTTTCGACAAGTGTTTGAAAAAAATGTTATCTTTTCCCGTCTCCCCCAACAACCAAGATAGTATTTATAGCCCGACCAATCGTGGTTAGGCTTTCATTTGTTGCGCTCCAATCAATTTGGAGTTTACATGGTAGACTATTTATGTAACGTAAGGTTTTTTCAAACACGTTATAAAAAAAAATTTTATGAGCAGAAATGATTTTATGCTGTCAGGCACCCCCAATATTTTATTTTGGGTATAATTTATTAATTCCTGGACTATTTGCGTAACGTTTTACATATTATTTGTCAGCAAACCCTAAGGAACCCAAAAATACTAATTTAAAGGAGCTACGTGGCTGCGTTCAAAATATGCAATTTCTTCTATCCCCTGTTTAGAAGATGTGCTGTCTGGGTACTGTTATGTGTTCAAACGTAAACCCATATAATGTTGTCTTTTCTAATAAGAGTCTGTTATGATTTATAAACCTAACTCTGGGAAAGGGTAGTGTATTTTATCACTGTCCGTCTGAAAAAAAATTAGTGCATGTAGACTTACACGCGTGATGGTAGTAATTGTGTATCGCGCGAAGCGGGTTTAGTGTTCGGCTTTCTGCCTCTCCCTTCTCTTTTTATCCCTTTAGTCCATCTGTTCGTTCGTTTTGGTAACGCAGTATAATTAATGTTAGGGTTAATTTAGGTCATTACGCAGTACGTCTCAATGCTTTTCCAAGAAATACAGCACACGTTTCATTGAAGAAGGCGGGTAATAATACAGTAAGCTTTACTATCAACGTGAAAGCGTTACAATTTGCAGACGAAGCAGAAAACAAGGGGGATTTCGAGTACATTCTTTGTGACAGCACTGTTATTTTTCCATTGCTCTTCTCTTTATTAATTTTATTTGTTAGGCTTCATATTTACCTAATAATTTATATATGTGGATTAGAATATTTCATGACATAATTAAGAGAAATAATTTAGTGAGAAATGAAAGGGACAAGCGTCGAATGGTGTATGGTGAGGTGCCGTAACAAAAACGGCGTTTTTTTTCAAACAGATTGATCATTCACGTGGCCAAGTAACTAGATAATCCTTTATGTTAAGCATAGTAATACATTTTAATCTACCATGTTTTGACCAGCTATGACACAGCCGCGTGTGACTTTAAGCAATTCATTTGAATTTCCAAAAGGTAAGGAAATGTAATGATAGGTAAGGCAGGTTAATAAATCGTATGTAAGGGAGTAGAAATACTAAAGGCCAGAGGCGGCCCACTGTAGTAACAAATGTACGGAAATCAAAGCTAAACTTCAACACAGAAATAAGAATCTTCAACCGAGTTGTTAAGCTCTATTTTATAGCAGTGAAACACGGATAGCCACAAGAAGAACAACCTCGAGGCTGTAGACTTTCATAAGTGGGTGCTAGCACCGAATACAAGGATTGCAATGATATGACAAGATCACGTGTCTGATGGAAATAATAGGACAAATACCATTGGTACAAGAGGTGACAAAAAGGTACTGGCATTGGATGGGAAATACCTTGAGGAAACCAGATGGTAGGCATACGTGGCAGTCATTGTTCTTGAATCCGCACTGTAAGAGAATTTATAGGATACAGAGAAGGGAATTGTAGACCTGAATGATGTAATGTAACGATGTACACAGATAGGATGTATTGGCAAAGGGTATAAAAGGGTGACAAGTAAGAGTAAATGATGTAGACGGATTTGATGTAATGGCACATGGTGTTAAATGGATTGATATAATGGCAAGGGTTGTGAAAGGGTGTGATGCGATGTTAAAAGCGTGGTTTAATTTTAAAGTAAAGGGAGATGGTATAGTTGTAAGGTGAGACAACAGAATGCCATGGCAAGGTAAGATGCGACGAGAATAGGTAAAGGTGGCCACAGTGTGATAAATAGGAAACTCCTGGTTACCGTAAGAGAATATTGATTAACTGTTTCCGATTTTCGCCTTGGGGAATTTCGTCATGTATTTTCTAGATTGGCCAAGAACTGCTTATCGTGTTTTTATTGATCGTTCTCTACCAGCCTCCAGAACATCATCAATCGCTCCACACACAAGCAGCCCCACAACCAGCCACACAGCCATGCCACCAAGCGATGTCGAGTTTCAATTATCAAGTATCCGATAGAATCGATGCTCCCAACTACTGCTATTATCCTTGTACATGCAAGTCGAGTTTCATGTTTCGTTTATGTACATGTCATTATATCGATCCCGACTCGTCTTCTACTTTTAGCGGATAAATGTTCCTAAGCATTTAGAAATTATAGCTGTTAAGATCGAGAAAATTGTTTACTCTAAAGGTTGTCCGCCATTTGAATATTTCAGAGTTGCCTTTTATCTGAAGAAATCTATGTAAAAATGTGTATGGAGTTTTCGCTTAGTATCAAAGCTGTATAATTATCATTATCGAACGAAGCTGCTGCGTCTGGATCAATGTTTTAAGATTAGTTGTTCTGTGGGTTGAAAACAGAGACTGGAGTATCATCATGTCCCCATCCTAAACATCGTCGGGAGACGTATAACGTGCTGAAGTGGTTTATACAGCTGAAGGTTTCGGTTCATTGTGTGAGATTAAAGTCAGCTTCACAAGTTGTTGACAACATATGTGTGTGTGCGTGTGCGTGTGTGCGTGTGTGCGCGCGCGTGTGTGTGTGTGTGTGTGTGTGTGTGTGTGAGCACTATCTGTCTCCGGTTAATCAGGTATGATAGACCACTTTGTAGCATTTTAGGATCTGCTGTCTCTGTGAATGTGTGCATGTGTGTGGTTGTGTGTGCACACGCCCTTGAGGGACTGCCTGTTGGCATTAAATGAGTTATGATTGACGGCACTAAACGGTTTCCTGTAATGGGTATCTGCTCTCTGGCCTAAAAATGTGAAATCCATGGAGACGAGAGTGGCTATAGCTATAATGCGCCCCGGGAAGGAAGTGAGGAAATGATAAAAGTACAAATAAATCTACTATCATACGGAGCAATTTTGGCTTTAAACGTTTCCTCAGTACATTATCCTTTTCTGTATCTTCAGAATCTCCACGGATCTAGCCATTTTATTTGCATGCAAGGCTGATCCGATCTTATTTCTGGAACAGCCTGAGCGGTAATCTCCTCCACAATCTTAACTATGTCCTTAGGCTTGAGTGAGGTCCTTGCAGCGTCCTAACTGACTTCCACATTAAAAAAGTGGTCATTCATTGGTTTTAAACCTTAACATACTCCGATATTTGTGTTGAATATTGCTTTTGTCATTAAACTTCTAAAGTTGTCTTCTGAGGCTTGAAGCGTTCATTGATGGTAGGAACGAGATTACAGAGTTACACCCTGGAAGGCGTGGGGAAGAAGTAAATCGCTGAAGGAGTGAAGCATGGGTATCTACATGAGTAATGAAGGAGAGATATCTCTTGGACGGGGGGGGGGGGGGGGGGGGGGGGGGGGGGGGCTCTTGAAGGAGTAAATCAGAGGTACCTATTGGAGAAGGAATAAAGCCAATGCACTTAGCTGAAGGTGTGAAAAAAAAAAAAACAATCGCTATATATACTGCTCAAAAAAAGTTAAAGGCCACTTTCAATTTTTAGGTCATTTAAACTAAGCTGTTTTTTTTTAAAACCTGAACACTCAGTCAAAAATGTTTTGCTGCATTTTGTTGCATGCTTAAACAATGTTTGTTAATCTGACAATAAATCAAATCTGTGTTACGTGTGTGTACCATCCAAGGTCAATCAAATGCACGTGGTGGAAAGGGAAATAATGCATGTTTGAAAATGCTTCCTATGGCAAAGCCTGTTGATAACATTGCTGGAATTTGCTTTTCACGTGCAAGTCGTGACTATAGTGAACACATTTCACCCACTTTTCGGAAGGAACGGGCAATGGGTATGTTTGTAACATTTACCATTTTAGCCATGGCTCAGCGTGTCTTGCCGTCTTGTGGTAGACCTTGGACGTCCTGACCTGCGTTGTTCTGTTTGTTCTGCGACACTGCCGGTTGTATTATAACGATCACGCAGAGTTTATATGACAGAGTGGGCAACTCCTAATCTCCTAGCAACGTCTCGCAGCCATACATCATCCTGCAGCCATGCCATCGTTCTCCGTATGTCAACATTGGTCAAGCGTCTTAGTTGAGCCATGGCTAAAATGGTAAATGTTACAAACATACCCATTGCCCATTCCTTCCGAAAAGTGCGTGAAATGTGTTCACTATAGTCACGACTTGCACGTGAAAAGAAAATTTCAGCAATGTTATCAACAGGCTTTGCCATAGGAAGCATTTTCAAACATGCATTATTTCCCTTTCCACCACGTGCATTTGATTGACCTTGGAGGTACACACACGTAACGCAGATTTGATTTATTGTCAGATTAACAAACATTGTTTAAGCATGCAACAAAATGCAGCAAAACTTTTTTGACTGAGTGTTCAGGTTTTAAGAAAAAACAGCTTAGTTTAAATGACCTAAAAATTGAAAGTGGCCTTTAACTTTTTTTGAGCAGTATATATATATATCTTGGGGCGTGAATGGAGAGGTACGAGGTAATGATAGAGAGTACATTTTGTCAAGCGGGATGGGGAGCTATATCCTGGGGGAGTGAAGCAGACGAACATTTTGAGAGCTCTGTTGGAGAAGTACATATCTGTGGACCTGAACGATACGTGTGTATTTGGGAATTGTGATGTAGAGGTATATCTTTGTAGCAGCTAGTCGCTTTCAGGAAGCCAGTACCAAAGAGTTACATACCTTTGCTGCAGTTCTTTCTGTTGCTATTTGATTTTCGTGATGAGGTTGCAGCCCCATACCCAACCTCGTCACGAATCGCTTTGTGTGACATGTCTATGAGTGCAGTAGTTATATTCTTTATGTGTCTTTTCAGTGACACCCGGAAACTGCGCGGGGCAGCTACGCTACAGCAGCAGCGTCATAACAATCCACTGTTTCCATACGAAATATTTGATGTCAGAGCACCGTGAAACTTGAGCAGGTGTCGCGAGACGCGCTGGGCCCGATATCTTAGTGTAATCGAATACTGTGAAACGTGAAGGTTACAGCCAATGAACGCAGCGTGAATCGGTCACTGCGTGACTAGAGGTTAGAATCTGTATCAAAGATGGAAACTGCAAGTGTGCTAAGTGTTTGTCTTTCCATTGGAGTTATGAAAATTCGGACGGATTACTAATAAATAAACCATCATGATTAGATATTAGAGAGCCTAAGCTTCGTCTAGACACCTATATCTTTATATTATGTGCAGTACAACCAAAGATAATTGAGGTTAAATGCAGAAACACATGAATCGCACAGAGTTTTGCACATTCTCGTCTGCCATAGCGAAAGATAAAATGGACTGAAGTGAAAGAAAATTATATAGAATGACAGCTCTCAACCGTCCGGTTGTAACAAGCCCAAGATGAAGAATATCGGATAAAAGATAAAGGAGCAGGATATAATGCAAGTTTTAACAAAAACACACACTTGGCTCAATTCAGCACATTTTGCAGAAACTGAGACTAACTGATAACCTATGACGTCAGTGCTCCCACGCTCGCAGGATACAGGTATAAAAAGGAGAGAAGCGGGTGAATAGGCACTCACGGCCACAATTTTCAAACACATATGAAAAGGACAGAGCTCGCCACAGAACCGTGTGCCATATTGAAATGTGTGCAGCCTGCCAGGCTTTTGATGCACAAGGAAGGGAAACCACGAGGCCCTTTATATTTGTTTCATATTAATTTACAGGCTTTTGATGCCTTGTGTGTATTCTGAATTGAGGGTAAGGCTGACTCGTTTAGTAACTATGTATATAATATTTGTTTATTGCAGATTCAAATTATTTTGTGTAGAATCATATTGTGTAATTCTTGGAGGGAAGAAGCCATTGATGCTGTACATTTTTGTAAATGAATCACAGGATGAATTGGAATGTAGAGTAGTTACCAGGAGGCTCACAAAGCCTTTCTTGATGACTGGATGGAAAAATACATGAAGGAAATGTGACAGAATAGGATGAATTAACTAAATGAATGATGTGTATATATATATGTGTGTGTATATATATATGTATATACTTATGATAACATATGCCTTTACTATGTCACTGAAAGAATAGGATGAATTAATTCAAATGAATGATGATTATATATATATATATATATATATATATATATATATATATATATATATATATATATATATATATATATATATATATATATATATATATATATATACATACATATATATGATAAAATATGCCTGTATTATGTAACTGAATTGATCTGTCTAGTCTGACTTAACAAATGACATCTGATGACTTACTGGCCTCACATCTGTGCTAGAGAAAGTTTCTTCTAGCAAAATACTAGCCTGGGAACATTATGTTGTTGCAGGTTAAATCATACCTTACTGTCAGCTGAGTCAGGATGTGGGTGCTGCACCAGTTATCACTATCGATAACTATGAATTGGCAGTGGTGCACCACTTCACATACCTAGGTTCTACCATCAATGACAAACTCTCACTGGATACAGAAATCGACAGCCGCATTGGCAAAGCTGCAGCTACCTTTGCCCGCCTCACATCGCGTGTTTGGGGAAACTCTAAACTCACAATGAAGACCAAAGCTGCGGTATATAATGCCTGCGTCACCAGCACACTCCTATATGGCAGCGAGACTTGGACGACCTATGCTAAGCAAGAAAGAAGGCTCAATACCTTCCATTTGCGGTGTCTACGCCGCATCCTCGGCATCTCGTGGAAAGATAAAGTGACAAATGTCGAGGTGTTGTCACGTGCTGGCCTTCAAAGTATGTATACGCTTCTTAGACAGCGCAGACTTCGCTGGCTTGGCCATGTTCGCCGCATGGAAGATGGTCGCATCCCAAAAGATATTTTCTACGGACAATTAGCAGATGGCAAGAGAACAGTTGGGCGACCACAGCTGAGGTTCAAAGATGTGTGCAAGAGAGATATGAGGGCACTGGACATGGATCCAGCAACATGGGAGGATGAAACTGCCGATCGCACTAAGTGGCGATGCTATTTACGGCGCCACCTCAGATTGGGCGAAGAGAGGCTCACACAAGAAGCAGAGGTGAGGAGAAAACGTCGAAAGGAGCACCAGGAAAATAAGCAGCTGAGGGCTGTCACCTCAGGGTCGCATTCCCATAGTCAGTTATGACTGAAGGGGCTATTATTATTATTATTACTATTATTATTATTACTGTCAGCAAGGCAGAAGACCGTTGTATACCTGTGATTGTCAGAGAAGCATTCAATCACCAAGAGTATACCTCTGATCAGGTCTGAGAACCCTAATGCATGGGCTTGCCAGCCACTGTCTAAATCAGATTGACAGCCCGGTGAAGTCAACCGAGATAGGTTATCTATAAAAAGGACTGACTCAAAATATATGATCTACCACACCTACAACATCCAGATGATGATATAAGATTTTGTTAAAGTCACTACATGTGTAAGGATAGTATCTTAAGTCAAAGTGACTATATCTAAAGTTAAGAACAGTGCTTTATGAACTATTGGCTCGTCAGTTCAACCGTGAAATACAATATAAGTGACATTATAATTTTAAGTGACACTTTAAGTTAAAGTGACATTCCCAAGTGGAAGGAGTCATTGCATACTCCATGTGTAAAATTTTAATTGTGCGTGTTACACATTTCCTGTTGTAAATTTCATCATCATTTTTATTTGCATTCCATCATTCTTTTTCCAAAATAGAACAGAAGAAATGACTGTAATTATAACAAATTTATTAATTGTATTTAAGGACTTGAGTAACTCATTCCAGTTTTGTTTGAAGTAACTTTGTTTCATTATTTCCTCTAGACATAACATAGGATAGTTGTTGAGAGGAGACGACTAAGTGTCTGGTACTTCTTATTACCATCTGTGTGACAAAACGGTTTGTGCATGCACTTTGGCACCCTTCTTTCTCTCCTTCATCGTCCTATTATGTGGGTGCACTTTTCATAACTGCCGTTCTCTCCAGCAGTATCACTTCATTTCTTCATTCATCGTCCTATTATTCGGCATATTTTATGCCCTACATTTTTTGCTCTGAAGCCGCTCCCAGACATGTTTACGTTTCACCAGGTGAACTGTATTATTATCGAGGTTAATTAGCCCGGTCAGCGGATAATACGTTAATCACCTTAGGCGCCTAGCCACCATTGATTGAGACGATCTGTATTTTACCCAATGTGGTCGCGCACGATCGATGAAAAGAAAGCCATATTGTCTGTCTGAGAGAACCGTCTGGCGGATGCACGAAGACACAGGTGATAATTAGATAATCGCTTCCGCTGGCCCGTCTTGTTATCAATATTACCGATAACCTGTCTGTGAAGAATATGTTGGGACAGGAATGAGTTCACAGATTTGTTTGTGAGTTTGCATAAAGATGCTAGCGGAAGTATTACGGCCTTATTAGAAAGAGGTCACGCGTTGGCATTTTAAAATGTAATATTTTAAAACACGCGGGGGATATTATGATTTAACACCCCGACCCATATAGTCTAAAGAGCTTACCAGTTGCTTAATTTGAGAGCCGGAATAGACTTCGACTTCCATTGGCAAATTCGTCGAAGTATAATCTGGGTATTGAATTGAGAATTGGAAATATAATCTAGCGAAATCTGAGTCACAAATCAGACTGCATCGCCACGTCAAGCTAGCAATTCATGAGAGCCAGAGAGAGAAGGATCGGACTAAGAATTCCAAAATTATAAGTGACAAATCGATGTATTTGAGCAACTTTAAAACTTAAAAGTAAACCCGCATTTTTTAAATACAAAGACTGGAAACCTAAAGGACCAGGATCGATGTATATGGACAACTTTGAAACTTAAAAGTAAGACCAGCATTTTTAAATACAAAGACTGGAGACCTAGGGAATCAGATCAACCGCCATAAGAGGAGTACTAAAATTTCCCAGACCAAGTGATTCGAAAGCATCAACGTGCTGTGTCTATTCAAACTGTGCCAGGAGATTGTGTTCCCAAAAGTTACATTGGGTTCGTGGAACGAAGCTATCAGGCAGTTCGTGGAACGAAGCTATCAGACTGTTTGTGATACGAAGCTGAAAGACGAAAGTTCTACGCTAAAAGCAGTGAATCAACACTAACCACCTAAATTTGACGAGTTGTGTGAAGAGGTAACCTCATCCCAGAAGACATGACGAAACCACGGATGCCCGGATTCACTTAGAGTAGCTAAGTTTTTTTGTACAAAGGACAATAGTTTTTTATGTCAATTCTCAAACCAAGTTTCAGTGAAGGTAAATTTTTATTTAAATCTAAAATTCACCACCATTCCATTTATTTTAACCTGTTAAAACTAATTGATTATTACATTTGTTACATGTCATTTTAAAACAAGACAATCATTATTTATTCAGTTATTATAGGTATGAAAGCATACGTATGAGCAAAACTCTTTAATATATATACATCTATATATATTTACCTCTATAGAGCAAATACTTATAAAAGAATTTCGCTGGATTTACACCAGCTGGGGGCTTGAACGGGCTAAAACCATTGCTTAATTCTTCACAAAAGGCGAGGATCAGATATAAGTTAATATTGCTCTGCCTTATGCAGCATTGTTCTTGACTTCTGAATTATCTTGTGAACACTCCCTCGGGATAGAAGCGTCATTACCTTTCTATCTACAACTCTTCCAAGAGTAATCTTGTGCGAAGGTAGACACCTTTGACGACCCATTTTAGATACTCTTGAGTTTTGGCCACTGGTGGACCACTACTGCAGAGCTAAGGGGAGGCAATCCATGACAACCTGAGCCAGATAACTTTATAGTCTGACTATTTCTATGACAACTATACACAGTGCTTATTTCTAAGACTGGGGTATTTCTTATAAGACCAGAACTCTTATCTGGCAAGTGTATCCTTGTATCATCTGATACACCTTTTTATCTACTCATCATCTACACAAATTAACCTCTCGCTACAGCAGGGTCTCTTAACATTTTTGTGCCATAGATTCCCCCTTTGATTGTTCGATGAAGGCTATAATCCTCTTTGATTGTTCAATGACGTCTATAGAACTCTATGATTGTCCGATGAAGGCTATGGACTTCTTCTGATCGTAAAATAATGTTCATAAAAGGATAATTAAAACTTGTACATTTTAAATTGTGTACACGGACCCCAAGAACCAATTCAAGGACACCCGAAGGGATCCATGGACCCACAGGTTAAGAAATCCTGCACTAGAGAATAAACTGTTTGTTTGTTTGTAAACACATGTACTATTTTGAACTCTGTAGAGTGGTTTGTCATTGCCGGCACCTTATAAGGTTCTCTGTGTCATTTCGTGAAGAATAATCTTCTATTTGGTATCTTCCTGTGCCACGGGACACACAAATGACAGCCGTTGTTCTTGGTGCCCTATGATGAATTATGGTCTGTACATGTCAGAGAGCAATCGATGATCCAGTCACAGATATCGCAGATATTGTTATGGACTTGATTCATTTTTTTAATACGCCAGATCGGGAAAATAAAATGGTAGATTTTATTTGAGTTATTATTTTCCTTTTGATCCTTATCCAGCATGGAGCCCCAACTGCCGGTGACGCTCGTGCAAGAAGATTGCAACAAAGTAGTAATAGCTTCCTTCAGTCACAACTGACTACGGCAATGATGCGTCCTTTAAGTTTTAGCCCTCATCTCTTTTTTTGCCTGATGTTTCTTTCGGGGTGATTTTATTTTCTCTTCTGCTTCCACAGTATTCATATACTTTAGCGGCTGTGGTTTTTGTGGGAACTTAGTTTGACAGCCCGATACACAACCGTATATTTGTGGCCTTGTACTAGATGCTTAAAGGGGCAGTTGTCCTATTATTTCTGTGCCTCCTCAGAGACTGGAGGGAACTACACAAAGGCTCGCTAGATTTCATGGATAAACGAGAAAGGTCCATGCACAAACAAAAGGCAAGACACGATTGTAAAAATATTTCTTGCACTGAGGACTACAAAATTCTTCTTCTTCTTCTTTCACCTTTCACCTTTCACCTTTCACCTTTCAATCACCAACTTGAATATGATCAAAGAAAGCAGTGGTCAGCTTGAGGCTGTTGGTATCTCCGTAGAGTTTGTCCAGGAATGGTGACCGGTGATTGCTAAATGCACTTTCTCTGATTTTCAACTGTTTGGCACCTTTGTAGTAGATGTTCAGCTTACATTTTATCGACGCCACAGTTACACCCATCGGTAGTTCCTATCTTTAACTTGAAGAATAGATGGTATCACAATTGTTGTGCCCTATGTGAAGTTTGAAGATTACCACATGTTCACTTCCGCTGAGCTGGTAATATCCATCATTTTTAGTGGCCTAGATGCTCTACTTCCCACTTGCTCCTGTATCTGCGCTTGATAGAACTCTTGGCTTCTTCATAAATTATGCTTGTGTTAAGGTGAGCTAACTTTCCACCTTCCTTTGCCAATCTTTTTTCAGCCTCTTCATTTCCGGGGATGTTGCAGTGAGAAGGGATCCCTTGTAATCAATCTAGTAGACTGATGGAAAACAACTAAAGCAGTGGCTCCCAAACTGTTTTGCTGCCGACCCTAGGTTCGGTACCCATCAATCAATCAATACCCTTTAGCTCCCCGAGGAGCATTGGCCTTCAACAAACACATGCCAAGTCTTCCTGTCCTGTGCCATCCGCTCAAGTTCTTTCTATGTTTTCCTCATCATTTTCACCTCTGTATCCAGCTCTCTTCTCCATGTGTTTTTTGGTCTACCTCTGCCTCTCTTTCCCTATGGATTCCAGAACAAGGACTGCCTTGTAATGCTATCAACAGGTTTCCTCAATATGTGTCTTATCCATCGCCAGCGTCTTCTTCTCAACTCTTGTTCCACTGGCACTTGTCTGGTTCTTGTCATCAATTCCACATTTGTGACTTTGTCATACCATTTCAGTCCTTCTAATCTACGCAAGCACCCGTTTATAAAAGTCTAGCTTTTTGGTTGTTGTTTTTGTTGCTCTCCATGTCTCAGAGCCATACAATAGGACTGACTTCACATTTGAGTTGAAGATTCTTATTTTCGTGTTGGACTTGATTTCTCTTGTTCTCCATGTGTTTCCCAATACAATGAAAGCTCCTCTTGCTTTTTGTATTCTTATTTTGATATCACTGTCTGTCCCTCCAACTCTGTCTATATTACTTCCAAGATATGTGTACGATTCTACATCCTTTAGTGGTGTTTCTTCAAGTTCAAACTTGTTATAATTTCTTGCATTTATTCTCATAATCTCTGTCTTTTCCCTGTGTATTTTCAGGCCCACTTGTTGTGACCTCTCATCGAGAATTTTCATTTTCTCTTACATCTTATTAAGGTTCGGTACCTATAGGGAATATTATTTCTTACACTTATCTGAGACCTCATCGTGACCCTACTACCGATCTTTGTGACCCTTATTAGGGTCAGGACCCTGGGTTTGAGAACCACTCAGCTAGAAAGTATGATATAATGTTATCGTGTTGCGTTCAATATATGAATATAACTTTGTGACATAGAGTATGTAAATATATTACATGATATCTACACGTTTTGCTTCCACCTGTTTTCCACCTTTTCTTCCTTATTAGTTAGGCACGTTTTGTTAACGCAGTACCCCTAACTCCGATTCATTCATCTGTTTCATTCATAATTTTGCTACGCCTTATTTTTTTCTTTTCTCTCTTGTCTTAACAGGCACTAGGAATGTTTAAAATCAGACCGTTTCACGTGTAGAGAGAGGAGACGGGTCGTATATTTGTAGAATCAAGAGCGATAATACAAAAGTTGTACCTTTTGATAGATGCACGTAGAAAGAGAAAAGGGGCAGATAAGCTATTGAAGAAAATCAAAGGCGATTATCCAAAAGTCGTACTTTTGTCAAGGGGAGATAATTACAGTTACCCCTCCCACCTCATCGTTCGTTCGTGAATGTAATTAAGCTACGGAACGAGGGAGATCAAAAAGACAGTTTGCTCGCTGCCGGGGTCTAGCGGTCGGCAAAAGGTGGCAAAATTAACTTTGATTCAAAATTTGACCACGGAATTCCCCAAAGGTGTTATGTCTCACACTGGTCAGCGACTTTTTGTCTATTTCATATATATATTCCAGCTTTTCAACTCAGTTTATCTAGTACCCACACATTTTCAGACGTCTAGCTTCGATATTCTAGATCCATTATACCAGTGGCATTTCTTAGCTTGTTCGATTGGAGATAGTCATTTTGTATTGCGGTAAATATTTATAATAGCCTCTTGAGTGATTTAATTGTTAAGTCCGGCATTATATTTCACTAAGATTTTTCTGTGATGAGTGATTTAATTTTTAAAGTCCGTCATGATATTTCACTAGGATTTTGTGCTAACTGACTAGCGAATTAAAACAACATAGAGCTAACTTGTTAATTTAATTACTTGCTATTAACTAGTAAGAGATATTTTGGTCAACTAGTAAATGCACTATTCATTATGAGTACTGACGAAATAAATATTTATTTCTAATTCATTATGAGCAAATTTATAAATGACTAGCGCTTATTTCACGGGTTTTTTTGTTAAACGATAAATAAGATACACACTTGTGTTTTTCTATTTAATTTAATAGCCGAGTTGATATTAAATTATACCTCTACGCGGGTTATTTTTAGGATAGAATACTGATTGTGGTTAAATTTTGCATTTTTATTCTTATAAATCTAGTACGGGTCACAACCCAAAACCTACCAGCGTCTTCAATATAAATCTGAGAAAACGGGTCTAAGTACAATAGACGCCAAACAAACATTCTTATGCACCCAGCGGGTCTTTGAGGTTTCACCTTCGGCTCTCTTGGTTTACCCAGAAAGAGAGAGAGTACCAACAATAGACAATAAGAATAATTGTAACTGGACTTATAGCTATCCAGATTTTCTTTTTTTACATTATCATCTACATTCAGCCCGCTGTGGCGAAGAATATCAAATTTAACATTACCTGACTACCGACCACTTGTGTTGTGGCGAGGATTTATCCTGAAGAAAAGATTTTTCTACCTGACATTCTATTTTACTATCGAATATTTCAAGCTACTGTACACTGTGACTATTTTGATCTCGAAGTTGTGTTTCATACCTGGAATAATTGCTGTGACATGAACAGAGTCAATAAAACAAAATAACAAAATCGGCGTTCATCAAATAAGAGGATTAAACAGTCATTTCAAGAACTGGGGATTATTTTGCCAAAGAAACCTACACTGAATCTGTTACCTGGAGCATGGAGATATGTTCAAGCTGTTGTCAAACACTTATTCGGTAAGCGAGAATGAAATGTGATCACATGTTTGTCAGAGCGAGTGAAAGCAGGGATGAATAATTCTTATATTGTATAACTAATATACTCACTTTGTTATTTTCTTCTTATGTTTGCTAATACTGTTCATTTTTTCAGAATAGACTAACTAGAAACTCTGTTCTTTACAGTATAGTCAAATTCTATACCATAGTGCTAATCTTTTGACCTTTTGGGGGTTAATTAACTTCTTCTTGTGGGAACTTGTCTCAACAGATGCGATTGCGCTTATGTGTCTATTCCTTTATTAATTCTGTAACCTATGATTTTTATATTCTGATATTTTTTTGATAATAACTGTTGTGAAGTTTCTTTATGGTAAATAAAAGTAACATAAAACTTAATTACCTGTGTCGGTCAGCTCGTCCCAATATCCCTACCCATAAATATAGTTTCACGTTTGTGCGTCTAAGTGTCGTCACTTATCTGTGTGTGTGTATGTGTGTGGTTGATAATATATATTAATATATATATAGGTATACTGTCTGATCAACAAATTTATGTTGTAGAGATAGGCTGGACTAGAGTATCTTTTCCATCCAGGGACAGACTCTACCTTTCACCATTTAACTCGTGAAATCTATCTCTTTACCTTACCTCTCACTGAGCACCACCTTTTTTTCAGTTCTATTCAGACGGGACCAAAATATATCTTAAATACCTATCACAAATCTACGACAAACGTGTTGAGTAATATACATTTATTATCTTTTCCCTTGTCGCTCCCTATTGAGCATGGAACAAGTTTGATTGTTTAATGTCAAATAGATGTGTCACTTTACAGTTAATTTTAATTTCGGAACATGTTTGATTGTCTAATGTGAAATAGATGTCACTTTACAGTAAATTTTAATTTCGGAACAAGTTTGATTGTCTAATGTGAAATAGATGTTACGAGTATTTACAGTAAATTTTAATTTCGGAACAAGTTTGATTGTCTAATGTGAAATAGATGTCACTTTACAGTAAATTTTAATTTCGGAACAAGTTTGGTTGTCTAATGTCAAATAGATGTGTCACTTTACAGTAAATTTTAATTTCGGAACAAGCTTGGTTGTCTAATGTCAAATAGATGTGTCACTTTACAGTAAATTTTAATTTCGGAACAAGTTTGGTTGTCTAATGTCAAATAGATGTGTCACTTTACAGTAAATTTCAATTTCGGAACAAGTTTGATTGTCTAATGTGAAATAGATGTCACTTTACAGTAAATTTTAATTTCGGAACAAGTTTGATTGTCTAATGTCAAATAGGTGTGTCACCATACTGTAGATTTTAATCACGTAACAAGATGTTTACGGGTAAAACAGGTCTGTCACTTTTAAGTGGGTTTTATCTCGTTATCACAAATCCCCGAACAGCTCTCTGGTATGGCTCAAACTTCAAATGAGTGTCACGTTTTCACTACAGAGGACCTCTACCGCAGTTATTCCGCATAAAGGAAGAACTGCATGTGATTGTGCAGTACAGATTCTGTTGTAATTTGTGCATAATAAGGTTGCACAGCTTTAACTTATCGAACGTGTACCATATGCCTGCTGGGAATTGAGTAACGTCCTGTTTTGTTTGTGTTCTCAGAGACCCAGGAAATCACACGAGACTTAGTTGAAATACAGCCGGTCACGTGATCAGCTGAAGAATGGTGAACGGGACTACGAAAAACAAACTGGTAACAGAATGATATCTGTGCAGTGGCGTGTTCATGATGTTTTTGGGGTGGGGTCTCCTGTTGGGAGAAGCCTATTTGGGGACTGAGTCTTGGAAATCTCCCCGATCCGTATTAACAAACCATTTTGTTATAATACACTCCATGTGATGTTGGAAATATTGTTTGAACGTTAAATAAACATCATTCAAAACATGAATGTAATTTAACATTTATAAGCGCCCAGCGAGCAAGCCAGCGTATGTTAGGTTAACATTTTGTATTTTTTTGTGGGGAGGGAGAAGGGAGAATGGTGGCCAGAAAGATAGCTCTTAAAGACTTTAGGTATCTGAAATTATGACAAGTTGCCTTTGAAGATGAAAGCAATTGGATATCTGTAATTGTTGCAAAATGAATGGTAAGACTAGTGGACAGCTGTGGGCATAACTTCGGGCAACATGGCTGTTAAACCATTTGGACAGATGTGAGCCTAATTGTGGGCAACTTGGCCGGGAAGATGCTTCGACACCTTTCGGACTACTTGTGGGCGACATGGCTGTGAAGACATATGGAAAGTTGGGGGCCTAATTGTGGCAACATGGCTGTTAAAACCTTTGAACATCTGTGGTCCTAATGACTGGCAACATGGCTGTGAAGATACTTTGACAGTTGTGTGCATAATTGTAGGCATCTTGGCTGTGTGGACATTTGGACAGCTGTTAGCCTAATTGTGGGCAACATGGCTGTGAATACATTTAGACATCTGTGGGCTTAATAGTGGGCCAAGTGGAAATCACTTGAACATCAGTGGATTTAACTGTGGGTAGTCTGGTTGTCAAGATATATTGACATCTGTGGGCCTTAATGGAGGCACCATCGTTGTGCAGAAACGTGGACGTATGTGGGTCTACTTCTGGTAAACTTCACTGAATAGACACAGCATCTGCGGGTCTAACTGTGGGTAACTTGGCTGTGAAGACAATGAAACATCTGTTGATCTAACTGTCGGCAAATTATTTGTTCGAGTACTTTGACATCTGTGAGCCTATTTGTAGGCGGCATGGCCGTGAAAACACTTAGACATCTCTGGGTCTAATTGTGGGCACCTTTGCTGAGAAGAGACGTAAACATCCACGAGTCTAACTGTGGGCAACATGGCTGTAAAGACAGATATATATGAGCCTAACTATGGCCAACTTGGTTGTGAAGACACTTCAACATATATGAGCCTAACTATGTCCAACCTGGTTTTGAAGACACCTGGATATATATAGACCTGACTATGTTCAACTTGGCAGTTAAAGACAAGAAGGGAAGTAACTTATGAAAAATCACGGCTATGACGTGACACTCCCAATAGACAGGGAGGGCGGTGGAGAGGGAGGACGTGAGATTGCCTGAGGGAACTGTATTAACTACAGAGGGACAAATATTTGAATTCCGGTGCAGACAGACTTTGATTTCCGGGAAGATGATTCTCTGACGCCAGCAGTGGTATTGTATATCCCCCTTCCTTCTAATCATACCATAGAACTCAGTTTTTTTCTTGCATTCTATCATTCGGACCAGCAGACAACACACATTTGACCCGCTAAGTCTTAGAAAATCATAGTTGGGGGAAACAGGGGGAAGAACTATCTTCCGTCGCCTTAATTAAAGGAATACCGAGTGTAAAATGATTAAGAGTAAACTATGGTACAATACATCTGAGGTATAAGTCTGATGATGATCCTCTGTCTGGTTGTGGGTGTCTCGCAGTAATCTTGTTTGGAAGCTTTCAGTGCAGCCAAAAGGTTATTAGGTCAGGATATTCTGGGAAGGGAACAGAGATATAGAAAAGTGTCTGAAGTTAGACGGTTACTGTTTAAGCTTATTCCTGATGTAGGCGTGTGTGAGTGAAGTTACATGTATATTTTTATACTGTAGGCAAGTCTGTGTGAATGATGTTACGTGTCTGTGCTTTCGTGTTGTAGGCAAGTGTGTATGAATGATGTTACATGTCTGTGTTCTCGTGTTGTAGGCAAGTCTGTCTGAATGATGTTACGTGTCTGTGTTCTCGTGTTGTAGGCAAGTGTGTCTGAATGATGTTACGTGTCTGTGTTCTCGTGTTGTAGGCAAGGATGTCTGAATGATGTTACGTGTCTGTGTTCTCGTGTTGTATGCAAGTCTGTCTGAATGATGTGACGTGTCTGTGTTCTCGTGTTGTAGGCAAGTCTGTCTGAATGATGTTACGCGTCTGTGTTCTCGTGTTGTAGACAAATCTGTGTGAATGATGTTACGTGTTTATGTTCTAGTACTGAAGGCAAGTCTGTGTGAATAATGTTACGTGTCTTTGTTCTTGTCACATAATCATTGGGTCGGTCTCTTTTCCTCTCCGGCAATATTTAGTTACATTTGTGTGTGTGTACTAAATTACTTTTAATTTCCGTAGTCGCCCGTTTCTTTTTCTGCTATCAAGCAGACATTAGCTATTTTTTAAATCAATTTTACACTCCCTTCAGTGATAATTGATCGTGTTTGCTTTGCGCTTCTCGGCTTTGCTAAGATTAAGACGCAGGTAAAACTAAGTTGGGCCCGGTCAATTTTCGTTTAGTACCCGCGTGCCATGTTTACCTAGGAGTACCCCGCGATAAATTATCGACCTGTCGGCATGCACTCGGCGGAAACGAATGACATAATCATTTCCTGTACACCATGTTACAAAGACATTACTTTAGATGAAAGTTAAATGCTGTAGTTGACAAAACATTGCCGAGGAAGGATTGGATGTTTTCATTCCATATTTAGGAGACATGACCTTTGCAGTAACGCGCAAAAATTTCCGTGTGAAATAATTTGAATTTCCCCACAAAACACGCAAGTTTTAAAACGATTGGCGGGGGATTCAAAATAGAGAAACAATCAAATTCCTGATTGGACCCTGCCTAAATCGTAACATAGTAGACAAGTGCAATATAACCTGACACTTTAGCCAATTTAGAACACTGTGAAAATCTACCTCGCGCCAAGAAGACAACTTACCTTGCCAGAGTTAAAACTAAAATCAGCTTTCATTTATCGGACCTGTAGTAAAGTACCTCCGTGTAACATCCCGCTCAAATTTCCTCAATTAAAAAAATCTAGTAACGTAAATTCACAACCTATAAACCACTACTACTAATACTACTATATTTGAAAAATTGCCAAGGGGAAGGTCAAACTTACCGCTAAAAATTGGACAAAATAATTTGAATTTTCCACTATTACAGTTAAAAATCTATAAATAAATTCCATGTTTGACCTTGGTCTCAAGGCCATCGTCAAATCAAACCGCTAACATTTAAAATAAAGAATTTGAATTTTCTAACGCCAAGCGTAAAAATACCACTACCCCCCTCTTTTCCCCAAACACACACGCACACGCTCGACCCTTCCCAATATTTATGACGAAAGCCGTAAAGCTTGGCAACGAACCAACTTGTTACCTCGTTTTATAGGGGAGAGAGAAGGTGGATTACAATGGAAATCAAGCCTAACTTGTGCGTTTGAAAAGAAACTTAGATAATTTATTTCTTTATAAATAACAGGGATGTCTTGAAGGGTAGCGCTAATATTGGTTAATATATATCATAAAATTTTCCCTTATAATAAATTATCTGGCCTTAGAAAATTATGTTATTAATATTTTAGTTCAGTGAACAGAGCACTATAAATTAGAAAAAAATTACCAAGATGAAAACGGGGATAAATGGGTAAAGGAAACCTATATAGGAAGATAGAGGACAGTTGTCCTTTTAATAATCACTTTTAATATTAAAAATTGACCCATTAATAACAAAGATATTGTATAAATAAAAAGTGAGACAGACGAACAAACACACTTATCAACTGCTCAATTTGGTTGCGTGAGAAAAGTTAGAAATTTCTTGACACGCGTTCTGATTGGTTAAGGCGTAGTGTAGCTTGGGGCAATAAAATTAACATTTCGCTGGCAACAACCGCCATTTGAAATTAAAACTATCTAAAGCTGACATCAGCGGGAGAGCCGGTGTGACCAAAGCTTTCACCGTCTGGACACTTAAAGCAGTGGTAGAACCCATTAACTGCCATAGTCAAGCTTATGATATGTGATATTCTTGTTTGAGGGTAAGGCACAATAAGTATTTGTATTGATTTAATTAACATGCAGGCCACAATTTGTGTTACGATAGCCAAAATAGGAATGCAGTCTTTCGGAGTGAAAGAAAGGCATAAAATATTTGCTAGTGGCTTACAAATTTTCCGCATGCCAATGCAGTAACCCAGAAGGGATATTGACTTTTGCAGTGCCATAAATGTTTAAATATTATGTAAAATCATGTAGAGAATGTTAGAAAGAATTTATCCACAGGTTTCAGTGCTAGGTTAAGCACACCCTATCTATTGTATGAACGACAAGCCCTGTATAGGATGTTGTAAAGAGATATTAAGGAATCACAAGCTATGTATTGTACACCCCTATCTATTGTATGGAAGAGACTTCTTGGAGGAGGAAACAAGAGCTATGTACTATCACTGAAGAAGAATGTTTACACAGCAGTGGTGTTAAACAATGGAAGATACAGATTGGTGCAATGATCAGCACACATAGCTGATCAGGGTGAGTTGTCACCGTGTTTGTGTGTGGAATTAAATATTAGATGAGATCTATAGGGGGAGGGCATTTTCCTCTCATTACAGGTCATATACCAGCATACCTATTGGTGGCAGGAAACCGGGTGAGGGAAGAAAGTTTGGGAGGAACGCTCAGCCTTGTTGCCGCAGCTACCCCATTTCTTCAGCTCTAAAGCCAGTTGAATGCATATGAGAACCCAAGGGCCAACAGTTGTCACCAGTTTTATAAGTTAAGTCCGTTAGACCGGCACTGAGAGTGTAACATCAATTATTCCACCACAACCATAAGCATAATAATAAATAATAAACTCACCTTGAGATGATGGTGAAGACAATCTGTCCAACATATTAACAGTGATACGTACAAGCAGATAGACAGATCAGTGGGTGGAATTCTTACAGTGATCTTTACTCATAGAAACAAGATACTTGGACAGAGTTCCAGTTATTTATTTTAAATAGTGTATATAAAATAATTTATTGAGTTTGACAATCCCTGTCCCAGAAAATTGAGGTACAGGGAAATTAAATTGTAATATAATAACCTAAACTTTAACAAAAGTCTTACTCACTTTAATATTATTGAGTTACAGTTCTGTTTACATTTTATTTCGTCCTTATATTAAATACATTACCCTAGACACACTCAGCCACACAACATCACAGAGCCTATTTTACACAGATTGAGATCTGAGAGGTGGCGGATAGGGACTCTGAGAATCATCATCATCATCAAGAATTAGACTCAGGGAACTTACACAGCTTGAACTCACTCTGTTTACCCTTAATTAATAACACCAGTAACCTCATTTACCACAGGACTGTACCCTTGTTTTAGCGTCTTGAGGACTTACAGCCCAGGAAAACTCTACTATTTTAACAGGAAAACCGGAATCTGAGGGAACTCATACACAAGTAAAAGTGGGAACTTATTGCTAAAGTAACAACACCCCAGACCAAGGGTAAGAGACCTCTACAAACGCCTTTATTTCTCTGAGCCAGCAGTCTGTGAGTCTACAGATTGGCGTAAGTTGTTCATTTTGAATTCTATAGTTTTTCATTATTAACATGTGAACTAATACGTACAAGGTATATATTGACATGTGAATATTAATATATGAAAATTGCTAGTAGATGTCCAATTCATTTGAGGCTGGCAACCTCAGCATATAGAATGATGATTTCATGAGCCACCACTGCCAGGGCTGGTGACTGCTTTATTGCGAGTTTCATATAAAGAACCAAAAGCAGAGGTAGTCCCAAGTTCTATATGGAGCAGGGAGGGAATGATGAAAGAAATGATGTACATACTTGATATATTATTAACCTTTTCAACAAGAAAGTTTTGCGTGTATTTGTGACGGCCTTTGCTTCTATGGGAGATGAAGGGTAATGGTGAATGAATGCATAGATGGCCACTGGGTAGTTCTGTCGCAGATACTGCCGTAGGGGAGTGACGTGGTAGAGATTTCAATTTGTGTGACGGTATTACTCTGCAGAAGTGGTCCAACAATAGCTCATCTTAGAACACAATGATGAGGGTTTAAATGGTATCAATGATTCTTCTATTTAAAGGAACCGCACAGGATTTTAAAGAAAAGCAAGCATAACAACTGAGATCATCTAAGCTGTCATGAACTTTTTATTCTCCTGCCCCTTCTGTGAGGAAATATTGACTCGTTTTCTTTAACCCCTAGCTGAAGGCGATTCGGCAAAATCTTAACTTAATAGCTCTATCTGGTTAGATATTTAGAACAATACGAATCATACGGGTGCAGACATACACTTCATTCAATAATGATTAAACCAATTTTACCGTTACAGATAAACATGTTTAATAATAACTTATAGTTTAAAAATGAAAAATAAATTTTAAAAAAGATACAATGATGTTTATCATCATCGGATGATTTAAATTGTAGTAGGAGTTATGGAAAATTTTGAAATGTTTTTTGGTTGCTGTAATGGTACTTAGCTTCCGGTTGGGGTCGGTCTGCGTCTGCTTCAGCCGCTGTTGGTTACCACAGGTGCCATGGTCTGTACTTCTCTAGAATAGTCTAGTCTGGTGGCTGTGGCTCGTCTAATGCATTAAGGCTGTGGAAACTACAAGGGTTGTCAAGAGTCTTCAAGACACGTCAGATGTTGGTGTATAGCGTCGACTGCTGGCAACTTGTACCACAGACTTGTACCACACACTGAAAGTAGGCGAATGTCTCTGCTAAGTATTGGGTCTCCTGACATAATCGTCAGGCGACCTCCGCTTCCAGCCACCACTTTATCTTCCTCAGATTTTTACCCTCCCTGAGCGTTAATTTAACCTCAGTGCGTTGGATGAAATTACTTTTAAACAGCGGAAATTGACAATTGAAATCTATATATATACATATGAAATTTACTAAAGTGCTTGTGTAATAAGTATGTACCCCATTATATCATCATCCACTCCCTGCTCTCTGTGGAGCCAGGAGGTTACTTCTGCTGTTGATTCCTTGTTAAGAAGCAGCCACCAGCTCTTGCAGCGGTGGTTCATGTGGTAGGTTATGTTGCAAACCATGTCGGTGTTGGAATGATGATGGTGTGTTGCATAGTTAGGGTATCTCCAGTGTTGCAAGTGGATACACTAGTAATGATGAAGACTGGACGAATGATGGAAATGGTCAACTCGACCGACGCAGTGTTGTGTATCTAGGTCACCTTGCTCGCCAAGTGTTGAGGCGCTAGCAAACGGCAATGTTTATATGGAGTGAGAGTGCAAGGTACGCGAATGGATGGAATGTTCTGTGGAGTTGACAAGTAGACTGGACACTCACTCACTCATAGCTGGAAGTCAATGACATAGACTACTGTTGACGTTTTCTTATAATTTAATGGGACGCACACTCCGACAACACGGTTTACAGTTACTTGAACAGGTTGGCACAAAATCATCGTATACTTGAAAAATGGGTGACAACATCAAATGGACATTCGTGCAGCATGTGAATACAATAGAACGATAGCAGGCAAGCATTCAATATTCTGGTTGTCTATCGTCTCATGCCTTAACTGATTAATCGCATCAGTTAATGTGAATACATAATCATCAACAATGGTTCACTGTCAGAACCTTCTTCTAGCTAAGTCTTTCAAGCCGTAAAGTCAACCGACTCTTATAACGACAATCTTAAATAGACAAGGAGTGGGCTTCAATATAATATAGGTCTTGGTATCGCCATCAGGTAATAAGGCATTCCTGTTCTCTGATCGATAATCCGAATGGACCGAAAGTGGGATCCAAAATGGCGCTAGTTCCAGTGAGCGTCGCTCACTCTGAAGACGTTTTAAACGTAAGTGAAGGCTCCGTTCATTACTCAAATAATATATTGGGCCTTCCATATCCCATGATAAATATTGCATATGTCCAATGCATAGTGCTGCTAGTAGAAGAGTCGTCTAAGCACAATCAATCAAATACATCGGCAGACAGTATGACGTCTGCATATAGTTAGGCCTAAGGAAAGTTCAGAAAATGTTTCTGCTTTACCTTAAGTCCAGAAAAACACTAGCAAATAGCACACGCCGTCCCTTGGCGTTTAGAATAACTGTTGGGGAGAACTACGGACATCATAGTCATACTGAGAAAACTTCTCCTTCCCCATGGATCAACCACAAAGACAAAATCTTCGGACTTTCCTTCGTCCGAGCAGAATACACAGTTCGTCATCACGGAAGCCTCTCGTCGACAACCCTTTACGCATGCGCAGAAATGCGCTTGACCCCAGAGTTCAACTCAAGAAATAGGCCGACATAGACATTACAAAGATACAAAGATATAAGACCGAATCACCTTAAATAGTCAAGGAATAAATGTAAACTCGGGCCATAAACATTCTAAGCAAGACCAATCTGTTTCTGGCCATACCAGAAGCAAACTGACGTAAATCTAGTATTCATGCGCCAGGTTGAGACACAAGAAAAGATAACCCATATAACTGAATATAACATCGACCAATCAGGGTTCTGTCCCTTAAATTATTTGATTCTCAAATAAACACTTTTCATCAGACAAATAGATATTACTTTACATTTGTATGCCTACCAAAAGAATCTGTGCGTCACAGACTACCACACAAAAGAATCTGTGCGCAACAGACTACCACACCCCCCGGGAAAAAAAATGAAAATCATTTTTTTTTTCATCTGAGAGCATCATACAATAGGCTCACAACGCACGAATAATGCGCAGATGAGAAATATCAGCAATTTATCACGCCAAATTAAGGCAAAGTCGAAGTATAGATCGACTGGTGAGAATATATCTCAACATCTCAGAGAAAGTATTTCTCTAAGTATAAATATTTCCAGGGAGGTGTCACCAACGCATACTACAATACTGGCAATGACACAATGCATACAATAATTTCAATCACAATTTCATATTAAGTACCATAAGTTCATGATTGACAAAAGAAAAATCATCAAAGGACTAGCGGAGAATAAAAATTAGTAAACCACTAAATGTTAATACAATCACTATATCATATATTACAAATGTGTACATATTTTGATATAGAAAAAGAACTGTTGTAAAGTTAGACATATTAGGAAGTCCAAGATTTAAAAGTTAGGTGGAATCATGTGGGCATCTAGACAGAATGTCTGCCATTACATTGTCTGAACCACGGATAGCTCGCACCGAGAAATGAAAAGGTTGAAGAGCAATGGCGTATCGAGTTGATCTCGAGCTCTTCAAGTTTTTACTTTAAATAGGTGTAAGAGCTTTCTGGTCAGTTTCCACTATGAAATGCGCGCCAAGAAGGAATCTATGAAGTTTGAGAATTGACCAAACCATCGCCAAAAGTTCACGGTCTAAAACCGAGTAATTCCTTTCTGCCGCATCAAGTTTTCGTGAGATATACATTACAGGATGCAGAGTTTCAGAGTACTCTTGCATTAGTGCCGCTCCAATCCCAGTGGATGAAGCGTCACTACGAAGGACAAATGTCTTATCTGTAGTAGGTAACACTAAAATAGGCGGAGTTGAAAACAACGTTTTAATCTTATCCAAAGAGGACTGACATTCCTGAGACCAGTGGACCATATTAGGAGACCCTTTCTTTAGTAACGAAGAAAGCGGTGCCATGATAGAGGATAGATTCTGAATGAATCGTCCATAAAATTGTATAAGACCTAATAGACTTCTCACTTGCTTTTTAGTCTTAGGAATAGAGATGTTAAGTATTTTACTGGTATTATGGTCCTCTGTCTTTAGGAAACCATGACCGACACGGTGACCTAGGAAAGAAATTTCCAATAATGTATATTGCCATTTTCTGAAACGGCCGAATAGGAATATCTGAAGCATGAATAGGTGCAGCATGGCGTGGACCTTTGGATTTGACTTCTTGACATACCTTACAAGATCGGCAATAAATCCGTATGTCTTTGTTTACGAAAAGCCAAAAGAAAGCCGCAAGAACTCTTGACTTAGTACGGGAAAAACCCATATGTCCAGCACACTGAGAGTCATGAGCGTGCTGCAAAACTTTAACTCTCATATTCTTTGGTACAAGAATCTGAGAATGCATGGACTTAGCAGAGTCTTGGACCATACGTACAAGTACGCCATTCTTCATTGTAATCCAAGATTTTCGATTTGTATCTTTATTTGGATCACCTTTTGTTGCAAGAGTGAAGAATATCTTTAGAGTGGGATCATCTTCTTGCTGTTTTATAAATGAGTCACGAGAAATTACCAAGGGATCATCTTGGTTATGCACTTCAGTATCTTCAGTAGATGAAGTTTGAGGCATATTGAGAGCTTGTGCTCTTGTGACTACTGCATTAGCAGTTTGGATATTTTGATTTTCCCAAGCAGCAATTTGTTGCGGAGTGCATTCTTTGACTCCGTGAATACGACCGATGATAAGATCAGCGATCGGATTCGGCAGAAGACATGCGTGCACATCTCCCGTAAAGAAAGGAGTAGCAATGCTGATGATCGCAGTAGAGTACTTCTCTAAGGTGCCGCCAAATGTTACACATTTGACTACTTTGCCTGTGGCACGGGAAGGATCTACGAGTGACTGCCTAACACCAATGGTGGTACATCCAGAATCAAAAAGAATTGAGACTGGGCTATCATTTACTAGACCTTTATGTAAGACAAGAGATCCTCTTCCATCATGCGCGACTGACGCAGGAAGAGCAGGGAGAGGGTGTCCACAACTTAAAGTAGACACCGTCGTTGGTTCGAATAATGTTTTGCATTGGGGGCATTGAGATGCTCTCCCAAAATCAAAAGCAGAACATGCCATATTATTAGAGTTTTTATTATCATTAGTCTGATTACAGGCTTCATGGGGCTCTTGCTGTGCAGAGTTTGCCTGATAATGTGATTTATGTCTTCTGTATTGAGATCTACCTCGATTATCATTGCCTCTCCAATTATTATTGTTTCCTCTATTGTAACCCCTATTTGGGTTTGAGTCATAGTTCTCATGGTTACAATTATTATGTTCATTGCAATGAGTATCTCTGTAATTATGGTCTTGTTGTCTCCATGACGGATAACTTGGATAGTTCCTATAATGACTTCCTCTGCGGAAATTTCTATAATTGTGGCAACCCCTGTATCGAGGGCTGTCATCTCGTCTCCAGTTCCTCGATGAAGAATCTTGAAATGATTGATTACCTTGATTTTGATAATTATTATGGTTACCCTTTTTATCAAACTTGTTTTGTAATCCTTGAAATTTGTGTGAGTAATTAGGATTGTATGGTATGCTGAAGCAACTGGCATACTTTCCTTAACCTTAGCGTTGCTAATAGTTACGTCAGGGTGTGCAGTGACGTATTGGGTACAATATTCTTCCATTTGTTTTAGTGTTTTGGGTTTACGCTCATGTAGGAATTGAAGGAATGGTTTATTTACACATGACATAATCTTGTCTCTGAGCAACAAGTCCATAAGGGCTTCATATGTCTTTTCTGTTTTGGACAGCTCAATCCAACGTGTAAATGTAAGACGTGCCTTTGCAATGAATTCTGAGAATTCTACCCCTGTTTCAGGTACCATTGTCTTAAACAAAAGACGGTAACCTTCCTCTGTCAATTGATATTTTTTTTATCAAGGCTGCTCTGATAACATCATAATTATCCTTGCCAGCCTCTTCTACCAAGCTTAAACTAGTCAGAGAGTCACCTCTCAGTATCTCTGACAACTGATTAGCATATTGTGATCTAAACCACATTATGATTTCGACATGAATGTTCAAACCTATCCAGCCAAAATGTTATATCGTCACTGGACGGATTAAATGCTGGTACTTTGACCTTATAAATAAAAGGTTTACCACTACTACCAGATGACTGATTAACATTACTCGAATTTGTCAATTTCAATTTTTCTATCTCAAATGCTAAAAGTTTTTCTTGATGTTCATGTTCCATCTTTATTTTTCTCTCCTCAGCTTCTAATCTTTTATTTTCAGCATCAACTTCTCTTTGTAATTGTAATCTTTTTTCTTCAGCCTCAGCTTCTCTTTTTTGTTTTTCCATTTCCATTTGGAATCTCCTTTCGTCCACCTGCATCTGCAATTTCTTTTGTTCAGCTTCTAATTCCAATTTTTTTCTCCTCAGCTTTTTGTTTTTTCTCTTCAGCCTCACCTTTTTGTTTTTTCTCTTCAGCCTTCAGTTTATCTATTTCCACTTTTTGTGCTTTATCATATTGACTGATAGCAAACTCTTCCAACTTATCACCCGTCTTGCCCAGGGATTTCCCTTGCTCAATAAAGTAATCTAAAGTCGACTTAATGTCTAACAATATGTGACTAGTTACCTGAAAAAGTCAATGAAAGCAAGTTTTAATAAACTTGAATAATTAGCTCCCTTTATCCCAATCTCTGTGGGAGACAAACCTTTAGTAAGGTCTTGTATACTCACTTGCATAATAACAATAATGATAATAATAAACTATCAGTTTATTCTATACCCCAAGTACACACAAGTGCATCAAATATACCTATAAATAGAATATGTCAACCAACAACATAAACAAAGGACAAATAAGAAAGACAATACGAAAACATTTGCAGTAATCAAATAAATCAAACAGGAAAACTAAAGAAGAATATCACAGAAAAATTGTGATGATAACTGCGCAGTAATAAACAAAACAAATGTCGTCACAGTGTATAAATATAAAAGGTGTATATAACTAAATGACAGGAAAGATGAGACCTACAAATACGAACAAATCAAAACAAAACTGAAAAAAAGAAAAAATATTACAAAAACAACGATTGTACAGGTCATCACAACTAACAAAAATAGCAACAAATGTTGCATGCAAATTTTCAATTAAGAAAATTGCTCCTACTGAACGCTATTATAAGACCTCTATGACGTGGTATCCTTTATAATAGTCACCTACCCAACCGAACCCGCTGAAATAAACACACCGAGAAACAAATACATATAATGTAAATACATAGCATGGCAATGTGATGTGTTGCAAAAAAGCTAAGCTCCACAATATAATAGCACAGTTTCTGATGAAAAGAAAATAAACTGCCACTTTAATAAATAATATTTCTGTCCTAAACTATTACAAAGTTCAACAATATGTAGAAGAACATAAGAAGATCCACCGTTGAAGTGTAAGACCTCTCAGTTCAATAGCACTTCTTGCTAACACCATTAATTTTTGCTAACAAACCTGCTGTGTAATAATGTCTGTTCTATCAAAAATGTCAACAAGCGCTGACCTAGTTAACGTATCCGCTTGATAGATCACGTGAAAAACAATGCTGACATATTGTAGACTTGTAATTCTGGTGTGTCGTATCAGGCATCAAGCAACAATCAGTAGTTGACTTCTCAATCTTGTCCACTGCGAAGGTTAGACCCAGAAATCTGGCCACCAGTGTTGCAAACCATGTCGGTGTTGGAATGATGATGGTGTATTGCATAGTTAGGGTATCTCCAGTGTTGCAAGTGGATACACTAGTAATGATGAAGACTGGACGAATGGTGGAAATGGTCAACTCGACCGACGCAGTGTTGTGTATCTAGGTCACCTTGCTCGCCAAGTGTTGAGGCGCTAGCAAACGGCAATGTTTATATGGAGTGAGAGTGCAAGGTACGCGAATGGATGGAATGTTCTGTGGAGTTGACAAGTAGACTGGACACTCACTCACTCATAGCTGGAAGTCAATGACATAGACTACTGTTGACGTTTTCTTATAATTTAATGGGACGCACACTCCGACAACACGGTTTACAGTTACTTGAACAGGTTGGCACAAAATCATCGTATACTTGAAAAATGGGTGACAACATCAAATGGACATTCGTGCAGCATGTGAATACAATAGAACGATAGCAGGCAAGCATTCAATATTCTGGTTGTCTATCGTCTCATGCCTTAACTGATTAATCGCATCAGTTAATGTGAATACATAATCATCAACAATGGTTCACTGTCAGAACCTTCTTCTAGCTAAGTCTTTCAAGCCGTAAAGTCAACCGACTCTTATGACGACAATCTTAAATAGACAAGGAGTGGGCTTCAATATAATATAGGTCTTGGTATCGCCATCAGGTAATAAGGCATTCCTGTTCTCTGATCGATAATCCGAATGGACTGTAGTGGTTTTGATGGTATTGTATGATGGTGATATTACTAAGTGTGATGTATGAGGTCAGCTGTGAAGGCTCCTGAGATAAAATGTGGCTGTGAATTTTCAGAAGGCCTTTCTTGCTACCACTACGACCTCACACCTATCTTTTTTTACTAATGAATGTGGCTACGTTAAAAAATCTAGGGTACTGAATGTAAGGTGTTGTATTAATATATATAAACACACACACACAGATATCTAATAATATAATATTATCAATAAAATTTAGAACACAATGAACTAAATTCAGCTGGTGAAATTTTAGAAAGTAAATCTTTTTTAAATTTATTTGTTCTGAACCAAGGTTTTATTTTGGCCAGAACATATGAAAGATTTTGAAATTTATGAGTGAATGGCATGAATAAATGGCATGATAAATAAAAGATGTGTACGTATACAATTTTCACGATTTGTTAATATTTCTACAGTTCATAATTTTATTTTCCCTGGGAGAACGATGAATAGATGTGCTGTTGGGGTGGCTTCATCCCTCCCTGTCTATGCCTACCAAACATTGTCCATTAATGATGGAAGGAAATGGGATGTTTTAGTAGTAATTCACTTTGGGTGCTATGTCTATGAAGTTGGTGTAAATCCAGCAGACCAGCCTGCTTACGTAACTTTGAAAGAGTAGTTCTGGTGCTGGAATCTGGTGGCCCCACCTCTCCGTGCTTGGGGGCAATATATCGGGTGGCCCCACCTCTCCGTGCTTGGGGGCAATACAAGGCTGTTCTGCCGAGATGTGACACTGCACGGGTCCTCACTGTCAATTATTTACCCAGCATTTGACACCACCTTTTGGTGTCAACATAAAAAACTCACTACTGAAATAAAGTATTGGTTTAGGTTCAGAACCTTACCTAAGGAGCCACTTCTACACGTAACAATTTACAATAACACCACTTAGACAGGGTCAGATCTCTCTGACCATACAACACATCTTACCAAGTTGGTTTCACATAGGATAAGTTCTCCCAGACTACATATTCCGAAATATGTTTATTAGCTTCCTGCCATAGGATAGCATAGGTGATATGTTCCACTGATCTCAACACTTGATCTGTCCTTCCTAATCCTTGCTGGAGTTTATATATATTGTTTGTCCCTAGACCCTGAACTAGGGCGGGGGGTCTAGAGCAAATCCTTACTTGTTGTAAGGCTAGATTTCGATATGGCAGTATCAAATCACTCGAAACATTAAACAATATTTAAAATATACAAAGAAATAATTTCAATCTTACCAGATTATGAATAAAGAACACAGAAATGCTAGCAAAACTCAGCTGAGCTGCTGGCTATAGTATGGCGTCCCTGAACTTATTTCAATTTACTTCATTGGAAATCACCACACTTAAAATTTACTGTGTCTATCACTGGACAACTATTGAGGAATGGCAAAAAAGCGCGTCTGAGCGCTGATAATATGATTGTCTGTGGCCAATCAATGCCTTGTGTTTTTTCAATTCAAATTTCCTACACTAAAGTCATTTCAGTCATACCTCAGTCAAGTATGCATATTTGTCTGTTGGTCCGTCCGTCTCTACTTGCGTTTTTTCACTAAAACGTACTTGGTTTTTGAACCAACCTATCCGTCCCCTCTACAAATTTTGTCTTTAAAGTTATTTTTAGCCACAGCTCCCACCAATGTCCCTCTCTTTCATTCTAACTAGATTTGGACACTTGAGTCTCAAGGTCGTGGTTTTTGTGCAAATTAGTGACATGTTTGATTCAATGCAGTCTTTCGCTGATGTGAACAACACAGTCTTTTGTCAATGTCTTCATTATTATCTATCCGTCTGTATAAATAAAAGCATATTATTTCACTGCTCAAAATGGGCCATCCGGCCAGCTAATTTTTATATTCCTAACATTAGTATTAAGAAAAAGTTACTTTTTTAATTTTGTAATATTTCAAGCATCTGCGTTGTAATGCTTTTGCCGCTGAATTCAAATAAAAGGCTTGGTATCGCATAAGCGTCCCTTTCCGTACCTCGTGTCAATTTGGGGACGTGAATTTTTCCTTTCCCCCCCCCCCCCCCAAATTGCGTCTCCTAAGCCTTGCTAGTCTCACGCAATTTTTCAGTCATATTTTTTTTCCTTTTGATCCGCCGTTCCCATCCCGTTCAAATGGTAACCGTTTTGACTTCCCGTCTAGCAAGTCAATTTTTATGGAGGGTAGTGACCCGCGGCGTGGGCGATCATGCCTTCTAGTAACTTACGCATTCTTTTTATCCCTACATTTTATCCTTTGGAGATATGTTTACGTTGTATCACTGTTAATTTTATGACACATCTCCCCACTTGAAAACATGCCTACGGCAAGTTCTAAAACTAGTGATACACATAGATAAAATCTCTCCTCACGCCTGCCATTACTCTAATTTTGATCACAGGGGTGCCGACTGAGGAAATCTGCACCGACATTCAATTTGCCTGGGATATATTGGATACTAAACTGATAAGGTTGAAGCAATAAAGACCACCTCAGCAATCTTGCGTTTTCATGCTTAGCCTGAGATAAGAATACGAGAGGCTGATGATCCGTCTCGACCACAAAAGTCCTACCATACAGATAGATTTGAAACTTCTTTATTGCCCAGATTAACGCTAAACATTCTTTTTCGCTTGTGGAGTATCCTTGTTCCGCCTTATTCAATTTGCGGCTTGCATAAGCGACTGGTTTCAGTTCCCCATCAGGTGAAGATGATCTTTGCAACAAAGCCCCTCCGAGTCCTACATTACTTGCATCGGTTCTTAAGACAAAGTCCTGTGTCAAATCAGGCAGTTTGAGAATAGGCTTGCTAGTGAGTTTTTCCTTTAACTCTTGGAACGCTAGTTCACATTGTGCAGTCCAAATAATTTTATCTGGAAGTCCCTTGCGAGTCATATCAGTCAGAGGAGCACAAATAGCGTTAAAATTTTTGATGTATTTCTGATAAAATCCGCATAACGACACGAATGATCGCACGTCCTTTTTTGTTTGTGGTCTAGGTGCTCTCTGCAGTTTTTCCAAGTTCTTGGGATCAGGGGTCATGTTACCCTGATATACAGTGTGTCCCAAGAATTCCAACTCTTTGCATCCAATACAACATTTTGTTGGCCTAGCAGTTAAGTTCGCCTCCCTAAGCCTATTAAATAACATTTCTAGAGCTTCAATGTGTTCTTCAAATGTCTCTGTGGCGACGAGAATATCATCCATGAAATTCGTGATACATGGGTTATTCAGGGGATCCAACAATTTGCGCATCATCCTTGAAAACACACTCGGAGCATTTTTCAGTCCGAATGGTAGCATGTTGAATTCATAATGTCCTTCTGATGTGCTAAATGCTAAATAAGGTCTCACTTCAGGCTTCACTGGAATCTGGTAATAGCCTTTACTAAGATCCACCTTTGAAAAGTATTTTGCCTTGTTCAGTCTGGCAAATAACTGTTTTGTGTCTGGTAATGGATCCACTTGTCCTTCTGTGACAGCATTCAGTTTCCTGTAATCTATGCAAGTCTGTGTTCCCCAGACGGTTTTCTCAACAAAACGACACTAGAACTAAAAGATGATTCACTGTGCGAAATAATCCCCTCCTTCAACAAATAATCTATTTCTTCCTTCAATGCCTTCTCCTTCGCGAACGGAATAGAATAGGCTCTCATACAGATTGGGTTTGAGTCTACCAGTTTCATGTCATACTGTAGCAAATTTGTATGGCCTGGTTTATCTGTTAATACATCTGTATGTTCCTCCAGAACCTGTTGAACTCTCTCCCTCTGGTTTTTAGTCAGGTGCTTACTGACTTTTACCTGTGCTGCTGTTTCACAAGGATGTAATGGGTATTCATGTGAGGTGAGTGGTTCCTTTTGCATTTGAGTTGCGATAGCTAAGGTCAGTAAGGGGGTGCTTTCCTGGAGTGGTCTGTCCAGATACTTCTTTAACAGGTTTACGTGATAAACTTTCTCCTTCCCCTTTTTGTCAATTTTATAGTTTGTTCTAGACACCTTCTCTAGAACCGTATATGGACCTTGCCATCCAATTTGTAATTTATTCTGGCTACCGGGTAGTAGAAGCAGCACCTTCTCTCCCACAGCTAGTTCTCTGTCCTTTGCCTTCCTATTAAAATATGCTGCATGTTTCTTCCTGGCTTGTTTCAAATTATCATTTGCCAGTTTCCATCCAGCTTTCAAACGAGTGGTCAGTTCGTTCACGTATTGATAAGATGAGGTAACAGTCTCTTCCGCCTTCTCATCTGTCCAGGTCCTTAATAAAGCTTCTAATGGACCTTTTATTGGCCTCCCAAATAGCAGAGTTGCGGGAGCCATCCCGGTTGAACTATGTGGTACCTCCCGATACGCAAACAATGCGGCGGGCAGGAATTGATCCCACAGATCCGGTTTTTCGTGTGCCAGCTTTCTCAGGATAGAAATGAGAGTCCCGTTGAACCTCTCTACCTGGCCGTTCCCTTGCGGATGGTACGGACTACAATGAAAGTGTCTGGCTTGAAATAGCTTAAAAACTTCTTCCGTTAGTTTCCCCTTGAACTGAGATCCATTATCCGTCAAGATTTGATGCGGGAATCCTAATCGGGTGAATATTGTAAGTAGTGCCTCTGCTACATGTTTTGAATCAATTGATGGCAGGGCTACCGCCTCTCCCCACATAGAACAAGTGTCCACCAGAGTAAGGATGCAACTGTTCCTCCTCTTGGTCCGAGTGAGAGGTCCCACAATATCCACTGCAACCCTCTCAAAAGGTGTTCCCACTATGGGCATTTCCCCTAGAGTTGCAGGAGCAGTCCAATGCTTTGGAGCTACCCTTTGACATTCAGGGCAGGATTTGACATATCTTTTTATATCCTCCGTTATCCCTGGCCAGAAGTAATGACAAGCTATACGCTGTCCTGTGGCGCTGATCCCCATGTGACCACTGAAAGGAATCGCATGCCCGAGTTCCATCACTTTATCTCTATATGAAGTGGGAAGAACCAGCTGGTTGTGACCATTTGTTCCAGTTCCGGCCTTCCTGTATAATAGTTTGTTCTTCATGAAATATTCCCCCTTGCTCGGAGGTGTGTGACATTTGGGCAATTTTTTAAAACATGGCTTGAGTGTCCTATCCTCAGCCTGCGCCTTTCTCATCTCCTCTGGATGAGCATTTATAGGTTCACCTTCTTCCTCCTTCTTCTGTGACCTGGTCTGCACTGTCGCCATGATCACAGGCCTCTCGGGATTCCCCAAGAAGACGTATCTACACCCCAATATCAGAGGGTAGATTGGTTCATCTATCACTGCTGCTCTGATTTCTCCTTCCACATAGCGAGTTTTCACCGTTATCCTTGCGATGGGAAGTGTCATGAGTGGTATGTCCTTAGTCGCCCCTTGTATTTCCACTGTTTCTGTGGTATACTGACTTGGGTCCACTAGGCTAGACTTCACAACTGAATCATAATCCAAACCTGTATCATAAAGGCACCTTATGGTGACCCCATTACAAATAACATCCTCACAAACTGGGGGTGATAAGGTTCCTGCTGTCCCTTAGGATTAACCTTTAATCTTTGCGTCCCCGACTTCATTGCAGCAATGTTTGAAGGTTTCCTTCTACAAAATTCGGTGTTATGGTTATCTTTCTTGCACCATTTACACCATCTTTTTCCTTGGTTCAACGGTTTTCTTTCATTGAATTTTTGGTCATTGAACTGTGAGTTTCTGTCTCGGTAGTCATTTCTTGGCCGCTCAAAGTTTGTCCTACCTCTATTACCCTGTTCTCTATTGTCAAATTTATTAAATGGCTGTGGAGCTTTAAAATTATCTATGTGCTTCTTTTTAGCACCACTTACCTCTGCCTGGGCTGCCTGATACCTTTCAGCGACATTTAAAACCTCTCCCAATTTCTCTGCACCTTGTTCCATGAGAAATTTTCTCATGTCTGGAGCCATGGACTCTCTCAATTGTTCGATCATGATCATTTCTTTAAGATCTTGGGTCTTCCCCAGAGCAGTCCATTTCTCCAAATAGGTTTCCAGTCTAGCAGAGAATTGGTGGTATGTCTCCCCAGACAACAGTTTGGCATTTCTAAATTTCTTACGATAAAATTCACCATTCTTCTCGTACCTTAATAACAGAGCCTGCTTTAACATGTCATAATTGTCTTGGTCTTCCCTGTTCATTTTAGCAAAGACTTCATAAGAAGTACCTCTCAGTCCTTGTGATAACTTTAAACTCCACCTCTCTCTCTCTAACCCATATGTAGTAGCTAATAACTCAAAACGTCCTAGGTACCCCTCTATGTCATCGTCTTTCTCAACAAAATGGTCTAAATGAAACCCCATAGCTGAGTTTGAGGCTCCCGGACCGGGCGTAGCATCTGAGGCAAAAGGGCTGGCACCATTTTCAGGAGCCTGGCCTTGTAATTTCAGCTCCCTTAGTCGTAATTCGTGCTCCCTTTGCAACCTTCTATCTTCTGCCTCCCTTTCGGCCTTTTTATCTTCTGCCTCCCTTTCGGCCTTTTTATCTTCTGCCTCCCTTTGCTGTCGTTTGTCTTCTGCCTCAATCTGCAGCCTCTTAATTTCTCTATCAGCCTCTAACCTCTTCTCTTCAGCCAACCTTTCAGACTCTAATTTTCTTTCAGCCTCTTTTTCTAATCTTCTTTCTTCCCGTTCAATATACTTATCACATTCAGCCGTTACGTATTGAATTAAAATCTGACCATCCATTCCCATCTCCTTTGCGGTCAGCACAGCAGCTGATCTAAATTTTGCCAGCTCCGCCATACTCTTTAAACAAATCTAGCAATAAGCAAAGTAAAATTTCCAACCCTAAAGTACTTATAATTACTCTAGACTAAAATAATTCTAATTAATTAATTAACTAACACTGGCTGTGAAGATTCACCAACTCAATAAAATTTAGAACACAATGAACTAAATTCAGCTGGTGAAATTTTAGAAAGTAAATCTTTTTTAAATTTATTTGTTCTGAACCAAGGTTTTATTTTGGCCAGAACATATGAAAGATTTTGAAATTTATGAGTGAATGGCATGAATAAATGACATGATAAATAAAAGGTGTGTACGTATACAATTTTCACGATTTGTTAATATTTCTACAGTTCATAATTTTATTTTCCCTGGGAGAACGATGAATAGATGTGCTGTTGGGGTGGCTTCATCCCTCCCTGTCTATGCCTACCAAACATTGTCCATTAATGATGGAAGGAAATGGGATGTTTTAGTAGTAATTCAATTTGGGTGCTATGTCTATGAAGTTGGTGTAAATCCAGCAGACCAGCCTGCTTACGTAACTTTGAAAGAGTAGTTCTGGTGCTGGAATCTGGTGGCCCCACCTCTCCGTGCTTGGGGCAATATATCGGGTGGCCCCACCTCTCCGTGCTTGGGGGCAATACAAGGCTGTTCTGCCGAGATGCGACACTGCACGGGTCCTCACTGTCAATTATTTACCCAGCATTTGACACCACCTTTTGGTGTCAACATAAAAAACTCACAGCTCTGAAATAAAGTATTGGTTTAGGTTCAGAACCTTACCTAAGGAGCCACTTCTACACGTAACAATTTACAATAACACCACTTAGACAGGGTCAGATCTCTCTGACCATACAACACATCTTACCAAGTTGGTTTCACATAGGATAAGTTCTCCCAGACTACATATTCCGAAATATGTTTATTAGCTTCCTGCCATAGGATAGGATAGGTGATATGTTCCACTGATCTCAACACTTGATCTGTCCTTCCTAATCCTTGCTGGAGTTTATATATATTGTTTGTCCCTAGACCCTGAACTAGGGCGGGGGGTCTAGAGCAAATCCTTACTTGTTGTAAGGCTAGATTTCGATATGGCAGTATCAAATCACTCGAAACATTAAACAATATTTAAAATATACAAAGAAATAATTTCAATCTTACCAGATTATGAATAAAGAACACAGAAATGCTAGCAAAACTCAGCTGAGCTGCTGGCTATAGTATGGCGTCCCTGAATTTATTTCAATTTACTTCATTGGAAATCACCACACTTAAAATTTACTGTGTCTATCACTGGACAACTATTGAGGAATGGCAAAAAAGCACGTCTGAGCGCTGATAATATGATTGTCTGTGGCCAATCAATGCCTTGTGTTTTTTCAATTCAAATTTCCTACACTAAAGTCATTTCAGTCATACCTCAGTCAAGTATGCATATTTGTCTGTTGGTCCGTCCGTCTCTACTTGCGTTTTTTCACAAAAACGTACTTGGTTTTTGAACCAACCTATCCGTCCCCTCTACAAATTTTGTCTTTAAAGTTATTTTTAGCCACAGCTCCCACCAATGTCCCTCTCTTTCATTCTAACTAGATTTGGACACTTGAGTCTCAAGGTCGTGGTTTTTGTGCAAATTAGTGACATGTTTGATTCAATGCAGTCTTTCGCTGATGTGAACAACACAGTCTTTTGTCAATGTCTTCATTATTATCTATCCGTCTGTATAAATAAAAGCATATTATTTCACTGCTCAAAATGGGCCATCCGGCCAGCTAATTTTTATATTCCTAACATTAGTATTAAGAAAAAGTTACTTTTTTAATTTTGTAATATTTCAAGCATCTGCGTTGTAATGCTTTTGCCGCTGAATTCAAATAAGAGGCTTGGTATCGCATAAGCGTCCCTTTCCGTACCTCGTGTCAATTTGGGGACGTGACTTTTTCCTTCCCCCCCCCCCCCCAAATTGCGTCTCCTAAGCCTTGCTAGTCTCACGCAATTTTTCAGTCATATTTTTTTTTCCTTTTGATCCGCCGTTCTCATCCCGTTCAAATGGTAACCGTTTTGACTTCCCGTCTAGCAAGTCAATTTTTATGGAGGGTAGTGACCCGCGGCGTGGGCGATCATGCCTTCTAGTAACTTACGCATTCTTTTTATCCCTACATTTTATCCTTTGGAGATATTTTTACGTTGTATCACTGTTAATTTTATGACATGGACCGAAAGTGGGATCCAAAATGGCGCTAGTTCCAGTGAGCGTCGCTCACTCTGAAGACGTTTTAAACGTAAGTGAAGGCTCCGTTCATTACTCAAATAATATATTGGGCTTTCCATATCCCATGATAAATATTGCATATGTCCAATGCATAGTGCTGCTAGTAGAAGAGTCGTCTAAGCACAATCAATCAAATACATCGGCAGACAGTATGACGTCTGCATATAGTTAGGCCTAAGGAAAGTTCAGTAAATGTTTCTGCTTTACCTTAAGTCCAGAAAAACACTAGCAAATAGCACACGCCGTCCCTTGGCGTTTAGAATAACTGTTGGGGAGAACGAGGACATCATAGTCATACTGAGAAAACTTCTCCTTCCCCATGGATCAACCACAAAGACAAAATCTTCGGACTTTCCTTCGTCCGAGCAGAATACACAGTTCGCCATCACGGAAGCCTCTCGTCGACAACCCTTTACGCATGCGCAGAAATGCGCTTGACCCCAGAGTTCAACTCAAGAAATAGGCCGACATAGACATTACAAAGATACAAAGATATAAGACCGAATCACCTTAAATAGTCAAGGAATAAATATAAACTCGGGCCATAAACATTCTAAGCAAGACCAATCTGTTTCTGGCCATACCAGAAGCGAACTGACGTAAATCTAGTATTCATGCGCCAGGTTGAGACACAAGAAAAGATAACCCATATAACTGAATATAACATCGACCAATCAGGGTTCTGTCCCTTAAATTATTTGATTCTCAAATAAATACTTTTCATCAGACAAATAGATATTACTTTACATTTGTATGCCTACCAAAAGAATCTGTGCGTCACAGACTACCACACAAAAGAATCTGTGCGCAACAGACTATTTGCAGTGACGAGGCTGGCAACCTCATATGCCACTGTACATCCACAAGCAAATTATACATGTGAAAATGCAATTATAAAATGATAAAATGTACATCAGTGTTTCTCAACGGGGGCGGTACCGCCTCGGGGGGGGGGGGGCGTTTTCAAGATGTCTGGGGGCGTTCTGATGGGTCGCAACGATTGGGGTCGCTACTTCCATTCAGGGGGGCGTTGTGTACATTTTTAAAAGAATCAATATGAAACAATTACTAAAGATATTCCCCTTCGCATAGCTTGTAACACGATAGTTTTTATTAGCCCTGCGTCCCATGGAGTGTTTCAAGGATTCCAAACGCAAAATTGTAGTACTTTGGATGTTACCATTGTCAGGAGACAGTAGAGTTTTTGGATTCAATCAAAGAAGAATTTAGCATCGAAAGAGAAGTATTGCGAAACGATGTGGCATATCTTTCACATATATTTGAAAAGTTAACTGAGGTTCTTCTTAAGCTACAAGAAAATGAGATCAGTCTGATTAAAGTGAAAGGAATTATCATGGGGTTCATCTACAAATTGACATTATTTAAAAATAATCTTAGTCGCCGAGAACTTTCTCATTTTCCATGTTTACTGCAGTTAGTTGGGGACAGGCTTAAAGATTCAGATTTAGAGGTTTATTGCAGTCATTTGGACGCTATTAAAAATGATATGAGCATAAGATTTAAAGACTTGCAAGAACTAATAATACCGGATTGGGTGACTTATCAGTTTGAATCAGACGTGGAACAAGTTAGTCAACATGTACAAGAAGAATTAATTGAGCTACAAAATGACTTCGAGGCAAAAGCACGATTCAGTCACACACATTACGAAAACTTTTGGATCCAGCAGAGGCTTGCGTATCCCGTTCTTTGGTGTGAAACTAAATTGCTAATTACAGCATTCCCAACGTCGTATTTGGTAGAGAAGGGGTTCAGTGCAGTAGTGTTGCTACTACAAAAGCAACGAAACCGACTGCAGATTTGTAACAGAGGAGATTTGAGACTTCTTTTAACAAACTTAGAACCAAATATTTCCAAAACTGGCTGATTCACACCAAGCGCAAGGATCTCATTAAGCTTCATTAGTAAGTGAATTTTTATATAATTATATCATTATTATCAACTAATAATTTTTTTAATTTTTTCATGTTTAAAGTGGTTACATAAGGAGAGACTTTAATATTCAGATTTGAAGATATATATGCAGTCATTTAGGCGCTATTAAAATGATATGATTATGATAGTTATAGAGTTGTAAGAATTAATTTTATATCATTTGCTCTGCCAATTTGTAATTCAAGGATAATGAACTTGTAGTGTATATAATTCCGTACTTAAACATATTTAATATAACTACGCTTTTATAAATGTGCTTTCTCTCTTTTTTTATATTATAGGAAAATATAACTCATCAACTGCATTGCTTTTTTAAAAGTATAGTGGAATATATGTATATGTGTGTGTGTTTGTGTATACACGATAAAGAGCAAGGGGGTGCTAAAAGGGGGGGGGGGACTTTTTAAAATATTGGTTGTCAAAAGGGGGCGTTGCTACTGTCAGGGTTGAGAAACACTGATGTACATATTACAAGTTATGCTGAGTTTTTCGGGCGAACACAAGCTGAATGCACTAAAAGGCCGTAATTTACTGTAACAAGTTTAAGATGCAGTAATCCCTCAGATAAAAGAAGTTACAGCGTACTGAATCCTTCTACTATTTCCACTTGAGGAGGATTCAAAAGCTTAGGCTTTCAGTATTATTATGGGAGTTTTACACTCGCTAATTTTAGCAGCTACTCCTAATCATGGCCGGTCCTATAGGGTGTTCTAGTAACGAGCTCTTATTTTGGCTGTCTGTGATCTCTCCTTGACAAAATTGGAAGTCAGTGAAGTAGCCTTACAACGCTGTAGAAAAAAGCGAAGTTTTTTCGCCTACACACCAGGTTGCTACTTACCGAAGTCCTGTTAGAATTAGTCTATCTTAGCATCTCAAACGTCAAACCAATTGCTAATACGTGTCTAATTTTGGTAGGGCCCCATCATACCCCTGTGTAGAGCGTAACGACATTACAACATAAGATATTGCCCTGTACATGAAATAGGAGTGAGGGGTACGTGAGAGGTGTGACAAGAGGTACGTACAAGGAATGACAGAGTAATAATGCCGGAGAGGAGTGAAGACCAGAATAGAGAACGAACGTATTTCGTAACACTATGCTGTGCCTTAGTATTATGAATATGGTAACCAGTTCCCTTTCCTTCAGCCTTTGGCGCTCCTAACTCAAGACCAAGATCAGGTACCCATTTATAGCTGGTTTGACTGGTGCGTAACGATGCCAAGTTTCGAAACCAGGACTAGGGAGTCGGAGTCGTGGAGTCGATCGTTTTTGGTGAATTAGGAGTCGGTAAAAAATGTCCGGTCTCCGACTCACAAAATTACGCCATATGACTAGTAAAAAAAAACAGTAGTGGAAGTCCAGAGTCGGGAAGGACTACGAAAATTTCAAGAGTTGGAGTCGGAAGATTTTTGGCTGACTCCACAATCCTGTTCACAACATAACTTTGCCTCGAGAAACAAAAGATCGAGGAAGTTGAGGGGAACTGCGGTAAGACGTGGAGTACAATGGGTGGGTTTGAAAAAAAATCGAAAAAAGGTGATTCGTCTTACGAGGACAAAAGACAAAGAAAGTAGTCTACGTTACGGCCACAAGGCCTTCGTCAGGAAAAGAAAGAAAGTGAAGGCTAGATAGGAGACATAAGAACTTAAAGAAATATAAAAAAAAAATAAAAATAAAACCTAGGTACTTCCCTGAAGGCGAAGCATGGCTAAAAAGGAAGTGACTTCTGACCCCGGATGTACACAATACATACTAAGAAACTAAAAACTAAAAAACGAGACTGAACAAGCGCTGTACCCACTTCCACCAATCAAAGCACCACTATATATTAAAAAATATTTTAAACACACGCTTTAAAGCACTAAAAACCCAAAAATAAATTTATCAAGGAGTTAATAGCTTGCAGTTAAAAAATGTAACATCAAATTGACAAAAAGCGTGGGGCGCTTAAGCGCTTATCACATATTTTATCCATAAGTGTGTAATCCAATACCATAATTCCCGCCGTAACGAACTTCGGTCGGTCGGTCTGTCACACTTTGCGCGCCGTCATTTGCGCACTTTTTCTATTTTCGAGACAGTGCATTAACTTTCGACCACAGCTAAGGGGGTGCAACTGTGGTTGAAAGCTAGACAATAATTGTATTGTTTCCCCTTACATGTACTCTCGCAAAAATAACAAAGTAAGACGGCGTGCATTAAATCAACAGACAATCAAGATAATCTTCTGTCCAGTTTCATTGGGGAAACGGATGTAACTCATCATCTTTCTTAAATATAAAATTAAAATGTAAGTTTTTTTTAATTGTTTCTTAATAAGAATACAAAAAGCAATAGGAGCTTTCATTGCATTGGAAAACATATGGAGAACAAGAGAAATCAAGTCCAACACAAAAATAAGAAACTTCAACTCAAATGTGAAGTCTGTCCTATTGTATGGCTCTGAGACATGGAGAACAACAAAAACAACAACCAAAAAGCTACAGACTTTTATAAACGGGTACTTGCGTAGAATAGAAGGACTGAAATGGTATGACAAAGTCACAAATGTGGAATTGATGACAAGAACCAGACAAGTGCCAGTGGAACAAGAGTTGAGAAGAAGACGCTGGCGATGGATAGGACACACATTGAGGAAACCTGTTGATAGCATTACAAGACAGTCCTTGTTCTGGAATCCACAGGGACAGAGAGGCAGAGGTAGACCAAAAAACAAATGGAGAAGAGAACTGGAAACGGAGGTGAAAATGATGAGGAAAACATGGAAAGAACTTGAGCGGATGGCACACGACAGGAAGACTTGGCGTGTGTTTGTTGGAGGCAGTGGTGGATTTAGATGTTATGAACTGTTGTTGTTATGTATTTATATTGTACTGAATGAGGTCAACTGTGAAGGCCCCTGAGTATAACAATTATTCGGGTGAGTTCTCAGAGAGCCTTTCTGCTACCACCTTATGATCTCATTCAGACTTATTCTTGACTAGTATTATGATGACTACGTCAAGTGTCTAGGGTTATGAACTTGTGGTGTGATGGTAATTTAATACTAAAACACACACACATAAACAAATATTAAACTCTATGATCTACTGAACTAACACCGTGTTTTAAATTTTGGTATTAAACAATTTTTTTACAATTTTATTTTGTCCTGAACCTAGTATTCTTCTGGTCACGACTTTCAACTCAAATGAAATCAATTTATATACATATATGCAAGGCAATTTCACAAAAGGGACAATCTGTCCAAACACATATTTTAAAATCTAATAATGGTGTTAAAATATTTCTAATACTACTGTTAAACTAGCACTGGATGGCGGGTCGGGATTCTGTAATCACTCCCATGTCTTTATTTCACAACTTTTAATTTTAATTTCTTGGGTGGAAATAGTTTTATTTATTTCAGTTAGGGAAACACTAATTTTCGTTGATGAACGATCATGTGCCAGATTATATACTTATCTAGCACATGTAGTAGCTGTCAGTTGTCACTCCGGCCAACGGCCACTGGTGTACTTGTCCAAAAGTAATAGGGTAGACAGCGTGTACACCTATCACTACTGGAATACAAAGTCTTCTCAAATTCACCACTCAGAAATCTGGCACCGGACTAGTGCCAGACAAAAAACCCTGTAACATGAAATTATGTTTCCTTGTTTACTTACTTAGTCGTTCCCCTTCTACCGTGAGGTGTAGAGGTTTGGAAGAGAGAGCGCCAGACCATTCTATCAGCTGTCTTCTTCCTGGCCTGGATCCATTCTAGTCCTCGGTCCTTCAAAGATTGTCTAATGTTGTCCTCCCAGCGGACTCTGGGTCGTCCTGGAGGTCTGGATCCCTGGCTCTTTGTTTCCCATGCTTGTCGTGGTAGCCGATCTTCTCCCATTCTGCAGACATGGCCAAACCATCTTAGTTGGGACTGTTCTATTTGGGTCTGCAGCGGATGGGATTTTACATCATGTTTAATCTACTATTTCCACAAATTATTATACATGCAAAATAAAAGACCTGGGTCAGATCTATCTGACCAACCCAACTCATCCACATAACAAGGTGTACCAGTTTTTTTACATTCCTCTCCTCTAATGGCTGCACTGTATCTGCCATATTATCATTAATCTCTTTTTTCCATACAATAAGGTGGGTGATATGTTTCCACCTGACCACCTAAGAAAACATGTGTATTCTACATCTTGTGATGGCCAATGAGATCGGACGACCTCCAATTTTGATTTGAATTTGAAAAATAAAGCCAAAATTACGCACTAAAGTGGTGTACCTCTGTCTGTCGGTCCGTCCGATCTTGGCGTTAGTTAAAAATAGACTTGCTTTTTGGCCTAATACATTTGCCTCTTACTCCTAAAGTTCCCCATTTGGACTTTGACCCTCCCTCTTCTGCTCCTTTTCAACAACGCGTGCAAAAAATTGTCACCGATAGTGAATGCAAAAAAGAGGGTCTGTCCGACTGTCTGTACGAACCTATACAGTATTATGACCATATCTTTATTATTATCTGGAGGAATTTGTATTTTAAAACATATTATTACTCAGGAGAAGATATTCTATCTAACTAACCAAGTTTTATGGTCATATCCCTTGTAATAAAGAAGTCCATATATTTTCCAGAATATTCGGAAATTTCTACTTTTCTATAAATACTCCATCCTTCCCCCTCTCTCCCTTTGTTCAAACTGAAACCAGTAGTCTGTTACGTCATAAACTGTACTATTTGGCAGGCCATGCGCTGTCTGTGTGTTTATACATTTCCCACGATGTGATTATATTAAGCGGCATGCATGGGGCGTTTCCGCCTTTTTATTCAAACCTGCCTAACAATACTACGCGCGTTTGCTTACAAATTTGTGTTGTTTCAACCAACATGTGTTAAAAGTATCACTTTTCTGTCGCTCCTCTCTTCCTCCCTCCAGATGAAAACCGGATTGATCGTGTCCCCATGCTCTAAGTAGTTTCAAGGACGTTAGGGAAAGATAGTATTATTTATTCGTTGTTACTGTCTAACAATACCCGATGCGTTTGCAGGCGGGGCGAAGACGAAACCTCACAACTCCACTAATTTTTATTTCTACATTATTTTAACTATACAAATACTACAAATGGGATCGGTGTATCAATGTATATCATCACAGAGGCATATGCTCCTTGGGGAGCTAAAGGGTATTGATTGAAGCAAGGCTATAGAAGAAGCAGCAATGTAATACGTGTAACAGAAACAACACACCATAATTAAAAACCTGCCAATTTTGGCGGGTTGTTGCTAGTCCAATACCATAATTCCCGCCGTAAGGTACTTCGATCCGTCGGTCTATTACACTTTGCACACCGTCGGTTGCGCACTTTTTTCTATTTTCGATAGAATGCATTAAATTTCGAGCACAGCTAAGGGTTGTGGTTGAAAGTTAGACAATAATTGTATTGTTTCCATTTATATGTACTCTCCCAAAAATAGCAAAGTGTGACGGTGTGCATTAAATCAACAGACAATCAAGATACTCTTCTGTCCAGATTCATTCGGGAACCGGATTTAACGCGTCATTTTTCTTAAAAATATCCTTAAAATGTAAGTTTTCTGATTGCTTCTTCGAGACAAAATTTTAATTTAAAGTATTGCAGACTTATTATTATGGATCAAAATGATAAGATGGCTAAAAGGAAGAGACGATCGCGTCATTCACAGCGAGAAAACAGTTTGATTATGCAAAGAAGCCAACAACTTGAACTGGAGACAGGAAGGTGCGGAGATGCAGATTATATCAACAGACAACCAAGATACTCTTCTGTCCAGTTTCATTCGGGAAACGGACTTAACTCATCATTTTTCTTAAAAATGTTAGTTTTTTTAATTGTTTCTTCAAGACAAAATTTTAATTTAAAGTATTGCCTACTTATTATTATGGAACAAAATGATAAGATGGCTAAAAGGAAGAGACGGTCGCGTCATTCACAGCGAGCAAGCGAGACTATAGAAGAAGCAGCAATGTAATACGTGTAACAGAAATAACACACTATAATTAAAAACTGCCAATCTTGGCGTGTTGTTGCTAGTGAAGTATAAAGCAGAAGTTAATTTCATGCAGAATCAACGCTCCACGCTTTTTATCAATTTGATGTTACATTTTTTGACTGCAAGCTATAAACTCCTTTCAAAATTATTTTTGGGTTTTTGGTGTATTAAAAGCGTGTGTTTAAAATATTTTTTTTTATATTTTTTATTTTCTTTTTTTTAGAGTTAGATAAATTATGACATACTTAAACATAAACAAAATTTTAACTTATTGTGAATCTGGTCAAAAATTTATTAAGCGATTTCTTTTAGAGCGTCAATACTACATGGCTTTGTGCCCGTTAATTTGGTGCAATCAATTTCTTCAATTAGAAGGCCATTTAGAGATCGAACTCGACTTTCCCTTGATTCATAATTTTATAATTTGGATTGTTTCCCTTGATTTAGCTAGACACTTGTTTGAATACTGCCCTGTTTTACGCATAGAAAAAAATAAAGCACACCACGTACTCTTGAATTTTTAATTAACTTGATTATGGTCCCTGATTTGTTTACTTTTCTTTACGAAAAATTTTAATTACTCATAATGTCATAATTACAATATTAAATAATTAAATAATTGACTGATTATTGTATTGTCATCGGGAATACACAACTATGACAAGTTTCAGAGCTGTTGCTCATCTGGAAGTGATTGAAAAATTGATTGCAAGATTTGAAAGTGACATGAAAGTGGCATACAAGTGACGTTAAATAAAAGCGTGTAATAAAATTGACAAAAACAACAAACACTGTGTGCGATCTAGAGTATTATTGCAGTTATTTGTAATATCGTGATGTTATTCAGCTGTAAAGAGACTAGGCCCGGCACAGATTCCAGTAAAGTTTGTAAGAGATAGAAAATATGAACAGGAAAGTTCCATTAAATATCACATTTAAAAAAATGAAAAATTCATTACGTCTACAAAACATCGGAAACGTGAGAAAAATTCAAGATCAAAACAGAACGAAAAATTATCAGTTTGAGAGCAATAATGTTCTAGTTTGTTTTTTGTTTTAGTAGTTCTGAATCATTTTATCAGATGGCGTAACCGATGATATTATTCATGTAACGATATTTCTTGTCCGTTTCTTCATGAGCCCGTTGAAAAAGATTTATCCTGCTCCCAGTGCTGGCTTCAGGGACGAGCCAATGGGATCACTAGCCTGGGGCGCCAACGCCCGGAGTCACCAAAACTGTCGCACAGAAAGTAATTAAAAACAATAAGTCAGTCAGATGTGAGAGACGTCATTTCTTTGTTAATTGAATCTCTATAAAAATTAGTTTCCAAATATCAAACTACAAACTACACTATAGGGAGATTGTTCTTACTCATATATATCATATAAATAAATATGTAGAGCTAGGGGCAATCAAAGATAGTTGACGTGGGTGTAACTAAATCCATGTTGGCTCGTGACGACTGAACCACTATAGCCGACTTTGCACACGCCTAGAAATAAGCTGAAAGAAAAACGGTGCAAAATATTAAACGTTTTTACCAGAAATAATATAATTATCTAATGACTGCTGAACATCTATTTTAAAGGTGTCCAACATATGAGGAACAGAGAAAGCACATGTGAACATCATCAGTTGCACTACTGGAGATACTACAGAGATACCAGCAGCCTTAAACTGACAATGGCTTTCTTTGAACATTTTCAAGTTGACGCGTGAAAGTGAACGAAGAAGAAGAAAATGATTAAAATTGAAAACAGCGAAAGTCTCAAACATTTGCAAAACTTAACAGTTAAAACAGGAGAAAATGTCGACCTAAATGAAATCACACAAAACTTAACAGTTAAAACAGGAGAAAATGTCGACCTAAATGAAATCACACAAAACTTAACAGTTAAAACAGGAGAAAATGTCGACCTAAATGAAATCACACAAAACTTAACAGTTAAAACAGGAGAAAATGTCGACCTAATCACACAAAACTTAACGGTTAAAACAGGAGAAAATGTCGACCTAAATGAAATCACATCTAACCAAAAACTTGAGATGATGTAAAAGTTGTGGGGGAACAGTAACTGTTACTTCTAGAGAGGAAAACTTGGACCAAATGATAAAGTGGAAAATGATTTGTGTCATCTGAAGTAGAAATTAGAGATAGCATGAGAAGCTGAAACATGAGAATTTAAGTTGTGCATTAGTCTGGGTTCGATCTATGTCAGGTCATTGATTTCGGTGGTCTGTCAGTTTCACCGCTGTAAAACGGTATGACATATTGACTAGCTCGTGGCTGTTTTTCTCTCAAAATGGAATCGATCAAAAGCACACACTTATACACAAACACACAGACTCACATGAGTTTCTATATGTCCCGTTTCGTTATGTCTACATTTTTGTTTGTTTCTCTGTGATTTTCATTCAATGTTTATTTTATTTCATTGTGAAATAATAGTTCTGGTGATCTTCTCATACCCCCCTTCAAGTCTATACAAACACTCAGTTACGAAGACCTATTACTTCTTGTGTATCTATCTTTGTTATTCTTCGTGTTTCATTACCATACAATAAGACTAATTTGAAATTTGAGTTGAAGATTCCTATTTTTGTGTTGGATTTGATTTCAGTTGATTCTCATACATTTCACTAATGCAATGAAAGCTCCTCTTGCCGTTTGAATCGTTATCATTGTTTGTTCCTCTAATTTGGCCTATTTCTGTGTGAAGATGTACAAGTATGTATGTTTCTACATCTTGTAGACTTCTCTCTCTGTTTAATCTTGCTACCATTTCCTGCATTGATTCTCAGAATCTTTCACTTTTTTCTATATACTTTCAAACCTAATTGCTGTGATCTGTTATCACGTGTACTTATTTTGAAATTTTGAATTAGTGTAGTGACTACATGTCCGCACGAGTGCGCACCTATTGTACACAGTCGCGAGTAACTAATTCAAACCAAAAAAAATATTTTTGAACGGATCTTGTAACTTTTCCTGTAAAACTACTAAAAATTAACCCAGACAACGGTAAGAGTTTTTTATATAACGTAAAGAAGAAAATTCGAACATGACATGAGTTTTGTAAGGGCAAAAAATATATTAATAACTGCATGGAAAATCTAAGACTGCATGCAAAAATTCATGTCCATACAACAAACAGTTTTGGAGAATATTGACACTTTCTGTGGGCACGAATTTCCGAACGGACTATAGTAAACTGTCGAATGCCTTTTCATAGTTCACATATGAATGTCAGGTCATACTGATTGAACTGACCGTGCCATTTGAATCCAGATTAGACGAGCAACATTCATTCAAAGCGGCCAAGTATAGCGATCTGGCCGCGGATACAATTGAATAAATAAGAATGTCATTTTGTGTGTGTCACACGTGAAACACAAAATTCTACATTTTGCTACAAATACGTATTGTTTTTGTCATGTTTTGCATGTGCCTGTGGGGTTGCGGTTTATATTGTTACATTATCCATTTCGTTCCACTTTTCAAATATCTACCATCTGGTAGAAGACGCAAGCGAACCCATCAGGGTAAACATTCACACTCTTCAGTTTCTATCCCAAACATGATCACGTCATGTGCGAAGTACACTTAGTGACAATTCTTAATCGTGCTGCGCTTACACGCACTATACTCTTGGTCATTCTATCTGACCTGTGGCGTGCAATAGCCAACGCCACAGTGCCAGAGATTTTATTAAGAAAAAGCAGTGGAAAAAAAAATATTTTTTTAATGACCTTCACAAGACGACATATCATTCATTGCCTGATCATACAGTCTTTTATATTTAGACGTGCGCACTAATATAACCGAGCGACCTTGTGTTTAAATTGAGGTGCTCCTAATGTAAACGAAGCAACATTCATTAATTTAAAAACAAACAATCTAGCAAACGAAAGTTACAAAAATGGTAATGTTAAAGACCCCATACAAACATTCCATGGACAAAGGACACCCTGGTCAACAATGTATTCAGCAGGTTCGTGCCATTTTGAATTTTAGAATATTTAATTTGGCCAACTCATGAGTGCTAAATTGGATCAAATCCAACTGGATTAGCGACAAATTTCTTTATATTAACACCCACGAGTGTAAACCTTGCTTTTGTTGTTAATGCCACATTGGCATTGACACGGTAATTCTCAAAGTTCATATTTTTCCGTGGCACCCCCTTGCTATCAAGTACTGGGTTGAACCATTATGCGGTTTTTTTTTTTTTTTGTTCTTCTTGGGACAGCTCACGATATGCCAAAACGTCTTGTGGGAAGCTGTCATAGAACAAAAGTTTAAACAGAAAGAAAAAAAAAACGTGCTAGCTGATTGATTTTTTAACGGTCTGATTAGAAAATGTCAAATGTAGGAGGAGTTACAAGTGTCAGTTTCACATAGGCAAAAAATTTATTAAGTACAATAATGTCAAGGGGATCATGACGACGATGTTACAGGATATTTTATTAACCTTTTTGCGAAAACGTTTTATAGAAGAACCTTATTGTGAAGTCGTGGTATAGAAGAACCTTTTTGCGAAAACGTTTTATAGAAGAACCTTATTGTGAAGTCGTGGTATAGAAGAACCTTTTTGCGAAAACGTTTTATAGAAGAACCTTATTGTGAAGTCGTGGTATAGAAGAACCTTTTTGCGAAAACGTTTTATAGAAGAACCTTATTGTGAAGTCGTGGTATAGAAGAACCTTTTTGCGAAAACGTTTTATAGAAGAACCTTATTGTGAAGTCGTGGTATAGAAGAACCTTATTGTGAAGTCGTGGTATAGAAGAACCTTTTTGCGAAAACGTTTTATAGAAGAACCTTATTGTGAAGATGTCTTATAGAAAAACCTTATTGTGAAGTCGTGGTATAGAAGAACCTTATTGTGGAGATGTTTTATAGAAGAACCTTATTGTGAAGATGGTTTATAGAAGAACCTTATTGTGAAGATGTTTTATAGAAGAACCTTATTGTGAAGATGTTTTATAGAAGAACCTTATTGTGAAGACGTTTTATAGAACCTTATTATGAAGATGTCTTTTAGAAAAACCTTATTGTGAAGTCGTGGTATAGAAGAACCTTATTGTGAAGATGTTTTATAGAAGAACCTTATTGTGAAGATGTTTTATAGAAGAACTTTATTGTGAAGATGTTTTATAGAAGAACCTTATTGTGAAGACGTTTTATAGAAGAACCTTATTGTAAAGATGTTTTATAGAAGGACCTTATTGTGAAGATGTTTTATAGAAGAACCTTATTGTGAAGACGTTTTATAGAAGTACCTTATTGTAAAGATGTTTTATAGAAGAACCTTATTGTGAAGACGTTTTATAGAAGAACCTTATTGTTAAGACGTCTTATAGAAGAACCTTATTGTGAAGACGTTTTATAGAAGAACCTTACTGTGAAGATGTATATAGAAGAAACATATTGTGAAGTCGTGTTATAGAAGAACCTTATTATGAAGACGTCTTATTGCAGAACCTTATTGTTAAGACATCTTATAGAAGAACCTTAATGTGAAGACGTCTTTTAGAAGAACCTTATTGTGAATATGTCTTACAAGAATTATATTGTGAAGACGTTTTACACAGAAACCTTTTTTGCGAAAATGTCTTATTTATAGAAAAACCTTTTTGTGAAAACGTCTTATATATATAGAAGGACCTTTTTGTGAAAACGTCTTACACAATAACCTTATTGTAAAAACGTCTCATATATAGAAAAACCTTATTGTGAAAACATCTTATATATTGAAGAACTGTATTGCGAAAATGTGTTATAGAAAAACCTTACTGCAAAAAAGTCCTATATCAACAGAACATTGTGCTGCGATAAAATCATACATAGAACTTTACAGCGAAAAAGTTTATAAAGAACCTTACTGCGAAAACGCGTTGTACAGAAGAACGTTATTGTGAAAACGTCTTATAGAAAAACCTTACTGCAAAAAAGTCCTATATCAAAGAACATTTCTGCGATAATGTCATACATAGAACCTTACTGCGAAAAAGTTTGTAAAGAAGAATCTTACTGCGAAAACGTGTTATACGGAAGAACGTTATTGTGAAAACGTCTTATAGAAAAAAGGTTTCTGCGAAAAAGAAAAAGGTTACATAAAAAAAAAAAAAAAACATTTCCGCTACAGTATTTTATATAATCTTACTGTGTATGAAATGAAATAATAATCTTTCTGCTCCCTTCTGAGCATATTATTCTGACAAATTGGCGCCAAGCCATACTGTCCTGAAACACCCCTCCCATGTCTTTCCATATCATTTTAATCCCTATCATCTTGCCTCCATTGTGGAGCTGTTTTCTCAGTGCCTGCGTCGTGTCACTCTGGTACTTAGTTCATCCCGTCAGTTCCATAGCGGTGTCGTGTCACTCTGGTACTTAGTTCATCCCGTCAGTTCCATAGCGGTGTCGTGTCACTCTGGTACTTGGTTCATCCCGTCAGTTCCATAGCGGTGTCGTGTCACTCTGGTACTTGGTTCATCCCGTCAGTTCCATAGCGGTGTCGTGTCACTCTGGTACTTGGTTCATCCCGTCAGTTCCATAGTGGTGTCGTGTCACTCTGGTACTTGGTTCATCCCGTCAGTTCCATAGCGGTGTCGTGTCACTCTGGTACTTGGTTCATCCCGTCAGTTCCATAGCGGTGTCGTGTCACTCTGGTACTTGGTTCATCCCGTCAGTTCCATAGCGGTGTCGTGTCACTCTGGTACTTGGTTCATCCCGTCAGTTCCATAGCGGTGTCGTGTCACTCTGGTACTTGGTTCATCCCGTCAGTTCCATAGCGGTCGGTCATCCCAGTTCAATCCTTCTGTTCTGTACAAGTATCCATTTACTTGTAACTTTTTGGTTGCCGATTTAATTGTTCTCCATGTGTCAGAACCATATAATAGGAATAACATGATATTTCAGTTGAAGATTCTAATTTTTATGTTAGACTTGGTTTACGAAATCTCTTATTGTTTAGTAATGTTTTGTGTCTTTCACTAGTACATTCCCACTTTAGAGCAAGCAACCTGCAGTTTACACAAATATCAGTAATGAACCTGAGTTGGCTTGGCTTCTCCATGTCTTCATGCCTTACCCTTCTCTGTGTCCTTATGCATTACCCAACACATATCGCAGGCAGTTTACAGAGATCGCAATTTGAAGAGCTCAAACTAGAGGACATCAGAGTTGGAGAGATCGCAATTTGAAGAGCTCAAATTAGGGGATATCAGAGTTCGGTACCCCATAGTTGTAGTCTGCAGAGTTTGGGAACGTCAAAACATGAGCTAAAAGTTGGAAATCTCATAGATGGCCCTCAGAATTGATGAGCTGACAAATTGTAGAACTTTAAGTTCAGGACTTCGTAGTCTTTTCAGAGTTTGGGAGTGTCAGAGTTGGAGAGCTAAAAAATTGGAGATCTCAGGGATGGAAACGTCAGAGATGATGAGCTGACAAGTTGGAGACCTCAGGAAAGGGGATATCAGAGATGGATATTTCAGAGAAGTAAAACTTACGGCTAACGAGCAAAAAGAGGTAATTCTCATAGTTGAAGAGCTCAGAGATGTAAAGCTGATTGTTGGAGAGTACATAGATGTAAAGCTGATTGCTGGAGAGTACAGAGATGTAAAACTGATTGTTGGAGAGTACAGAGATGTAAAGCTGATTGCTGGAGAGTACAGAGATGTAAAGCTGACAGTTGGAGAGCGCAGAGTTTGGGTCGTCAGAGTTGGAGAGCTGACAGTTGCTAAATAAAAGAACGAAGCGGAAGATGTGTACTGCGCGCGCACATAGATTTTCTTATCAGCCGGATGATTGAAACAGATTAATGAAAGCTGTTGATGTATTATCAAATATATGTAGACAGACAGAAAATCAAGTGGTTTGTCCATTTCATGAGAGAGAAAAGGGGGGGGGGGGGGGGGGCCAGTCAATTACCTCAACGCACCGACAACCGTAGAGATCTGATTTTAAGACACGGGGAAGATGGCCAGTCAATTGATAGACAACTTTACAGAAATCCAACAACACGAGCTAGTAACAGCCAATACGACACACTTGGCTGAACAATTAAAACGTCAGGTTCCCACTACGCGTCACGGAAGAGTGGAGCTAACGACGTTAATAACATAGAATACTGTGTTTACAAATAGATCTAAGTGCTGCGTTCATTATAATGATGACATTAGCAGCACCTGGCGGCGCGATATGTCGTCTCACCAGAACTCATCACTATGTATATCGATCTTCTATTAAACAACCATTCATTGTCCCCATCTTCTTTCTTTTCTACTCTTTTCAGCTCCCGACGAAGCATAAGCTTCTACTGATGCATGCAAAGCCTCCTGTCATGCTACATCCGTTCAGATTCTTGTCATGTCATCTTGATCATTATGTCTATCTCTAGTTCCATTCTCCACGTGTTTTGAGCCTCCCTCTATCTCTAGTTCCATTCTCCGCGTGTTTTGAGCCTCCCTCTATCTCTAGTTCCATTCTCCACGTGTTTTGAGCCTCCCTCTATCTCTTTTACTCTGCGGATTCAAGAACTAGGACTGTCATGTGATGCTATTACCTGCTTTTCTAAACGTGTTCCAGTACCAGTTCCCCATCCCCTCACCCCTCGTTCACTGGTATTTGCCTATTTATTGTCACTAGCTCAACATTTGGTAATCTTGCTATACCACTTCCATTCTTCTTCTTCTTTGTTCACTTTAATATGTTCTTTTGAATATGTTTAAAGACAGCAGTGACCAGCCTGATGATGATGGCATCTCCTTAGAGTTTGTCCAGGAATGGTACCATTTCACTTCTTCTAATCAAAGCAAGCTCTCATTGTAAACATTCTTGGAAGTCTTTGGGGTTTGGATGTCCATCTTTCAGCTGCCATATTGTGCATAATAAATGTATAATTTATGGTGATCTATAAGTTTTCATTGGTGCATAATGCTCTACATTGTCCATCATCATCATCAACCTTCAGCTCCCCAAGGAGCATAGGCCTTCAACAAACTTATGTCAAGGTCACGAGTGGTTTATGTAAGAGTCTGTCTGAGACGAGAACCAAGTCTGTGTGATGTCAGAGACAAGACGAAATCTGAGAGAGATCTGAGATGATAGACGAGAAATGTTGCTGATTGTGGATAGTGTGACTTATAGTTACCGAGGGTGAGAACCTATACTGACTCTCCCCTCGCCACTCAGTGACCGTTTATTCAACTACTGCCACACTGCTTCTTGCTCTACTTAGGAGATAAAGTTGTATTACACTACAGTGTATCCACATACAACAGTACGAGTACAAGGTAAAGAGTACAGGTACAGATAGGAAAGGAAATCTGATCCGTAAAATGAAATTATATATGTGTATATTTTATTACAGAAAAAAACGCTGGTAAAATAAGCATGAAATCAATGACTATAACCCAAAAAAAAAAAAAAAAAAAAACTTCCGTAATAAGCAGGTATTAAAATTTCGAGACACTCAAACCAAAGGTTAGTAGAAAAATTGTTGCGACACTTCCGGAAAAAAAAAACCCATAGGTTCCACGCTCCCACAATTTTGGGGTGGATATAAAATTAATAATCATTTCCTGGAAAAAACCTGAAATAAAGAACTGTACCTACACAAACATAATCCAGCTGACTTGTCCCTGTCAGCAACCCTGCTAATCACTTGACTCGATGCTTAGGTACACAAGTTCTTAAACAATCTACCCTCCCCTCGATTAATTTGAGTGCACGCTACCCCCAAATCCTTCTTCGTTGTCACGTGTGCGTTGTTGCTTCACTGGGATCACGGTTAGCTGATGGAGACATTTTGACCCTATCTTCTCCAGGGTAATTGCTGATTGTCACGGGATTGTCTCCCTTTGCTTTGCAGTCGTAGTCCACTAATGGTCACAACGCAAGCGTATCTAAAAGTAGGTCGTCCAAGGTATCTATCTTCGCGCAAGATTACTCTTGGCAAAGATATAGATAGAAGATGAATTGAGCTTCTACCGGATGGGATCCTTCACAAAATATTCCCAGAAGTCAAGAACAAACGCTGCTTAAGGGCTGAGCAAATTTGTTAACTTATTATCTGGTCCGTCGCATTTTGTGAAAGGGTTATGCAATGATTCTGGTCCGTCAAGCCCCCAGTTGGAGTAATCCAACGAATGCCCTCTTATAAGTAATGGCTATATATATATATATATATATATATATATATATATATATATATATATATATATATATATATATATATATATATATATATATATATATATATATATATATATATAAAGAAAAACTGGCTAATACGTTTGCTTTCGTACATATAAACTTAATCAACTATTATTGTTTAGTTTAAAATAACATACAACAAATTTAAGTCAATTAGTCTTTAACATGGGAAAATAAATTTGGAAAAATTGGGTGAAAATTGAAATTAAAGCTTCCTCATTGATGTTTAGAATGGGGTTTAGAATGTCTTTGATTTTTGCTGTAGCCTGTTTTATAAAACTTAGCTCTTGATGAGTCCTGCAGCTATGGTTTTCGTCACTTCTTGTGATGAGGGCACTTCTTCACTCAGTCTGTCCGATTTCGGCGGTTGGTGGTGATACTCTTCTCTCACTCTAGCGGCGTTATTACCACAGTCGTCTGGTGGCTTGTAACCACAAACTGTGACAAATTAGAAAGAAACAAATGCCTCAGTACATTTGTTCTCCACAAACTAACAGGCCCATTTTCATGCGCTCCACCCCCGAATGTTAACCTCTCAGAAGATTAAATTCCCGAGTACACAATGTAACTCAGGGAATTTGATGAAAATTCACCAATATCCTTCTGGGTATTAACTAGGAAATTGCGTCTGGAGTGCATGAATAATGATTTGCCTAAATTACAATTAAAAAGGTATATAAATCTCACAAAATAATTCTATACACTTTAGGCACATGTGATGTATCATCACTCATTACTCGTCGCTACTCCCGTCGGGGTCTGGGGTCGCTCTTCTGTCGGGTTTCCCGCACGACTAGTCAGAAACAATCACCAGCTCTTGCAGGAGTGGTTCATGCATACACTATTTTCATATGTTGAGGTTGCCAGACTCAGATATAACCACTTAGCAAGAAACCTGTAAAATTTACATTAGTAAATGAATTGTTTACACTGGGGTAAGTGTAAATTTTAAGAATACACACTTCTCCTGGCACAGATTACAATGGACCCACAGCCCTGTAGTTAGATGCTGTTCGAATCATTGAGGTCTGGAAATATAAGTTAATTCCTCTGACGGCTGGTGTTCTGTAAATTCCTGGCCTGGGAAAACTGTTTGTGTAATTCCTCTTATGACTTGGTCTTGGAAATATGAGTTAATTCTTCTGTCGGCTGGTGTTCTATGAATCCTGCATAGGAAAACTGTTTGTTAATTCCTCTTTTGACTGGGAATTATGAGAATTCCTCTGACGTCTGGTGTTCTATGAATCCTGCCTGGGAAAACTTTTGCATAAATTCCTCTTATGACTTCTTGTGATCAAATTTCCAAGTTTCCAGTCTTGTATTAAAATTGCGGGTTTACTTGTAAATTCCAAAGTTGCCCAATACTCGATCTGGTACTTACAGTTGTGGAATGATAAGTCCTATCCTCTATCCTCTGGCTTGTAGGAGGTGTTTAGTTAACGCTGCGATGCAGTCTGTCTGTTCTGTTCTGTGTCTGAGTTCTACAGTATATCTCACAATCCGGAGTTTCAAATCCCAGCTGTGTTTCCTGCTGAATGTTCCAATCAATTCATTGCAGCTTCTGGCGAACCAATCAAATCTATCTAGCACTGTTTGGTTGGGGAAGTTTATCATTACTCATACCAATCGTATTTGAAAATATTAAATTTAATATACATGCGTGGCCTCTTACAACAGTTATGTTAACTCGTTACATAAGACTTCCGGCGCACCTCTGTTTATCACAATATTATGACCCTGTGTTTCCGGCGTAATGATTTCCACCCAGATTTCTATCCCGACAGATTATTTAATTATCCCCTTCATCTGCTTGCCTCCACCAGACAGATGTCTGGTCAGACCGTGTTGTCTTCTTTCATACTATCTTGTGTCAACACGATCAGTCGCTTTCCAATGGGGTCAAATTTTTGACGTACATGTTTCCACAGGGGGTCAGACAGATTAGGCGATAAGCGAGTGACCGGTCTGACGACTGGGAATTGTTACGATAATACCACAGTTCAGCTGGCGGAACGTAAACACTTCTGAGGAGTGGCAAACAAGATAAAGACAGCCCTATAGCAAATATTTTCGTAGCACATACTGCCATAGGGGAGTGGCGTGTTAGGGACTTCACCATGCTATGTCCAGCATAGAGCAAAATAGTGAAAATAACGAATGAAAAGGCATGGTTTATGCAAAATAAAAGCGATGAGTGAGAAAAATGAAGAAAAAAGAAAGGATACTGCCGGAGGGCTGAAGGTGTGACAGATCACAGAAAAGAGCGTGTTCAGACGTTTTGTCATACTGATTTAATCCGTGATTTGACTGCACTCTGCTGTAAATCCAGGAAATCGGGGGTTGCAATGGAAACTCTCAAGATAAACAACTGATGAGGAAATAATCCACCTTTTGGGTAATGGCCCACTACTACTGTAGCGGTCCTCACTTATAAGGGACGCCGTAGCTTGGTAAAGAGAACTGGTGCAAACGGAGCATGGGCGCTCCTCTTATTAGCTTGGCAAAGAGAACTGGTGCAAACGGAGAATGGGCGCTCATCTTATTAGCCTAGTAAAGAGAACTGGTGCAAACGGAGCATGAACGATCCTCTTAATAGGTTAGTAAAGAGAACTGGTGCAAATAGAGCATGAGCGCTCCTCTTATTAGGTGTTGAGCGAAGTATTTGTTCCCCAAGCAAAGGCCACTCATCAGTGTGCTCGTAATAGGGTGGGGAACTCGGCATGCTTGTAGTTACGTGCAACCCAGCTGTAAAAGGTCGATAAATTGTGCAACCCTTCATCCGGGAAGGTAATCAGGCCTAAGGCTTCCGCGTAGGGCCTGAACTAACTGGGGTTAGCTGTAAAAAAAATACAAACAACTCATAAATCATCGTGCTAAATAAACATAAATATTACAACACGTCACAACAATAAACAGGTCTTAACTAGATACAGGAAAAGCATACACGCTTCTTCTCCTTCTATTAATCTGATCAAGGCTGAACTGCGCTGCAGTTTTCTTATTCTCCTCCGCTCACCGTCCGCTCAACAATAAGTGCAAGGCCGGCTTATTGTAAGTTTTGCATAACACTACAAGCCCAGGTACCGGCGTCTAATGCGGGAATGGTTTCAGGCATGTTTACAAACTGCCCTTCCTGTGACCTTAAAATCAGTCAGGTCGGCTAACCCACCTGCCTCTACACAATTCGCCGACCAGTCTAAGCATTATATACAGCATATGACAACAAATAGAATTATGCGCTAGTTAAGTATACAAATTGCATTTAAAATACCCATTAATACCCAAGTACGCACTTTGATGCAAAGTACATGTTGCACAAAAAATTATGTACACAAACCGCCACTGAGGCCAAAATAGATTACATTTGCTCAGGTTAACCTTTTGTGTGTGTTAAAGATTTCCCTCTCTCTAACATTCCGTTACATAGTTATACCTATATATATATATATACTGAAGCACATTAAAAACGCACCACTATTATATATACTGATGCCGAGAAGCTGGCAAAAAAAAGTGTGTGAATGGATTTTCCCCGTGTTTGCCATGAGGTAGAGAGCGAATGGCTGCTGGAATGGAAAGTGCAAGATTCAACCCACGGGTGTGTGTACAGACTACATGAAAACGATGAAAGTTACACGTGCAACACGATTCCCAACAGCTATGACCCTGAAAATGTGTACGCGTTGTGGCAGTATACTCGGTATAAAAAGGCCGTTGAGACAAAACACCCAGTACATGTGCTTGAAATGCCACGACTATCTCAAAACGACCGCCAACGAGCCATTGGTATGTTGGAGACCGGAATGAGCTCGCGGGACATTGCCAGAAGGATGAATTGCCACCACAGCACTATTGTACGTCTCAATGAACGTTACGGAACCACTGGCAGTGCCCGGGATAGACTTCGGAGTGGCCAACCACGAGTTACTACCCCTGCGCAAGATCGTCATATTGTGCTGAGTCACCTAAGGAATCGTACTCTCCCGGCAAGTCAAACAGCAAGAGCAATAGTGGGTAGACATGGGCAAGTCTCTCGAATGACAGTCATACGACGACTCAGAGATACAGGCCTTACTGCAAGACGACCTTATGTTGGGCCAAACTTGACTCACAGACATCGTTAGCAGCACCTGCAATGGGCAGAGCAACATATCAGATGGACTAGACTGCAGTGGAATGCTGTCCTATTCACAGACGAGAACAGATTCAACATATCCTTTGCAGATGGACGTATGCGGATTTAGCGACGGTGTGAAGAGCGCTTTGCAGATTGCTGTGTCAACCGATTTCGAGGTGGCAGTATTCCCATATGGGGAGGATTCAGTTTTCACCATCGCTTGCCTCTTCACGTCTTCCGTGGAAATGTTAATGCTGTGACATATCGAGATGAGGTTCTGGATGCACTGGTTGCTCCTGCGTTCACAATTTATCCAGACTTGCAGCTTCTCCAGCAGGATAACGCACGTGCATTTTTTTGTATTTTTGGTGTTCTCCCTTGCCTGCACAGAATGCAATGAATTTCATAACAATCAAATGTACAAATTAATGACCAGCATGGATTCATAGGAAAATGAATAAAGATTCCAAATATGTAAACTTGTACACACTTATATTTACATTTCACACTCTGTTCCTGGAGTATACAGGTGGTGCGTTTTTAATGTGCTTCAGTATATATATATATATATATATATATATATATATATATATATATATATATATATAGATATATATATATATATATATATATATATATATATATATATATATATATATATATATAGTAAGACGATTATTTTTTTAATGAACTATATGAGACATCAAGTCCCACAACCATTTGGCTCTTATAACTAGAAGTAGCATACAGTCACAATAAACTGGCTAGAGCGTTAGATCTCTGGTTGAATGATTGCTGTAATTACCACATAAAAAACCCCTTTATGAAGGCTTACTCTGACTTATCACACATCCCAAGCACAAAATTTATACTAAGTACCAATTTCTAAACTTGATCACCGCAACGGTCAGAATCGTCCACTCTTATAATCAAAGAAGGCAAGCTGGTGTTAAGTCTGCTACTATCTCCCGGCAAAAATTTTAGGACTGAAGCAACGAGAACCAGCCAAGACTGCCTATATATAGTGAGAATTTGCCACAGGCGTGATTTGAACACCTGCATAGAGGAGCAGAAAAATAACACGTAATAGTTACCCATACATTTCTCTGGCAGACCTGCTACAAAGAATTTGGCCCAACAGAGAAAGGAGGATTACGCTAGCGAGTCCCAGACTTTCTTGGCCATCAAAGCACAGGGAACTCTTTAGGAACAGTTTCCCATGTCAAAGACACGGGGGGACTCTATTCCGTTATTTCTCAAACTGAGTGTCGGGCTTTTGACTCGTGGTCAAACGAACTCTAAAAAAGATTCCGCTGTCCACGACAGTGAGTCCGGGAGGCGTCAATTATCTCCTACATTACAGAAACAGGGGAGTGAACCTATCAGCTTCCAGAATGACAAGTCAATTACCCCGCTTGTATCTACAGAAACGAAAAGAAGTGAAATGGGCGTGAAAAAATTCAGATAGAAATTAGGAGGGATGGTAGTTTAGTCTACAACGGCTGGAACAACGGCTCGAATTTCCATGTGCCTGTGGTAGGGAATTTTCTACTCAGAGAGGGATGAAAATACACAGAACGAAAAAGGGGTGTGGGAGGTCATCACGGGGAGATCAACAGCGCTCTGTCTCGACGGATAAGACGTTATAAGAACGCAGCCAGGAGTCAATCCACAGTGCTGAGTACATTCAAGTTGATCTGCCTGATGATGATCTCACACACTTCTTGGACGGGAAGAGAGATGCAATCAAGTTTCCACCTGCCAGTGCAAAAGGGCTTTGGAAACAGCTGGACGAAGCCTTGGCAAAAGAGTTGGATAACAACCTGAAGCAGATAACTTTGGAGAAGAAGCTGGAAATCTTCGGCGACATAATATATCTGCACTGTCGCAAAGTGTTCGGAGTGAGGGAGGCAAGGGGAGTAACCCACCGCGGAAAAGTAGAAGACAAATTAAAATAGAAGAAATCAGGAAACAGAAGAAACATGCCCGAAAACTGTTCAAGAACGCAGTTGCCACAGAGAAGGAAGGGTTACGACAGCTTTGGGAGCACCTGAAAGGCCAACATAATGCCCTTTGTAGAGCAGAAAGGTTGTGCAGGAAGAGAAGGAAGACTAGAAGGGATAGGGAAAGATTCTTCAGGGAGTCCTTCAAGTTTGCCAAAGAACTGTTTGAGCAGCCACGGTCGGGTACGCTAAACATCAGGAAAGAAGACCTGGAAGAACACCTTAGAATGACATATTCAGATGGTCGCATAGATGAGCCGCTCAGCAGCATGGCAGGCCTTAAATGGCCGAGTAAGCCAGGAGCTGAATTTAACACTAAGCCCCCAACAGTGCAAGAGGTAGAAAGCATTGTCCAGAAAGCTCGGTGCAAGTCAGCTCCAGGTCCTAATGGTGTTCCATATGTGGTGTATAAGATATGCCCTGAGGTGCTCAAACGACTGCTCCGTTTACTGAAGAATGCGTGGAAAACCCAGCTTGTAAGCAAGGAATGGAGAAAGGCGAACGGAGTTTACATCCCGAAGGAGCAAAATTCCACAGACATTAGTCAGTTCAGGCCAATCTCACTACTCAATATGGAAGGGAAGATATTCTTCTCAGTGATGGCGAAAATACTCACTACATACCTCCTGGCAAATGGGTATATTGACACTACCATTCAGAAAGGAGGTATCCCAGGTACACCAGGATGTCTAGAGCATTCCACAATGATCTGGGAAGCAATCCAAAAGGCAAAGTCTGACAGAGCAAACCTCCATGTGATCTGGTTCGATCTAGCAAATGCTTATGGATCCGTTCCACACCAGATGTTGTGGCAGGCCCTAGAAATGTATCATGTTCCACAAGAGATTACAGCAATGCTGACGCGGTATTTCGCAGGGTTTGCTGTCAGATTTTCAGCCAGAGAGTACACAACGAAGTGGATTGGCCTTGAAGTTGGAATTGCGATGGGATGTACCATCTCTCCGATACTATTCGTGATGGCTATGCAGGTAATCCTCAATGCGGCTGAAGGAATGGCTATAGGTCCAAAGCTCGGTGGAATGTGTCACATGCCACCGCTCAAAGCATTCATGGATGACACAACAATTCAGACATCAGATGAACATCAGGCCCGGAGGATGTTAGCACGCCTGGATGAACTAGTCAGCTGGTGCAGAATGAGCTTCAAACCCAAGAAGTCGAGAAGCCTATCAGTCAGGAAAGGGAAGATAGCAGAGGTCATATTCATGGTTTCCAACCAATGAATCCCTACTGTCATTGAGGAACCTGTTAAAAGTCTTGGCAGGGTGTACGATGCCTCACTAAAAGACTCGAAGGCAGTGCAACAGACGATAGAAATGGCAGACAGAGGGCTACAGATTATAGACCAAAGCAGACTCCTGGGAAAGTTCAAACTGTGGTGCCTCCAGTTCATGTTGATACCGAAGTTGCTGTGGCCACTGCTTATATATGAAATAAGCACAAGTACAGTGGAAGCTATAGAGCAGAAGGTCAGCAAGTTCATGAGAAAATGGCTAGGGGTACCACCAGGTCTGTCAGATGTAGCACTGTACTGCAAAAAGTCAAAACTTCTGCTTCCTTTCAAGTCAGTTGTTGAAGAGTACAAAGTTGGAAAGGCAAGGCTTGCAATGATGCTACGCGAGTCAGCTGATGACGTGGTTAAGTCCATTCAGCCCACACTGAAAACGGGAAGGAAGTGGAGAGTGGAAGAAGCTGTTGATGCTGCCCAAGAGTCACTCAAACTGAGAGAGGTAATCGGATACACTCAAACGAATAGACGGGGATTTGGTCATGGAGACATCCGCTGGTGGTCCAAGGCATCAAGCAGGGAGCGCAGAGACATGGTAGTTCAGGAGATACGAGGAGCTGAGAATGATAAGAGGTTGCAAAAAGCAGTGCAGCAGGTCCAACAAGGCCAATGGACTACATGGGAAGGAGCCCTGCAGAGGTCCTTGACATGGAATAATATATGGCATATGGCACCTCTTAGGCTCAGCTTCGTTGTTAGATCAATGTATGACCTGCTGCCGTCGGCCACCAACCTTGTGAAATGGGGAAAGTCGGAGGATGAGCAGTGCCCCTGTGCCAGGGGAGGCAGACACTTGAACACGTGCTCTCAGCGTGTAAGGTGTCATTAGGGCAAGGGCGATACACTTGGCGCCATAACAAAGTGCTAAATGAGCTTGCTGCGACAATAGATCTGGCAAGGATGAAGGCGAATAGCAAACCCAGGCCGAGCACCGCAAATACATACTTTCTGAGGGCAGGAAAGTCAGCACACCCCAAACCGAGTAAACCTGGTAGCAGTTTACCATCTCTTCTTGACTGTGCAAACGACTGGGAGATGGCGGTAGACCTACCTGGACGAGGGGCATATCCAGAGAGTATCAGAAAATCGCGGAGACGGCCGGATATAGTGCTTCATTCTTCAACAACGCTTCAGGTCACACTGATTGAACTGACCGTGCCATTTGAATCAAGATTAGACGAGCAACATTCGTTCAAAGCGGCCAAGTATAATGATCTGGCCGCAGATCTGAGACATGATGGATTCACTGCAAGGGTCATGGCTGTTGAAGTGGGCTCAAGAGGGCTTGTGGCTGCATCAGTGTATGATTTATTGAAACTGTTGGGGCTGAGGGGACAATCGAGAACAAGGGCAATGAAGAGGCTTAGTGAAACTGCCCAAAATGCATCATGCTGGCTGTGGAACAACCGCAATGGGCAATGGAAATCGTGACAATAAACGCTGCGGTTCAGAAAACACCAGGAATTTTTCTAAGTCCGCAATACGCTGAGTTTTTTGGTGTACCAGTGAACGGGCTGTGACTGAGTGGCGACAGGCGGTGTATATTATAAGGGGTGTCAGGAACAGAATTTCGGCTCTTGCGCAGCGGCTAGACTCGTCGGCTTCGCGCAGGCGTGTCAGTATGTGTTCTTAGTTGTGATGTGCAATGGAACGAACAGAATAATTTGTCTTCTCTTTGTTACTTTCACAATTGCCTCCTTGGCTGGCGGAGTTGTGGATTGTAAAGTTGCTACCATAAGTGAAATGGGTTCATTTTCGATACAAGACAACAGGAGGCTTAGACGCTTGGGAGTCATGACCCAAGTGGGCCCACTCCCCTTAGAGTGTAAAGGTGTAATCGGGCCGAAACACTTGTCAGACGGGGGGACCACTTCTGATGATGAGATTGCTTCCTGTTGTATCGCTCTGTAAAGAGTTTCCTATCACAGTCTAAGTGGCCAGAATTTATCATCCATGTTACCACAGTCAACTCTTATTGTCTTGTGCAATCAGTTCAAGGTCTTTCCATATATTCGTCATCCCTTTCATCTTTGCAACCAGTTCTCTTTCCATGTGATTCTTGATCTCCCTCTATCTGTCTTACCCTGGGGACCCCATAAATGAAGGACTGTCTTGTCATACTATCAGCAGGTTTCCTTAATCTCTGGTTCCCCTGGCACTTGTCTGGTTTTTGTCATCAGTTCTACTTTGGTGATCTTGTCGTAATACTTCAATCCTTCTATTCTAAGCAAGCACCTATTTATGAAAGTCTGAAGATTCTGTCATAATTTTTTTTCGCAGTCTTTTCCTCTCCGGCAGTGTTGGTTATTTTGAGTCATTTTTACACTTCTTCCTTAAATAATTCGTCATGTCTGTTTACCTGACCATCCCTGCTGAGAGAGTAGACAGGTCATGCAATATTGACCGACAGTCATGTTGGTAAAATTTTTGTGTACCAAACATTGGGCGCGCCGGATTTATTTTGCGCTGATGTATCTTGTACCGTTATCATAGCTCGCATGATTGGAAACAATTGGTTGGGCAATTCTAGATGTTATAAATAACACTTATGATTGGAGCCTGGTCAGATTGTAACAACCACGTGCATGGGACGAAAGTTGCAATATAATCTGACACTTTCACCGGTTTAGAGCACTGTGAAATTCACCTCATCAAAAAGACAACCAACTAACCAGACTAATGAGTAGGATCAGAATTCAATTTATCGGACCGGACCTTTTTGAGCATCGTGTGGACTTATATCCCAGGAAAACTCTACCTACATTAACACGGAAAGCCGGAATCCTAGGATTCTGAAACACAAAGTCAGAGTGGGAGCCTAGTGTAAAGTAATATCCCAGACCGCGTATAAGAGGCATCCTAAACAAGTTGTCTTAACTATTGCTCTGAGCCAGGAGTCAGTATTTTAGGTCGGTGGTACCAGTTACGGGTACTATCTCTGGAACAAAATGTGTGGTATACGTGGCCTGCTGTCAACGCTAGACACCATCATCAGATGGGTCTTGAAGACGCTGTACCAGCTTCATGATTACTCCCTAATATTTCTTGGAACGTGTCACAACATCCAGACTTGACCAGTGACGAAAGTGCACCAGTCCATAACCTGTAAAGAACCAACCATCGGCTGGAGCAGAAACCAACAAATTTACTGGTAGCTAAGTACAAACTTAAAAGCTGCCAAGTGAACTTTTCAAAAAATTCCCTCAATATCCATAACATCACCCTGTGATGATAACCTTTATTTTTAAAAAGAGAATTATTCATTTTACACTGTTAAATATAATTGATTATTAAATGTGTTATTCGTATATATACAAATTTATAGTTGATTTAATCCTGTTGAGTGTACTGCACCCGTATGTCTCAGTCACCTTAAGTACACTTACAACAGAGCTACTAAATTAAAATTTCACTGAATTAAGTCAGTTGGGGGCTTGAACGAGCTAAATCATGCACTATAATTCTTTACAAAAGTTATCGGGCAGATAATAAGTTAACTGTGCTATGACACATTCAGCACTGCTCTCGACTTCTGAAATATCTTGTGAATACTACATCGAGGTAGAAGCATCATCATCCTTCTATCTGTATCTCTGCTAAGAGTAATCTTGTGCGAAGGTAGACACCTTTGAAGACCCACATTATCTTTTCCAGGGTTTGGTCTTTGTTGGGCCATCACTGCAGAGCAAAGAGCAGGCAACCTGTGACAGTTTCTTTGTCTGTGTTTCAGTGTGATACAATAGGACTGACTTGACACGTGACTTCAAGGTTTTGATTTTAGAGCTTCACTTGACTATATTGTCCTTCACAAATTATGACATGTTTTCTTGTAATCACCTGTCACTCCGTCAATCCACGATTCATTCCCTACAGCTCACTGACATTAACAGTACCAAACACATCTCTACAGGTTTAACTATTTCCCAGTATGTGTGATCGATAATATGTTCTCAACTAGATAACTAGAAATAAACTTTTGGAATGTGTTCGGAAAGTTTGAGTGTGGCGAAGATAGACTGCTACAGATGGAAATATTTTTGTCTAGCACCTCAACGATAGGAATGTTTAGGCACAGGCAACGAGAACCTTCCTGTTTGTCAAGGAAGTAGCAGTGGCTGTTTCTGTAACCATTAGTTGTACGTGATGAGGCTGCTGTATTCTAGTAGGACACTCCTTAATCGCATTTTGGGAGGCTCTTGTTTGTGATCCGTAGCCCTATGGTTTTCATCAACTCTGCGACGTCTAAAGACTCACTTAGTGCGTGTTTTGAGAGGCTGAGCTAGAAACATTTAGGTCCATCACTTTGACGATTGGACTCTCAGTGACCATATCACGGTGTTTGTTAGAAGATGGTCACCGGATCTAAGAGCCGTTGTCTTCAACAGTCGTAATGGTCCACATCATCATTTATTCATCGCTTCCATCTCAGTCTGAGGAAATTACTTTTGGTCTCTCGAGGACGCTTTCTGCCGCAAGTTCTCGTTTGGTCAGGGGCGGCTAGCGTGTCTTTGCTAGGTGTTGATTGGCTTTATGTCAGTCCACAGTTGTGGTCTCATGTGCATAGTGGTACATCAGATATTTCACTGATATCTGTGTGTAAGTTTTTGTGCCGTGCCGTGGGCGCCATTCCCCCCCCCCCCCCCCTTTTTCCCGGTAAGAGAGAAGCAGAAAGACAAGGGGAAGGGAGATACAGAAAAAACAGTTGAATTTGTCTTTCTGCTGATTGGTTTTTTTTTTCAGTCCACAGTAATTGTCTCTTTTTAATTCATATTGTATTAGATATTTGTGCGTGGGACCAAACATGAGACTTCAACTGTGGACCGATACAAACCAATCAACAGAAGAAAGAATTTAAGCCTTCTTTCTGTGTGTATCTCCCTTTCCCCTTGTATTTCCATTTGTCTCTCACTCCTACCTCCTCCCAACATACGCACACACACACACACAAAGATGAAATGAAATATCTGCTGTACACAACATTACAATGGATTTTTTTCTTCTCTCTCTCTCTTTTACTCTCTTTCTCTCTCTCTCTTTTTCTCTCTCTCTCCACCTTCCGGGGGTTAGAGAGAGAAACAGATAGGGGGTAAAAAGGAAAGAAAATAAAGAAAAATGGTTCAATTCTACTTTCTGCTAATTGGCGTAAATCAGTTTGTGTTTTAAGGAGCAAGATTTCTTTATCTTTGTCCCAGTGAGAGAGGAAACAGCAGATTAGATATATATATATATATATATATATATATATATATATATATATATATATATATATATAGAGAGAGAGAGAGAGAGAGAGAGAGAGACAGACAGACAGACAGACAGACAGACAGACAGACAGAGACAGACAGACAGACAGAGACAAAGAACAAAGGTAAAGACTCCGGATGGAATATTTGTGAAAACTTAACTTTGCGTTTTCGAATGTTCAACATCCAGTACCTACCTCAGAAAAATTAACCAGTCGATTCCTCATTCAAACAGCCGTCTCATCAATCAAGCTGGTGACTTATCAGTCAGACTGGCGACTCATCAGTCAAGCTGGTGACTCACCAGTCAAAGAATCTCAGAAACAAACACACAGATGGACCGGCGATCTGGGTCAAACCAATGTAAACAGCAGGGGTGTAACATTAATAACAGGACACGAATGAATAGAATATTAATGATCGTGTATGCAAGGCGCGATTGCTGATATCCATAAGAGATGCGTAGGTTACCAGATTTTGGTTTCAGAAGATCCAAGATTTTGTTTAGAATTACTTCCTACAAACCTGTCAACGTGCAGTGTCCCATTGATTATCTGCCCGAATATAATCGTGTATGCTCTGTGTTTGGTGCTTAGTTGGCAAGGAGGATAGTGTGATTCGCTTCCGTAGCTAGGCGGTAGTGCCTTTCGGCAGGTCCTGGGTTCGATTCTCCAGTAAACCACTCACTTCTATTGTTTTTCTGTTATCTAGTTTTCTACCTCTTTATTTCTTACGAGTGCCTGAAACATACCTTTATGTGTGTAATATGTATCTATTTACTGTTTACAGGCCTCCGGTTTCCCCTAGGGTTTTATGTATCTTATTACTGTACGTGCTGGTGGGTATGTCTGTGCCGTTTGTCTGTATGTATTTGCATTTGTGTGTTTTTTTTTTTTTTTTACTCTGTCTGTGCTTATGTGTCTGTGCTTATGTGTCTGTGCTTATGTGTCTGTGCTTATGTGTCTGTGTGTGCATTTTAAAAAGTACTATCAGATCTTTACGATGTTATCTTGTCCTGTACATATGTGTGTATGTGTGTGTATCTGTGAGTTTGTATGTATTTGTTTGCATTTGTGCGTCTGTCTGTTTTTGTGTCTATCTGTGTTCATGTGTCTAGTATAGTTTAACATTGTCATGTATAGTTTAACATTGTCAAGTACAGTTTAACATTGTCATGTATAGTTTAACATTGTCATGTATAGTTTAACATTGTCATGTATAGTTTAACATTGTCATGTATAGTTTAACATTGTCATGTATAGTTTAACATTGTCATGTATAGTTTAACATTGTCATGTATAGTTTAACATTGTCATATATAGAATCATGGATAGTCAGACTGGTTAAGCCGTTTGAGCGCTTTCCTCTCCCGGCACAGATACCGGATTCTGGGATCAAAACCAGGTAGCAAATGGGTATCTTCTTCTTCTTCCTTCTTCCTCGTTCGCCTTCAGACCTCCACATTTATGACTCTAATAAAGGCAGTAGTCAACCCAAGGCTCCCAACATCTCCAAACAGTTTTTCGTTGACAGAAGTGGGTTGTTGCCATATGCTACTCCGTTCATTGCTGTAGGTTGGGCAATACTGCAGGAGGTGTTCGACTGTCATTGGGCTGGTACCGCAGGTGCAGAGATCTGTTGCACCAATTTTGTATTTGTGGTACAGATGGTATCTCAATCTGTTGTGTCTAGTCCGTTGCCGAAAAATGATGACCTGTTCTTTTCTGGATAGTTGATGATATGCATCATTTTTCAAATGTCCCGGGTGCTCTCTTTCCCATTTGGACTTGAATGTAGCCTTTATAGTAGTCTTTGCCGTTGCGTAAGTTGTCTCTATATCATTTTGTTGTAAGGCACCTCCTTAGCAAGTCTATCTGCCTCCTCATTTCCTGGTATGTTGCAATGGGCTGGTATCCACTGGGTATCTGACTTTGCTCGTGAGTTAGGGAAGAAAAAGGCAGCTAGGGAGGGAACTGGTCCATATATGAGGATTGGCTTTATATAACACTTAAGAACTCCCAATTTTACGTCCCTTGACAAAGTTGTATTTTTCACACACGCACAACTTTAAAAAATTTTTAAAAATTGGAACCAGGCCTGTTCTGGCCTGAGTTAGTTTACTCTTCACCCGAGGGTCGTCTTCCATCTGATGTTATTAACGTGCCTAGGGTTTGGGGGTCAATCGATTTTTTTTTTCAGAACTATCCGATTTCCGTTAATGGTGCATTCTGGAGAAATAATTCGTATTATGTCCATTATTTTGTGACGATTTAAGTCAAATTCAGAATACTGGAGTAGCAGAGAGGCGGTTAAGTATTAAAAATATGTAAATAAAACTGACCATTTTTGGGGGCTGTGAGGGTATTGCCTCCCCTGCTTTGCAGTAGTGGTCCAACAGTGGCCAAAACTCAAAAGTATCTAATATGGGCCTTCAAAGGTGTCTACTTTCGCTCAAGATTACTCTTGGCAGAGATGTAGATAGAAGGGTAATGACAATTCTATCACGATGGAGTATTCACAAGATATTCAGATAAGCGAAAACAATGCTGCTTTGGCTGAACACATTAATTCTAGAATCTGCCGACAACTTGTGCGAAGAATTAAGCAAATGATTAGTTTTAGCTCGTTAAGTCCCATCTCTGATTTACTCAGTGGAATTCTTATTATTCTGGTATAGCTCTGTTTAGAGTGTGTGAAGTAAATTAACTAAGACAAACATCAATCAATCAATACCCTTTAGCTCCCCAAGGAGCATAAGCTTTCAACAAACACATGCCAAGTCTTCCTGTCCTGTGCCATCCGCTCAAGTTCTTTCCATGTTTTCCTCATCATTTTCACCCCTGTTTCCAGTTCTCTTCTCCAGGTGTTTTTTTGGTCTACCTCTGCCTCTCTTTCCCTTTGGATTCCAGAACAAGGACTGCCTTGTAATGCTATCAACAGGTTTCCTCAATGTGTGTCCTATCCATCGCCAGCGTCTTCTTCTCAACTCTTGTTCTACAGGCACTTGTCTGGTTCTTGTCATCAATTCCCCATTTATGACTTTGTCATACCATTTCAGTCCTTCTATTCTACGCAAGCACCCGTTTATAAAAGTCTGTAGCTTTTTGGTTGTTGTTTTTGTTGTTCTCCATGTTTCAGAGCCATACAATAGGACTGCCTTCATATTTGGGTTGAAGATTCTTATTTTCGTGTTGGACTTGATTTCTCTTGATCTCCGTATGTTTCCCAATGCAATGTTTCCAAAGCGATTCTCTGTCTACACTGTCAAATGCCTTTTCATAGTCCACGAATCCGATGTATAGCGGTGAATTCCATTCCAGACTTTGTTCAACTATTATTCTCAATGTGGCTATCTGGTCTGTACAGGATCTGTTTTGTCGAAAACCTGCTTGTTCATCTCTCCGTTGCTTGTTTATGGACTCTTTTAATCTCTCAAGGATAATCCTGTTTAATACTTTTCCTGGCACTGATAGTAACATTATTCCTCTATAATTTGTGCACTCTTGTAAATTTCCCTAAGAAAGCTTCGGCCACTGTTTCCTTCTTACAATACTTTCTGCTGGTACCACCAATAACTATGATAATGAATAGAAACGAAACGCTCTCCTGAGTTTTGCGTTCTCCGACACATACATATGTTGTCCCCTTCCGTATTCCGCCATGCCAGTTACTCAGAATTTACACTCGATGAGAATTAAATTTAATCCATCGGGATAAAACTTTCTTTACATTTAAATTGAATAGCGTTAGCTTTACATTACATTTAAATGAAAAGGTTAATAGCTGATGCGGGGAAATAAATCCTTATAATATTATGTATGTATTCAGGAACATTCCTTCAGACGTCCTGTATTATATCTCTTGAAGATATCTTGGCCAGCTGAGCACCTTTCCAGGGATATCCTTATTGATTCATATATATTATTACATTCCAAGTAATATGGCCAAACACACAACTCTCCCTGGCCCGCACCACAGATACTCAGTTATTAAGGCCTAACTTCTTGGCACATTTGACACGTTTATTTAAACAATACTCCACATTGCATATGGTACGACATCAAGGCTTTTACTAAGCACAGGTCGCTACTGTCCTCGATTCTGATACTTTCAGTTTTAATGGGACATTCACTTACGTGCTCAAGAATTTCACACACTCTGCTTAGACTAAACTGACATTATACAGTTAATACATGCATAAGGCAGTGATGGTAACATATCTTGCAGGTGTAATATGAATATGCCCAAAGGCAATTAACACAATCTAAAATCAGGTCCTACTGGACACCTTCCATGCATACTGGTCCAACGACACAAGCAGAATCCGGTCCAGAGACGCGTTCGTGTTCCAGATTAACAAGCCATCGTCTGCTACTATTCTGTGCAGAAGTCAAGACGTCACTTCCGGAAACTAATGACAACGGTCTATAAACAATAAACCAGGAAGTGATCGTATACAACTAATGTTATGATATTTAAACATAACAATAGTACAGATAGAATATGTTTATATTTACATTTCCACTGATTGAAAAGTGTTCACAATATATATTGAATATGTTTTCATTTATGTTTACACTGATTTGAAAAGTTTGAAACTTCCATTAATCTTAAAGTGTTTACATAGACATTTATACTGGTTTGAAACTGTAAGTATTATAATTAAAATGTACATCATTTCTTTCATCTTTCCCTCCCTGCTCCATATGGAACCTGGGACTACTTTATGCTTTCAGTTCTCTTTAAGAAACTAGCAATAAAGCAATCACCAGCCCATGCAGTGGTGGTTCATGAAATCATCATTATATACGCTGAGGTTGCCAGCCTCAATTGACTTGGACATCCAGTAGCTATTTTCACATATTAATATAAACACAAACTCCTGTTTGACCATCTGTGATGTGTCTTATCACGACAATATTTAGACGGTCTCACGAGCCATTTCAGCGCTAAGTAAACTCGCTTGGCCATTTACGTGCGAAAACAGTCGGACCCTAGTGGTACAAAAGGATTTCTGTCGGTCAACCTTGCATCACCGTCTACTCTATCCGCAGGGATAGACAGGTAAACACACAGACATGACGACTATCGCTGAGATGAGGGTAAGAATATTTAAAAATGAGAAAGTATCTGCTACACATAGTAGAGAAAGAAAGAAAGTGCGACAATTGAAAGCACGCAATAAAATCATTACAAAAATGTAACTGATACTGCCGTGAAACAGAGATCGAGAGGGGGGTCGCCCAATTCTGTCACAGGGGCAAAGAATTGTAAATTCCTGCAACACTGTATGACATGTGGGTTAGAGTTTAGCCAGGAAAATGCTGATAGGGACCGTTTGATCCAGTCGTGGCTTCCTTGTCAATTCTAAATGAACTGAATATTGATCTGTGGCCGACAGAATAGTGGGAGCACCGTCTCACATCCTGGAATCTTTGACGTGGTGCTGAGACTATAGTTGGTGTCTTTTGTTTACAAAATGTGAGTGTTTACTGCCTTGTTATTTCCCTGTACTTGAAGGCAACTCATTAGTCGCTGCAGTGGGCGAAGAGGACTCAGAACTGGTGCTATCTTTGGCTTCCAGAGTGTAGCTTGAACTTTTATAATGTCACTATTATGTGGCCCCAATTTTTGTGACGACGTTAGCACGTGACTAGGTCTTCAGAGGTGAGCGGAGCACTGGTTACAGTTTGTTTAAGGGGGGTAGGGGAGGAGTCAGTTTTCATGTGCAGGACATAAATTGGAGCAAAAACTGTAGATTGATAAATCTACAAATCGTCACAAAATAGAAACACATACACACGAATACTTAACACATAAACATATACATAACACAAATACATAACACATACACATATTTACATAACACATACACCCAAATACAGAGCACATACACACGAATACTTAACACATACACACATTTACATAACACAAATACATAACACATAAACACGAATACTTAACACATGCACACATTTACATAACACATACACACAAATACATAACACATACACACGAATACTTAACACATACACACATTTACATAACACAAATACATAACACATACACACGAATACTTAACACATACACACATTTCATTTACATAACACAAATATAACACATACACACGAATACTTAACACATACACACATTTACATAACCAACACACACGAATACTTAACACATACACACATTTACATAACCCATACACACGAATACTTAACACATACACACATATACATAACCCATACACACGAATACCTAACACATACACACATTTACATAACCCATGCACACGAATACTTAACACATACACATATACATAACCCATACACACGAATACTTAACACATACACACATATACATAACCCATACACACGAATACCTAACACATACACACATTTACATAACCCATACACACGAATACTTAACACATACACACATATACATAACCCATACACACGAATACTTAACACATACACACATTTACATAACCCATACACACGAATACTTAACACATACACATATACATAACCCATACACACGAATACTTAACACATACACACATAGACATAACCCATTGTTACTGTTGTTTTGGGTCATCCCTTCTATTACAGACCACACAGGCCATCACGTCTGTTGCATGACTCTTTTGGCTGCCACTTCTGTTGGTGTATGTGAGGGGGTTGTATGAAAGAGGTAGTGCTACAATGTCGGGCTTACTGTTGGTGTATGTGTGGGGGTTGTATGACAGAGATAGTGCTACAATGTCGGGCTTACTGTTGGTGTATGTGTGGGGGTTGTATGAAAGAGATAGTGCTACAATGTCGGGCTTGCTGTTGGTGTATGTGTGTGGGTTGTATGACAGAGATAGTGCTACAATGTCGGGCTTACTGTTGGTGTATGTGTGTGGGTTGTATGACAGAGATAGTGCTACAATGTCGGGCTTACTGTTGGTGTATGTGTGGGGGTTGTATGAAAGAGATAGTGCTGCAATGTCGGGCTTACTGTTAGTGGCCGACAGGTGTGTAAATATAATGGGCGAATGTCGTGAGTTCTTTAGGTTTGTAAACGTCTGATGTCAACCCACACAACAGTAACGTTAGGTCAGGAAACAGACCAACGGGTAAGAGGAATTAGTTTTCAACTTATACACAGCTTATTTACGACGGTAACGTTCACATCATGGACAACAGATCACAGCAAATCACAAGGTATGATAGTAGGTATAATCCATAGATAAACTGAGTGCAACACCAGCAACTCATCATAAATCGACATAGCATACTGTCAGAACACACACAAGACTACTTGTGCGGTCGGATCAAACCCTATTTGTACTGTGGATTTAAGAGGTTAACACCTGGCAAATCTATAGACTTAGGCTCACTATCTACGGGTATGACCACAGCACACAATAGCTGACATTAAATAACCAATAACACCTGGAACAGGTAAGGACCCTTTAATAAATATTGTACACACACAAAAGCCGCACACGGCTAGCAATACACCTGAAATAACAATGCAATGGAAATGCCAATCTACTTGCCATAATCAACAGCTCAATATAACAGTACATAATCACCGACATATCCTATCCAGTGAATAAACCATGACTTTCGCTCACCGGCTAAGCCCTGTACTGTAGTAAAGCAATACTCAAACGTACGATACTTAACGTAAATGATCTACAGGAAAAAAACCCACTAGAAATTACACCACCGTTCTAGCGATATACAAAATAATCCTGATCACAAGAATACCGGCAAGAAATGTGAACCACAATGGCATTCAAATAATCCCAGCAAAAACCGCTGACAAAGGGACCACGTCCTCTCAGGACGGCAGGCATCACGTCTAATGATTTGCGCCAAAAAATTGTATATCCTCTTCCATTCTGGCTCAACTGACCAAACCGGTTTTTTTATTCTAACAGCGTTGCCACTCTCCAACGTGACCAACTTAATATTTCGGCGAATGCCTATCCTGTGACACATACAATCAGTCAGAAAGTTGAGTGCATCACCAGCAACTCATCATAAATGGAAATAATATATAATCCGTCAGAAAGTTGAGTGCATCACCAGCAACTCATCATAAATGGTAATAATATATATCATCCGTCAGAAATTGGTTGCATTATAAATGGTAATAGCCGGTATAATCCATGGCATTAATAAAATATTGAATCTCTTCCCTTCAAAAACACTCTGGACACACTAGCGAGACTATATGAACCGTCTCGAAGCTCTGCCAGATACCTAATGATCGAGATTATTGTTTCTCAATACAACTCAGTACATCTTCACTCAAGCGCGAACTAACAGCTTGAGATGTGAGCTCAGCTCACCCGTATCTCTCCCCCATCTACTCAGAACATTTGAACACTTTCTTTATGTTTAAAAAAACTAACACATACACAGTTGAGCTATGCTCAAGCACCCAAATAAAAAATCATCTCATAACTTTAAACGTGCTTACAAGCGTGTCTATAAAAAATCAGGCCCGTATATAAAAATCCCAAACACTTAACTCCCACTCAAAAACATGACTTAACACCCATACACACGAATACAGTACTTAACACATACACACATTTACCTAACACAAATACATAACCCATATACACGAATACTTAACACATACACACATTTACATAACACACATACATAACACATACACACGAATACTTAACACATACACACATTTACATAACACATACACAAAAATACATAACACAGACATACAAATACATAACACATACACACAAATACTTAACACATACACACGTATACATAACACATACACACAACACATACACACATATACATAACACATACATACATATACATAACACATACACACGTATACATAACATATACACAGAAATACATAACACATACACACATATACATAACATATACACACATACATACCACATACGCACTTATACATAACACATAAACCCGTATACATAACATATACACACATATACATAACACATATACACATATACATAACACATGTATACATAACACATACACACAAATACATAACACATACACACGTATACATAACACATACACACGTATACATAACACATACACGCGTAAACATAACACAAACGACTGTGCAACAAATTATTTTAGGCTGTAGATCAATGATCCTTTGGCATGGCCCCCATTTATGTAGCGTGAGCCTTCCGATTGTAGCATTAGAGTACTTGTGTTATATGTTGAAGGTGTACTTCGGAGAGGTCCCCTATTTAACAAATATATTTCTGTAGTTAATTGATAAGGCATCCACATATGCCGGTAACAGTTTTACAAACAGCCTTCTTGCACAAACCTGATCTCCAACAATAAAGAAGCTGCGAAGGCCAGGTTGGACGTTAAGACGACATAAGTTTAATCATGGTACAAGCTCCAGTAAATTCATCCAATAGATATATGTAAGACGATGGCATAACCTAGCCAGTCTTGAGCGTCGCTATTCAGTCTGACAAGATGTCCTCGACATTTTGATGCAGAATTTATTTTAAAAGTGCCAACTCACCTACATCAGAATACAGCATACACTTCTCTCAATGTAAATCTTAGTATCGACCCAACGCAGCATGTGGGCGGTCTAAATGTTGAAACACTTTAGGACTCTGTAGAATTAACACATTCTAGGAGCTGGACAAATATGCGTCCGTCCACATTGAAGAACACACAGGAAAGGCCTCGAAGGCTCCTTGACTTTTGCCAAGCTGAGACCGGTTTGACTTCTGCCAAAACTGCACCAAAAGTCAATGACGTACTTCCGGGTAACCCGTGGATACAGTACATCAACAACATGGTATCCTCAATCGATACCTATATGATAAAGACCGATATGTTATGAGTTTTAATCATAACAACAATGTTTGAGTTTCTCATACCCCCATAAGATGATTTCCTCGGCACTTTCACAAGTTAATTTCTGACCTGTATAATTTTCTGGTTGACCCTGGGAAATTGTCATTTGCCAGAAGATGGCTTATATTGTAGTGACGTGATTGACTCAAATACTTGTAGCACTTAGTTAAAAGACTTACAAATTGTCATATCTTTTCTTCATTATCGGATGTTGACCTCTCTGACTACTATTAATTTATGTAAGTCGTTAACGTAGATTTGTTTTGTTTTTTATGTTTTACTTTATTGTTGTTTATTGTCTCGCTGGTGAATGTTTTTAGATGATCACTTGTGGTTGTCGTCCGCTGTACACCTGTCCGGTTCTCAAGCTAAAAGATAAGTCTACGTGACAGAACAATAATAATAACCCCCTTCAGTCATGACTGACTATGGGAATGCGCCCCTGAGGTGATAGCCCTCAGCTTCTTGTTTCCTAGTGTTCATCTCGGTATGTTATTTTCTCTTCTGCTTGATGTGAGAACTTCGTATCGCCCAATCTGAGGTGGCGCCGTAAGGAGCATAGCCACTTGCTGCGATCGCATCTTCATCCTCGCAGGTTGTTGGATATATGTCCAGTGCCTTCATGTCTTTCTTGCACACATCTTTGAACCTCAGCTGCGGTCGTCTGGTTGTTCTTGTGCAAACTGCTTGTTGTCCGTAGAAAATATCTTCAGGGATGCAACCATCTTCCACGCGGCAGACATGGCCAAGCCAGTGTAGTCTGCACTGTCTAAGCAGTATATGAACGCTTTGACGGCCAGCACGTGACAACACCTCGATAATTTGTCACATTTTCCTTCCACAAAATACCAAAGATGTGACGTAAACACCATAGATGGATTGAGCCTTCTTTCTAGCTTAGCATATGTTGTCCGTGTCTCTCTGCCATATAGAATCGTGCTGCTGATGCGTGCATCATATACCTCAGCTTTGGTCTTCAATGTGAGTATGGAGATTCCCCAAACACACGTTGTGTAGCGGGCGAAGATGTTACAACTTTTTGAATGCGGCCGTCAATTTATGCGTCTGACAGAACAACACTACTGTGAAATTTCCCTGCTTTGTCAAACCCTGGTTTAATCCAATTTTCGTGTTCACCAATATACCTTCCTTATTTAACGTTAAAAAACCAAAAAAAAAAAATACATAACAGTAAAACATAAACTTGGTAACTACACAGATGCTCAGTTGAAGCAAATCTTGAACACGAGGGCACAGCCAGGCTCTAACATCATGGGGAGCGAACACATAGAAAATATTCCACCCTACATATCAAACAAAACCCCTTAGCTCCCCAAGGAGCATTTGCTTTGAACAGACACACGCTATGTTCTCCGTCACGTGACACACGCTATGTTCTCTGTCACGTGTCATTAGTGTCGTAGATTTTCGATAGGAGAATTAAGACTAGGTTTGGTCCCTTCTGAATAGGTTTGAATAGGTGATAGACTCAGTGAGAGTTAGTGAAAGGTAATAGAATTTCCACACACGTGAGATGATAGATTTTGATATAGTGGCTGTCTCTGAAAGCGAAAAGAATTCTTCTCTCTCTCACCTATCTTCTACAACAGTTGTTACAGCGTCAGACAGACTACACCAATATACAGATTACGTATATTTCTATCACTCACAGGCACGCACATACACGTGACGACAGGTAAACACACAGACGTGGGAAAACTATAATAATGATATATATATTATCTAGAACGAGCTGACCAAACACTATTATTAAGTTCAAGAGCGATTTTAATATCAGGAAAAAATCGGCTCACAACATCAAAGAAAGTACATCAAGGAAAATACATATACACATAGTCATAAAAAATTCAAGGAAATGTTGCAAGGATGATAGCCCCGTTATAGTGTTAACTCTAGGTTTAGCCCAGCCCCGTTAAGAGAACAGATGATGGCGCCAGAGTCACAGATACATAGGGTTTGAGTCTAAGAGTTTTCTTTGTTTTATCTCGTAATTATATGCACAGAGTTTGAAAAAAAAAATCTGATTTAACCTAAGACAAAAAACACAAGAACTCTAGCCTTAGCAACAAATTATGCAGATTGAGAAAAAAAATTAGGACAGCAACAGGGTGTCAAAGATATAATAGTGAAAATATCACTCAAACCAGCGTACACTCATTCATTCCGCCATGGCCTCTCATACATGTACTCACGACTTTGCTCGCTGCCTCTTGGAACACACTGATTTTAGATCTTCACACAGACTCAAAAAATGCAGTCTTCTGCCAAGAAGTCCCCAGTTCCAAAAGACGTATTTAACTTGGAGTCTCCGGGAACGACTACTTGGGTGTGCAAATTTGTTCAAATGTCTGATTAAGTCACCTAAAATTATTCCAGGCGCGGGAGTTAGCAGAGCACAGTGTCAATAGCGTAGGTTTCTAGAAATGATGAATGTCAGGTCGGTGCCTTCCCTCAGTATAGGATTCACTTTAGTCACACCACAGATTTGTCCACAAAAAAATATATATATATAGTCGGGAAATGTTAGTTAATACTTGAAGTATTTCGCGCCACCAGGCAGAAAGATTACGTAGAGTTTTTCTAGAAGAAATTAAGATCTGGCTCCAAGGTCCAGTATTTATCATTACAGTCTTTGAAAACCCGTTATTGGGAGATAGTATTTCTGTCTAACTCGGGTTGCATATGCACTGTTAGACCAGTGGTACTTAAGAAACCCACGTGGTTCAAAATAAGGACTGTCTATTTCTTCACAAGTATGGAAACTACTACTAGGTGCTGGTAAAGTTAGGGTCACCCCAAAACTTTCACTGTGTGGAGGAAAAAATAACACATATAATATAATAAACAGAATCTGTACTGGTTATAACTTACATTTAAACTTGCAAGCAGAGAGCTTTGCTTATCATTTAAACTTCCCGTGACGTAAGTTATATTTAAAAATCATCAATCCTCATGAATTAGGAACACGTGCGTATTCCGTCACCATTCATGAGGCTCGATTCTAGAGTTTATACGTTAGTTTAGAAAAATACACTCGACTGAGTATTAGCGGTTAAATTAAATTCATAAATAGCTACAATTGCCGTTATAAGCTAGAAATTTTAATTTTATTCTGCTTTCCACTGAATGCTTCCCTAGAGAATATAATAGCCTACCACTTTATTTCTCTTCTGCGCTAAAGAAATAGATTAAAATGAATTAAGCGATTTAACACTTTAACACTCACAAAATCTATATATCTATCATATTAATTACCTCAACCACAGAATTACAGGTAGTCGCACAACTTAAGAATAAAAATGCTGAAAATATTTCTGGAAGTCTAGAGGTTCGACAAATTGCCGAAACAAACTGAGATCTTCGCTAACAGCTATTCTGTTTACGAGCAACCTATCTACTGTGAGTCTATGAGCGAGAATGAAATTAAAGTTTCAAACTTGGCCAATATCTTTAAAATCGGACACAGGATCCTAATCTTATTTCGCCAAGCGAAATAGTCTCCCCTGTCCGTATAACACCTTCGTCCGCTTATCGCGTGACGTAGCAGCCATCAGTGGCCGAGGGCTTGCATGAGTTGCAAATCTCAGACCACCGTCTGCAGTGCGGAGTGGATTTTCACGCTAAGCCGGGTTTTTTCTGACGAAAAACCTCATGCGTTTACTGAAATGCAGACTCTCTGTCTACTTTCCATGTCCCTCGGGTGAATTTTCACGCCCCAGGCCAGAGACCCTCAGACGAATGTCTAGCGAATGCTGTAAATTCACGCCTATCGTCCGACCAGCGCGACTGACATGTACGCAATACCACCCAGGTGCGATTCTCAGTTTTAGAGAAAGGAAAACAGGTAAAGTTTGCGAATTATATGAAAATAATATTCGCAAAACGAATGGATGAAAAATATACAGGAAAAAGGAAATATAGAGATAATAAAAGAGAGAAATCGGGTGAAAGAATAGGAAGAAGATGTAGGAAATTAAATGAATATAAACCCTACGTGACAATTAGCTCAAGGTCTTTCCATGTTTTTCTCATTGTCACTTCTGTCTCCAGCTCTCTTCTCCACGTGTTTGTCTGGGTTCCTCTACTTTTCGTATCATGAGACTTCCAGAACAAGGACTGCCTTGTAATGCTTTCAACAAGTTGTCTCAGTGTGTATCCACTCCATCGCCAGCGTCTTCTTCATTATGTATATATATATATATATATATATATATATATATATATATATATATATATATATATATATATATATATATATATATATATATATATATATATATATATATCTCATCCATCAAGACGTTCCCAGGAGCAGACTGTGACTCCGACCATGAACTTCTTGCTGCAAACTTCAAGATCAAATTGAAAAAAAAGTCGTTACAAGCGACAAAGTAATACGTTATGACACAAGCGCCATACCAGAAGAGTACAGTGTCGATATTCAGAACAAATTTGACATTCTTATGGCAGTACAGGAGGAAATGACACCAGATGAACTTGCTAATAACATCAGCGATGTATATATTACAAATGCACAGAGGTTAATTCCTAAAAGAAGCATAAAGAGACGAGAATACATCTCAGACGAAACACTGAAGTTGGTGGTAGAGAGAAGAAAAATGAAGTCCAAAAAAGATACAGAAAATCAGGAGTTGTACAAGGAATACACAAAGCAGATTAAAAAACGAGTCAGACAAGACAAACAACAATACATAAACGACACCTGCAGGAAAATAGAGGAAATGCGCGAACAGGGATTGAGTAAGAATATGTTTTCTGAAGTAAGAACATTGAAAAACAGCAACTTTAAATCATCACCTCGAGCAATAAACGACAAGAAAGGCGACACTCTAACAGAACGTAAAGATATTCTGAACAGATGGAAGGAGTACTGTCAAGAAATGTATACGGAAATAAACAAAGCGGCAGATAACAACGTCATGAATGAAGCGGAACGTGAACCAGAACCTACCATAGAGGAAGTCCGGAATGCAATCAAACACTTAAAAAGTGGAAAATCTCCTGGTTGTGATGAAATAACAGCTGAAATGATACAGGCAGGAAGAGAAGGCAGCGCTCGTATATACCATGCATTATGCTGCAAGATCTGGCAAAGCGGAATTTGGCCCAAGGAATGGAAAAGATCAATTTACATACCCTTGCCAAAAAAGGGCAACCTGAAACTGTGCACAAACTACAGAACTATAGCTCTTATAAGCCATGCCAGCAAAATACTTTTACAAATCATAATGAAAAGGATGCAACAAAAGCTAGAAACAGAAATAAATGAAGTACAGGCGGGTTTTCGACCAGGTAGAGGCACTAGGGATCATATATTCAACATGAGGATCATCATAGAAAAGTGTAGAGAATTCAACGTTGACCTACATACTTGTTTCATTGATTACACAAAAGCTTTCGATTGTGTACAACATCAGCAGTTATGGGCTATTATGAAAAATATGGGATTTCCAAACCACCTTATACAACTCATCGCACTGCTGTACCAAGAACAACAGGCAGCCGTAAGAATAGAGGGGGAAACATCAGAATGGTTTGAAGTACAGAAAGGAGTAAGACAAGGCTGTACCCTTTCCCCTTACCTGTTTAACATTTATGCCGAGAATATCATGAGAAACGTAAGAGATGACCAAGAACACACAGAGTTTGACTCATTTAACATCGGCGGGTACCAGATCCCGGAAATCAGATATGCTGACGACACAGTCCTCCTATCGACCAACCCAGAAGGACTTGAACAATTACTTCTGTCCACCAAAAAACACAGCGAGGCCCAGAATCTATACCTAAACACCAAGAAGACCAAAGTATTGACAACAGACAAAGTAAAGACCAAACCAGAAATTGAAATTGATAACGAAGAACTGGAAAGTGTCAATGAATTCGAATACTTAGGATCAATCATTAACAGCTCTGGCGACTGTGCAGTAGAAATTAAAAGAAGACTTGCAATTGCTTCACATAAGCTAATACAGATGAAAAACCTATGGCAAGGCACAAGCAAAGAAACAAAGTTACAACTGATCAGAGCATGTATATTCCCAGTAGCAACATACGGCTGCGAGACTTGGACACTCAATAAAACAGTTGCAAAAAAGATTACATCATTCGAAATGAAATGCTACAGAAGGATGTTGAGAATACCCTGGACAGAAAAAAAGACCAACAGAGAAGTACTGCACTCACTAAATGTACAGGAACATTGGCTCCTAAATACCATCGCAATAAGGAAGCTGAAATTTTTCGGTCATATAAAAAGACATAATAGTCTGGAAAAAACAGTGATGGAAGGCATGGTCCCTGGAAAAAGGGGAAGGGGTCGACCTAGACGACGGTGGACCCAGGACATCACAGAGAGTCTGAACTTGTCTTTGGCTGATGCAGGTCGACTTGCCCAGAATCGTGATGCGTTCAGAGCAGCTGTAATGGAGACAACGTTCTGGAAAGAATACGTCACATGATGATGATATATATATATATATATATATATATATATATATATATATATATATATATATATATATATATATATATATTACTAATTAAATACATTTAAAGACGTTATAAGAGTTTATTAAGTACTTATAATAAAAACACAATAATCGTGTTATTTCACAAGTAAATGTGTTATTTGCTGTTTAAAAGATAAAAACAGTTTTACAGTGTGTCATCTGTTTATATTGTATAGAAAAACAAAACATAATAAAGTCACGTGGTATTTACTTATTCGGTTTAATAATATTACAATAATAATGATTCTTTTATTTCTCATATGTTCTTTTTTCTTGTGTATGACCGTGAGTGTCGAAGAGTAATCCCGAAACGTTCCATGTATGTAGTGTATTGTTCAGTTTTGAAGTTAGGTTGATATTAATAACAACAATAACATCAACCTAACTCCAACAATGACAAATAGTTTTGAAGTTAGGTTGATATTAATAACAACAATAACATCAACCTAACTCCAACAATGACAAATAGTTTTGAAGTTAGGTTGATATTAATAACAACAACAATAACATCAACCTAACTCCAAAACTATTTGTCATTGCTTATGTCTTCAGTTAGTTCATGCCACCATCTCCTGAATGCACTATCTATATCAGTTATGTGTATGTCTTTCATATGTCTCTCACCAGCTCTCTTCTCCAGCTGTATCTGAATTTTCCTCTATTTCTTTTACCCCATAGATTCCAGAAAGAGGATTGCCATGTGATACTATTAGCTGCTTTTCTTAAATGTCTTGAGTTTAATGATTTGTTGAGTGACTGACTGTTTGAAGACAATGTAGCTAGCTACAGCATATAGCAGTCAGCCCCGTGCCCAACCCTCATTGTTTGTCGTATATGACATTCTTGGCAGGCAGTACATTTCAGTGTGTGTGTGTGTGTGTGTGTGTGTGTGTATGTGTGAACAACATGACCAGTTATATAGACTTTAACATTTATTTTAAATTTATCTTTATTTAGGTCCGCAAATTCCGTATTACCACTGCCCCGAAAATAAATAAAATTTATTTAAAATATTTATTTCTTCTCTAATGGGAGTCGTCCTCGAATGACGTCACGCAGTGAGAGGTCAAAATTTTGTGATGTTGTGTGATGGTGAGGAGGATAGGGATGGGAAGTGTGACGTCACAAAAATATGATGTTTCTACATGTGTCCGCTATAGTTAACACGCGTCTGAAAAGTTAACTTTTATCCGTAATAGTTAACTTGTTTCCACAACAGTTAACGTTTATTCGCCGTAGTTAACAACTCCCTCGTGAACGATTTATGTTAGCATTATAATGTTTTTTTGAATCGGCGCAAATTGGACCGGCGCAAACCGAGGGCTACTTGTACTGTACATTTACGCCTGTGCCTCTTACTCTGTTATGTCTCTTTAAATAACCGGCAGTGTTAGGTAGAAATCGCACGTAACGCGAATTTGATATTTGGTACCTGATTTTGATCTTGAGTTGGGAAGGCTAAGGCAACGAGGACGGAAACTGGTCTCTAACACTTTACTACCCTACGACAGCATCAGCTATGTGACTACTTTAACCTTGACATAAATAGGGTTTATTTGCCAGTATCTGTGCTGTGTGTGTATTTTTCTTTATCCATTTATTTATTATTGTACGTTCTCCATTACGTAACATTCTTATCATTCCGGCGGCAGAAATCAGCAGTCCCCGCTGTTAGCTTCACGTAACGGCTTTGTAATAGCTGAGTTGTTGAATACAAGTTCTTTTGTGTGTGTCATTCATTTGTGAACTCATAGGCAGGTCACTGTCAACATTAGCCAATCAACATGCGCGCTCACCATTAGCCCAAATAAACTTCCGGTCTAGCGAAGTTAAAGTGTTTGATGACTGTCTTTTGGCCAGTGACCTAACAAAGGAGGCAAATAAAGAACATTTAGATAGTAGGCAAGGCTTGCCTTTCTATTTGTAATCTTCGCCTGACAAGGAATTACCACCATCTGCTAATGTAATAATGTTTTCTGTGTAGGCGGGCCATCTAGGACACATTACCGAGGTAAACTGTGTTGGTAACACATTGTTACTGTGTCCGTGTTTCGCTTATGTTGCAGAGATTTATGCGGGTTAATGCCGTCACGTATGTTTCAGGCTAGGCATACTCGGTTGTGTACACTAGACAGCATAAAGGTATACGCTTTCATTATAGACCTATTTTGTTTTCTAAGCTACACAGAATAAAGTCCACACATTTTTATACACTTTGTTTCCTAAACTAGGCAGGATAAGGTCAACAATTTGTTGTCTAAATTTCTTATTCTTGTTCAAGTATCATGTCTCGTGGCGTAGGCTATCACGAGTCTGCACAACTTCCTGTCTCCATTCGTGTTTATCAGTTCTGACGTTGACTTCTTTACACGCCAAACTTAATGTCAAACTGTGCAATATCTTCTCTTTTGTCATCCTGTGTCTCTTTTTCCTTCAGCCTTTCTTGTTTTCACCATATATTCCAGCTGTCTTCTTCTCTTAACATGCCAAAAGAAAGTGGGTTACTTCTGTCTAATGTGAATAATAAGATTTTTTGCGCACTAGCTTCTGTCAGGACATTCTCATTAATTTTTTTTTAGGTGCCTGTGTTGGGTAAGAGAGGCAGAGATAGACCCCTCCTCTCTCCCCCCCCCCCCCCCCCCCCCCCACAGGAACAACAAAACACATACACACGGAGAAGAGAAGTGAGGGTAGACATGACATAAATATGGACGACATGGAATAAGCTTGAGCTGATGGCACGTGACAGAAGGATTAGGCATGTTGTTTGTTGAAGACCTTTGCTTTTTGGGGAACTAACGAGTATTGATTGATTGATTGATTGATTGATTGATGGACGGACGGACGGATGGAATTCTTAACGTTCTTCTATAAAACCTCATCGCTGTGGTTTCTGGTACGTTTCCTGTACCTGTGTACTAATTGTCAGTGAACAACTTCCATATTCCAGGATTGGTCTTAATGACATGGAAGAACTGTATAAACTAGACTACATAAAGTCTAAAATGTTCGTATTCTGTGTCGTCTAAACTAGAATGAAAATAAAGGCCTACTGTTTGTATATTCTCTGATATAACACAACAGTGTATGTAACACAACAGTGTATGTAACACAACAGTGTATGTAACACAACAGTGTATGTAACATTGAAGAACTCATTGTCTAATACCCATTGGCAAATATTTGTTTCATTTTATTGAATGCAGTTTCTTTTTCTTAAGTTTTCCTACTCTTCACCTTTAATATCCATTTTCAGTTTGCTGTTATTACATGCCTAGGTATATGAATCTAACGACTTATTTCAAAGCTGTTCCATTAATTTTGATGGTGCATTTTGGAGAGGTCATTGTCGGTTACCACTAATTCAAATGGCACAGACAATCATTTCTCCCCCTAACCCTCGCTTTGGTTTGAAGTCAAGACAGTGGATTTTTCGCAAAACAATCACAAAAACGCCTCTAGTAAAACTATCCCAGCATTACATCCAGAATAATACATACATGACAAACAACATATCCATACGATAAAAATGGTCTAAACATTAATAGGAATACGTCGCCAAACATTTTATCCCACACACCTCTACTAGCACACATTTAATTAAACTGAGCGTGAAGAGGGACGCAACAAACTGGCATGTCTCATGTTGCTAGGAGTGTTTGTTAGATTTTGTAAGATTCTAAAATGAACTCGGACTCTGTGTCTACAAAACCTGCGTGTCCGTCATTTAGTTACATTCTGTAGCCTCTATTTTAGAATGGTAGATAAAGTTATGACATCATTTATACAAACAGATGAAGGAATTCCCGCATGAATACGTAATGCAGCACACAGCTGCCGGAATCCCAGCAGTCGACATTGTTTCTCCCTGGCTGGCTCACATCTAGCTATATCTCATTGAATAGACAGACAGTCACATCATCTCTCCCAGCCATACACTATCTATTAAGTACTGGCGGACCACCCGCCTGTTTGCTCTTAATTTAGGACATGTTCTATTCTGACTTGTGTATGGCCTGGGGGGGGGGGGGGGGGGGGGGGGGGGGCTGGCAACTGCTACCTCAGGCGTGTCGTAGTAGGCTGTTATTATGAGGATCTGAGTGGGGCTGACAGTTTCATCCTGTAAAATAAATGATTACAGAAGCTACTGCTATAAGAAGCCCTTAGTGCTTTGCTGCGAGCTACCTGTGGATCAGCTTCACAAGTGGTCCCATTCTTCATAGGGAGCGCTACAGGAAATGATTATAAGTGATTTCCTGTTTGCCAGGTTACCATTTATCTGTTAGTTCTATTTTTTATTTATTGGATAGATGGTATATGATCCCGCGATTGCCGATTTTTTGTCTGAAAATTAATGCCTGGTATCTTTAGATAATTTATTGTATACAGCTGTTACGCCTGATTTTTAGTCTTTTCTGCGTGTCTGTGTGTGTGGTGGTGGTGGTGGGGGGGGGGGGGGGGGAGACTGTCACATGGCAACTAGGAACAGCTGTTCAAGACAAAACGTAAGATCGTGTCTATTGACAGAGGATTGTGTACAGTCATCAGATGAGCCACGATACAAGTACTAGACATAGTGTGTCGTCAGTGAGACTGGTTAGGGAGAATCAAATGTTCCGAATTTTTAGCACATGAAACAAAATAACAATTTGCCTTTTCATTTGGTCTTCCGTTTACAAAACTTGATGTCCAAGGTCACGGACATAATCATCATGGCTTCTATTTTAGCTCCACGTGGACCATGAAGGCGCCACTGGTCCCGAGAATCCTGCACGAAAGCAATGATGATTTTTTTTTTGGTCGGTGTTTGCCTGCTTCTGGCGAGGCGCGTTCCTTTCAACCTAGGTGGTATATCAGAGCGCATTAACCATAAAAAAGTCAACTCTGTTGACTACTAACCCGATCAGCGTTGATAGATACTAAGTCCTGAAAAGAACCAACATTATCTATCTGCCAGCATAAAGCCCTAAATAGGACTCGCCAGCTGCGCCTTTGCCCGAGCTGATGCTTAGTACGCATATAAACACTGACTGATTTAAGCAATGATGGTTTCTGTAACATTGTGTTTTATGGGGTCAGGTTGCCAGCCTCCATGCACAATGTCATATTAGTCGCCTCTTACGACACGTCTGAGAGAGCAGTCATTCTGTTCCACCTTTGTCTCCTCAGAGAGACCCCTCCCCCGCCGGGAAACCAAGGTGCCAAAATATCAACCGCAGTAGCGAAAAGAAACTGAATGGCCAATCGTAACAAGGCGTGCCACATGTTGTTTTCATGCGAGGTCAGCAACAAGTCCACAGCCGCCTACAAACAGAAAACAAGAATATCAAAATAACACAGGTTGAAAGACTGAAGACATGGGACAAGAAGGACACAAACCTAGTTATCCTAACTATAGAAGGGACTTCAAGACCAAGTCAACTTAACCTAGACGATAGAAGTCGAAAAACAGAAGAGTACATTCCTCCTGTTATACAGTGCTCAAACTGCCAGCAATTTTCGCATACTAAGAAAACATGCAAGAGGGAGACAATTTGTCGGTACTGTGCGGGAAGTCACTCTTACAATGAATGTCCTCATGCGAAAAAGGATAACAACTATAAAGTGAGCAACTCCAACAGAACCTGCGCAAACTGTCTTGGGAACCACGGGGCAAGATACCGTGGCTGTCCGATCTTCTATGAGACAAATGCCATACTGAAGGAATCTGTGACAAAAAACATCTCCTTCAGAGTGTAATGTTATGATGTATGTATATAAGCATTACCTCGTCATCTACACAAGCACACACATGTTTCAGAGAGCACTCAGTAAAAGCATGTTCAGTTCGTAGCCATGTTTATTTACAGAATCTCGTACATGTCAAGATTCGCATTATATTACAATGTGTGGTTCGTACTTTAATGTATTCATATTACATCCCCCCTTTTTTGAAAAAAAAAAATGTGTGTAAACATTTCCAACGAAATGTTTCATGTGAGAAAGGATAAGTATGTGTAATGCTCAGTGTGAGTATATATATGTCACTGTCTGTATCGGCTGGGAGGTGTCACTGTACGGCCAGAACGAGTGGTGTAAAGTGCTGGTGGTTCTGCGGAAGTCCCTGGTTTAGCTTGAGTTGGTTGTGATTTCGGCCTTGGCGCTTGTTGGTTTTGTGGGGCACCAAAGTCTGGAGTTACTGCATTGTCTGTTGAAAGCATGGGAATTCTCTGTTCTGTTGTATTCTGTGGGATTTCTCTTATGTCCACTCTGTTTCGCCTCAGGAGGTTGCTGCTGCTGTCTGGTCTTAAAGTATAGCTCCTGGGTTCAGGGTTTCTGGAAATGATTGTTGCTTTTGACCATGTGTCATTGTTGTGGTTGTAGGTAGTCACATGCTGACCAGGATATAATGGTGGTAAGTCTTTAGCACATTTGTCATAGTTGGATTTCTGAACTTGCTGACGATGCTGAAATTGATCATATGTGCTGTCTCTATGTTGTGGACGGAAGTGGACCTTAGATGGTAGGAGGTCTTTAATTCTTCTATCAAACATAAGTTCTGCTGGACTGTCGATCTTACTGTCTACCGGTGTTGTTCTCCATCTCAAAAGTGCTAGGTGTACATCCTCTGTTCTTGTTTTCTTCATGATTGACTTGATAGTTTGTATCTGTCTCTCAATGAAACCATTAGATTTAGGGTATCTAGGTGATGATGTTGTGTGTTTGATCTTCCAGTCCTTAGTGAAGTTTCTGTATGCTTGACCTGAGAAATGTGGACCGTTGTCTGATCTAATTTCATCTGGGATGCCAAACATGCTGCAATACTTCTTTGTAATGTCTGCAATAACAGCTGATGGTGAGGGTTGTGGAAGTTTCTCAATGATGGGAAATTTGCTGTAGTAATCAGCAATAATAAGATAGTCATTATTGTCGATGGAGAAAATATCAGTTCCTATAATGCTCCAAGGGCTCAATGGTATGTCTGATGGTATGAGAGGTTCTCTGCACTGCCTATTTGCATGTTCTTGGCAAATTGAACAGTTTTTACATAGTGTTTCTATGTCCTTGTTTATCTGTGGCCAGTAAACATCTTTCTTTGCTCTCAGTTGTGTCTTCACAATACCAAGGTGACTATTATGGAGCTGTTTAAGGATGATATCGCGTTGTGTTTCTGGTACAACAATGCGATCTCCTTTAAGGATCAGACCATCTTCGATGCTTAACTCGTCCCTCATAGAGTAGTATGGACGGATGTGTGTTGGAACTTCTCTGATAGAGCTTGGCCATCCATGGTATATCAGTTCTTTGAGAGAGTTAAGGGTAGGATCTCTCATTGTGTCTTCTCTGATGTGTTCAAGCCGATTATCGCTAAACTTGACAAAATCAACTTTGATGTTTGGGGTAAGATCTGCTGTCTTGATGGGGTTTGGTAGTCTGCTGAGAGCATCTGCAAAACCTATATCCTCTTTAATGTTGTTAATAGTTATCACACTCAGCTTTTCGCACATTGGTAAACCCAAAATTGCAGGTCCTTCAACATCTACCAAGTAAAATGTTGACGATGTCCATTCAGAGTCTCTGTATAAACATTCAAGTGTTACTGCTCCGAAACAGTCTATACTTGTTCCATTGTAAGCTCTTAGCTTTGTCCTGCCACTCCTACTTTTTACATCCCTTGTGGGAAATCCTTGCTCATCCACCTTGTCAGGCATGATCTGTCTGAATATTCTTAAGGGTAGAGTGTTACCTTGGGCACCTGTGTCTATCTTGAACCGAATATATCTTTCTTTGTGCCTTTTAATTCCTGGTATTCGGAATTTTACCTTGCAGAAAGCCTGCGTTCTCTTTGGTTCATTACTGAAAGTTAGTATCTTCACAGTATCAAAAGTGGAAGGATCACTTTCTTCACTGGAGTCAAAGTCCTCAGTCATCATAAAGTGTGTTTGTTTTGATGACTCTCTGCTGTGAAGGTTGTGTTGAGCACTGTCTTGTTTCCTCTTGAAACATAATTTTATCCAGTGGCCCCTCTTTCTGCAGTAATGACATGTAGAGTCTTTAGCTGGACAGTGGTTTTGTATGTGGTTTAGGCCACAACATTTACACATAGCACCTCTGCTTGTGTTGTGTTTTTCTTGTTGCTTCGAACCAGTTGCTTTGTTTTGTTTGGGTTTATAGCTTTTTACTGCATCCACCTGGGCTGTTACTGTACCTTGCTGAATTTGTTTAATGTTTAGTGCTTGTGCCTCGTGTTTCCTGCCTTCATCCAGAAGTTGTTGTAAAGTTAGTGTATCACTCTGGCTCAGTATCCATTTCTGGAACTCTGGCATTGGTGTGCTGAGAAGGATCTGTTCAATAATTCGCTCTTTTTCTTCTTCTTTGTTAAATTTGCATACACTTGTTTTCTCCTTGATGCGAGTGAAAAAAATCATCTAGACTTTCACCAGGTTTCTGTCGCAGGTGGTGAAGTTCTAATCTTGCCGCTCTAAAGTTCGTGTGCTTTATTATCAGACGTTTTTCAAATTCGTCCAATATGGCTGCGGGGTCTGTTGCCGACTCCACAGGCATGGCGCTAGCAAAACTGTTGTAAATTTTCAAACCTTCATCGTCCAATGCTTCTAGGATATATGGAGTTAAGGTTTGTCCTTCCAGACCAGTGGTCTTGGAATATAGATCTATGCGTTGGCGCCATAACAAGAAAGCTTCACTCTTATCATTTTGACCGGCGAATCTCATTTGCGGTGCGTTGCGATATTGTTTCGCCGCCATGGCTGACTTCGATGACGAAAATTAGCCGAATACTGTACTCACGTGTTATCGTGTAGCTGTTTTGTGTCAGTCCGGTATCGACCGCTGCCACCATGTAATGTTATGATGTATGTATATAAGCATTACCTCGTCATCTACACAAGCACACACATGTTTCAGAGAGCACTCAGTAAAAGCATGTTCAGTTCGTAGCCATGTTTATTTACAGAATCTCGTACATGTCAAGATTCGCATTATATTACAATGTGTGGTTCGTACTTTAATGTATTCATATTACACAGAGAAGCAAGAAACCGAGTGGCTTCAGGTGGCATTGATAAACAGGAACAGCACACAAGAGCCCAGCTGGTAAAACTAACCACAGAGGTGCAAGACATAAAACAAAAACTCAAAGTCGAGAAGAACAGGCAACACAACGAAGACTCAGATGCCATAAGAGACGAAACAATAGGAGCCTTACAGAGCGCCCAGGCAATGCTACAGGACATGAAAACCATTCAACACCAAATAGAAGTCGACATTGCCAAACTCGCAGAGCTAAAGGAAGAGAACGAAGAAATCCTCAAAAGAATTGAAACAGAGAGAAAGATCGTAGAGGATATCATAACAAAACACAATCAAAGAAGAGAAAGCAGCACAGAAATGAAAGACAAAATAATAACCGAAATCGTAGAGGAACGCCTTCCAAAAAGCAACCAGGGAAGAGAAAGAAGCAAAGAAGCGGAAGACAAAATAATTACTAAAACCCTAAAGGACCTACTACCAAATTTAATAAAGACAGTCATGAACAACACACAGCCGAAAAAGACAACATCTAGTAGAGACCAAACAGGCAGCTAGTGGTCCGTTTCAGGGCCAGTCATTTCCAGGACTAGGAACGTGATACCAGCGAAGACGTTAACACACTATATACCCCAATATAACCGTTTGTAACCCTTCAATGGGTTTTGGTTGAACAGGGTATTACAGCAAAATAACAGACGCAAGGGAAAAAAAAAAAAAAGAGGTTACACGCTAGCAAGGTCAATGGGTTAGAAGCATTGTGTAGAACCCGCATTTACTCATCCGTATTACAAAGGGGAAGACAGCGCTATAAGTGGGAAGATAACATCAAGAGATGGACAGGAAAGAGTCTCTCAGAGTGCACCACCAAGACAAGAGACAGAAAACGTTGGAGATCCATTACAGCCAACCTTCGTTGTGGAGATGTCAACTGATGATGATGATTACAAACGGAAACAACGCTCTGTGACGCGGGTACTTCTCAACAATACATCCGATCACCACCAACCCCACTTTTCACTGGTGCCTGTGCTACCAGGGTAAATTAAAATACTGTATATCTTTATGCCTGGATATTCACTGTTGAGATAAAGTTGTCTGTGGACTATATTTAATTTCTGACTTGGATTTACCAGGGACAACAGAGATTCTGGCCGTCTGATACGGTCAGCGGATAGAGCGCCTATCTTTTCAGGGCACAGTTATGGGGTTCTGGGATCAAAGCATGGTAGCGTTACGCTGCAGTCTACCTAGATGTACATGGGTACTTGCTTCTGCTCTTGAGTTAGGGAAGGAAAGGCAGCTGGGAAGGGAACTGGTCACCTCATTAATAAACGGTGGGTCTAATAACTCTCCACTCCCCTACGTCAGTTTCTGTTATAGAACCACCTTTACCTACTAAAGATCTATCTTCCTTGAACCACCTTTACCTACTAAAGATCTATTTTCCTTGAACCACCTTTACCTACTAAAGATCTATCTTCCTTGAACCACATTTACCTACTAAAGATCTATCTTCCTTGAACCACCTTTACCTACTAAAGATGTATCTTCCTTGAACCACCTTTACTTACTAAAGATCTATCTTCCTTGAACCACCTTTACCTACTAAAGATCTATCTTCCTTCACGATTTGTATCCATTAACAATATTTGATTGAAATGAAGAACAGTGGACGTGATCTTCCATGCTATCCAAATAAATCGCCCCCGTCATTTGGATTAGGAAGGCCTATGCTTCTTGTGGACCTAAAGGGTATTAGTTGATTGATTGATTGATCGATTGATTGATTGATACTTCTCTTTTGTTGTATCCCATATTCTGTGCTGTGTTATTCTAGTTAGTTTCTTTGCATTAATATTTCATTCTTGTTTAGAACTTGTATTTGTTAACTAAAATTACATGTGTCTACTGTGTTCTTTGTCATTTTCGCATCGTCTTTCTATATTTTTTTTATTTTTTTTTTCTGTATTTTACGGTGACTGACGAAGGGTAATCCCGGAACGTCTTGTTTTGTCACCGTATTGTTTATTTGTAAAACTGACTCCAGTGCCGTTTTCCTTTTCTCTTTTTTATTTCTACTTTCTATTATGTACTATTTATTTTATTACAGTCGTCTTCCTTATTATCATTTTGGAACTATTTCATCATCAACCGTATGTTTTTTTTTTTTGGTTCTTTTTGAACGTTGGCCACCATTGCAGAAGGCCTTTTGCCGGAGGCTTGCTCCAATATGATATGTAACAAATGCTCCAATAAGATATGTAACAAATACACATATGTTCAAATATTTTCCTCTCCCACTACAATAGGTCTGGGAAGGTTAAGGCGGCCGGCGTGATGCCGACCACATCACCCCTCGTGTGCCGACGGTCAAGATAATCTGGGCCTAACACCATATTCCCAATATGCCTCAATGGGCGTGTAACGGGTTCCTTTACCTTTACTACAATAGGGAGGTTCTTAACCTTTGTTTGTGCCATTGACTCCATTAGTTTTCCTATGAAGGCTCTGGGCCACCTCCTTGGGGTAAAAGTACATACAAGCATAATTTTACCTGTACCACCTTAAACATATTAGGTTGATGTACCTGTACCACCTTAAACATATTAGGTTGATGTACCTGTACCACATTAAACATATTAGGTTGATGTACCTGTACCACCTTAAACATATTAGGTTGATGTACCTGTACCACATTAAACATATTAGGTTGATGTACCTGTACCACCTTAAACATATTAGGTTGATGTACCTGTACCACATTAAACATATTAGGTTGATGTACCTGTACCACATTAAACATATTAGGTTGATGTACCTGTACCACATTAAACATATTAGGTTGATGTACCTGTACCCCCTAGAATCAATTGATGGACACCCAAGTATCACATGTTAAGACATCCTGCACTAAAGCACCCATATACTACAGTTTCAGAACCACTGGCATAGTTAATGTGAATGTATGCTCAGGTAGAGACTACTTCAAGATTTGATGCATGTTATTGTGTGTACTTGACAAGGGCATTTTTGTTTGGCAGGTGTTCTCACTGGCTCTTGGATAAAATCGATTCTGGAACCGTCAGACAGACTTTGCCAGGTTCTGCAGGCCAGGTAAGTGGCAGTGAGTTTCCATTGTCCTTGTTAGCGGTAAATTTTACTGTCTTGGGGGAACCTTTGTACTGACTTACGTCTCAGGTCCTTACCTTACCACAGTATGATATGGGCTTAAAGTATGTTTCCCTCATCTACTGGGACCCCCTCACCCCCCATGTCTCTTGTAGTTTTCGGAGGTCATCGAGGAGACAAAGAACATGACCGATGAATCAACTGAGATATAAAACTAATACCGGGGGGGGGGGGGAATTTGAACTGTGACAGGAATAATAGGTCTACTACCTCTAGCATGTCGTAAGAGGCGGGTAATATGAGGTTGTACATGAGGCTGCCAACCTCATCATGTCAAACAAATAGCTACAGAAACCAACACTGTGAGAGTACAAGAATGGTTTGGTACAGGTTTCCGGTTAGGGGGTCAGCTTTAATGTCGGCTTTATGCTCCATAAGGGAACAGTACGGACAACTATGATGACTATGGACTAGTACAGGCGTGTGGCCGGCCCTATGAGTGGCGCTACCTGTGGCCGGTCCTGAGTGGCGCTACCTGTGGCCGGTCCTGAGTGGCGCTACCTGTGGCCGGCCCTATGAGTGGCGCTACCTGTGGCCAGCCCTATGAGTGGCGCTACCTGTGGCCGGCCCTATGAGTGGCGCTACCTGTGGCCGGCCCTATGAGTGGCGCTACCTGTGGCCGGCCCTATGAGTGGCGCTACCTGTGGCCGGCCCTATGAGTGGCGCTACCTGTGGCCGGCCCTATGAGTGGCGCTACCTGTGGCCGGCCCTATGAGTGGCGCTACCTGTGGCCGGCCCTATGAGTGGCGCTACCTGTGGCCGGCCCTATGAGTGGCGCTACCTGTGGCCGGCCCTATGAGTGGCGCTACCTGTGGCCGGCCCTATGAGTGGCGCTACCTGTGGCCGGCCCTATGAGTGGCGCTACCTGTGGCCGGCCCTATGAGTGGCGCTACCTGTGGCCGGCCCTATGAGTGGCGCTACCTGTGGCCGGCCCTATGAGTGGCGCTACCTGTGGCCGGCCCTATGAGTGGCGCTACCTGTGGCCGGCCCTATGAGTGGCGCTACCTGTGGCCGGCCCTATGAGTGGCGCTACCTGTGGCCGGCCCTATGAGTGGCGCTACCTGTGGCCGGCCCTATGAGTGGCGCTACCTGTGGCCGGAACTATGAGTGGCGCTACCTGTGGTTACCTGTAAATCTGTCCCTAGTACAAGCTTTTGTCACAGTCATTGATACAATCTCAGCCGTACCACTGGTTAGTTTATCATTCGGTCTGTAACTGGAACTTGTGCGTGTTAGCAAGTACACGGCATTTCCTGTCCCGCAGTCGACTTTTGGTGAGGACTAGTTCATTCAATACATGAGGACATATGGTGAACAGTAATCATTATTTTGGCATGTTTTTGAAGAAACTCATAAATATAAATGACGTTTTTAACTATATTACCTCCAGTTCAAATAGATGTGTGCTTACAAAATACTAAGATAGAAAGAAAAGAAAAATTATATACGCTAGTATTAGTAGTAACCATAGAATACGTCAAAGTTTTGCTTCCATCCCTAGCTTGGTCTGTCTTGACGCAGTACGGTAAGGGAAACAACTGCACAAGTTCTCTTTATAAACATCATACATTCGGTTATTATCGAACTTGACAACACGTTTGTTTTAAGAACAGCTTGTATTAACACATTTGTTCAAACATCAAAAATCATTCACTCATTATTTTTCCTTCATATGTATTTGCTTGCGCGATATGAATAATGTATCGGATTTCACGCAGAGGTCTGTGTACAAAGAGATTCAGTTAGCACACGTGTTTACACATACAGAACATACACGCACCTTTATATATATATATATATATATATATATATATATATATATATATATATATATATATACACACAGACATCACACGCATGTTTATATGCAGTGGCGAATCTACATTTTGGAGGCTATGAAGCATGAACTCTTGGCGGGGCCTCTTGTATTTAAAAAACAACAGGACTGAGGGATAGGAAAGAAACGTATTATTGAGAAAACTGGACTTGAGGGCCCTGAAGTTTAATCTTCATTAGCCTCATAGTAGATCCGCCTCTGCTTACATATACAGTACAGACATCGCGCGCGCACACATGTTCAGATATACAGACATGAGACACACATGTTCACATATACATACATAAAAGACACATGTTCGCATATACAGACATAACACACACATTGTTCACATATACAGACCTCACTTACTCACTTATTAATATATACAGACATCACACACATATATCCACATATTCAGACGTCACTCACGCACATACTCACGTATACATACATTACACGCACATGTTCACACACGTACACGCTGATCGCGAGGACTTAAGTTCACTGACACAGATCCCATTAACACACATTCAACACCATACACATGTTCACACATCGGGTTTAAGCATCACTGATGCTGCGTCGTAACCATGGCTTCTAATACAGCATCACCATGTTCCTTGGCGCTCCTTACAGAGCATGAGGCATCCACTGTAGCTGGTCCTCTTACAGAAAGCCTGCACCAAGCATTCACATGCTCAGGCTGCTAAGGTTTCCATCATACCATCATACCATCAGACCAACAACTTCTTTGTCAGGAGTATTGGATGACCTCAGCATTGTTAAACTATCATTACTGTCCAATATTCGCCTTTGATCACGTGGTTGACACTTCACTGTTCACAGCCGGCTGGGAATAGTAAAAGCTGACGGCAAATTTCCTCCAATCAAAACGGCAGAACTGAGGCCAGGAGGTTGAAATCCCAGGCCTGGAATTGTGTAACGTCTGGAGACTTGAGCTGAAAATTTTAAGGTGGTATAACTGTCTAAGTACAGTGTTTCCCCAAAAAATATGGTGCACGTGTTATTGTTGTGGTATGTGAGCTTATAGTTTTTAAACGGTATGCGTAAAAAAAAAAAAAAAAAAAAAAACTTTTTAATTAAAAAAAAAATAATAGTGCATGTATGCGGCACATATAGATAGGAGCCTGGATATACAGATAAGGCAAATGTCGTAAAATATTGTACGTAGATATGGTAAAAGTAGTAAATATATTACGCGATTATGGTTGTCAAGGACATTCTTTCGTTATGTCAAGGGGTGTGTGACGTAATTTCTCCCCTGCTCCGCAGTAGTGATCCAACAATGGCCAGACTTAGAGTATAATGGTTGGGGATTTTCGAAGATATGAACTTTCCTCTAGATTACTCTTGGTGGAGATGGACATAGAAGAATGATGCTTCTACTTTAGGGAGACTCACAGGAATTTAAAGAAAAGCAAGCATAACAAATGAGATTATCTAAGCTATCATGAACTTATTATTCTTCCGCCCCTTCTGCGAGGTACTATATGCTGAAGGTGATTCAGCAATTATTAATGTTATAGCTCTGTATGTTTATGTATTTAAAAGTATGGTTCATATGTGTACAGGCATTTAATTCACTTAAGAGTGATGAATCTCATGTAGCTGAATATAGCTTTGCCCATTTCTCTTCTCTTCTTGATTTCTGATTCAAATCTGCCGTCCACTAAAATGTTCTGTTCGCCAAAGAACAATGTGTTGTGTATGTAGAATGCAGTCATTCATTCATTCAGTCATCCATTCAGTCATTCATTCAGTCATTATTTCAGTCATTAATTCAGTCATTCAGTCAGTCATTTTGTAATTCATTCATCCATCACTATTTAGGTCCCCAAGGAGCATAGGCCTTCAACAACTTATACCAAGTCTTCCTGTCATGTGCCATCAGCTCAATGTCTTTCCATGTATTATTGATGCCCTTTATGTCACTCTCCAGTTCTCTTCTCCATGTATTAATTGGTCTCTCTTTATCTCTCTTACCCTGGAGATTCCAGAACAAGGACTGCCTTGTAATGCTATCAACAGGTTTCCTCAATGTGTGTCCTATCAGTCTCCAGCATCTTCTTCTCATCTCTTGTTCCACTAGCACTTGTCCGTTTCATGTCATCAGTTCCACATTAGTGATCTTATCGTACCATTTCAAATCCTTCTACTCTACACCAGCACCCATTTATGAAAGTCCATAGCTTTTTTTTGGTTGTTGTTTTTGTTTTTCATCATGTTTCAGAGCCATATAATAGACTGACTTGACATTTGAGTTGAAGATTCTAATTTTTGTGCTGGACCCGATACATTTAAAAAAAAAATCTCCATATGTTTTCCAATGCATTGATAGCTCCTCTAGCCTGTTGTATTTATATTTTGATATCCTTGTCAGCCCATGCAACAAAATCATGTTTAATGGCGCTTGAATAAATAACTTGCAAAAATGAATAATTGTCGATCTGGAACTGGGCAAACCATGATTGCACACAACTAATTATATTATAATATTGTTTTTCTTCTTCTTTTTCTACTTCTTCATCGTACCCTCAGACGTCTGCATGAGTATTGTCAAAGAAAGCAGTGGTCAGCTGGAGACTATTTGTATCTCCATAGAGCTTTTTTTTTTCCAGGAATGATACTGTTGATGGCCATATGTGCTTTGTCTGTTCCTCATATGTCGGGCACCTTTGAAGTAGATGTTCAATAGTAATTTAGTCGGCGCTACAGTTCCTATCTTTAGCTTTAGTGGTAGTTCCTATCTTTAGCTTATTGAATATATGGCATTTCAGTCTGTTGTGGCCCGTGGGGATACTCTTCTCCATGTGTTCATTGGTCTCTCTCTCTCTACGTATCCTACCCTGGGGGTTCCAGAACAATAATGTTGAGAATAATGTTGAGAATAATGTTGGCGAATTAAGTAATCACGTACAATGTTAATCATCATCATTATCTTGTTGATCGTCCTATAGAGCGTGTAGTCACCACTGTTACTGGCCGCTTGCAGGAAACCTACACCAAGCCGTCATATATTCTTGCAGTAATCGTTTCTCTGACAATTTGTTTTACACGATAAGGTTTGCCACTTCATGTACAACCTCATAATAGTCGACATGTACGACATGCCTAAGGGAGCCGTAGTAGTCCTACATTTTCACTGTCCCCCGGGCACTGCGCAGGGGAGGTCTTATATATTGTAAACTAAATTCTAGAATAATCATTTCTAGGAGATTCGTGAAACAGAAATCTAAAAGAAAGTGTTATCTCAAAATGGTGTCGTCAGTACAGTGATACACAATGTTTTTTATGTGCGCTAAAATCAATGACGTCATCAGTCAACTGAGCATGGCTAGAGACATAGCTGTGTTATTATGTGTCCAAGCCCCGTTTAGTACCCCCCCCCCCCCCCCCGCATAGGGAGCGAAAAGGAAATTGATGATGATGATCATATCTTCCAGTTTTTATGATGATGAATGCGCCGCCCCAAGATATGAGAAAACTTCGGGTTCTTCAAGTATTTTTGATGATGATGATCATGCGCCGCCCCAAGATATGAGAAAACTTCGGGTTCTTGAAGTATTTTTGATGATGATGATCATGCGCGCCAAGAAATGAGAAAACTTCGGGTTCTTCAAGTATTTTTGATGATGATGATCATGCGCGCAAAGATATGAGAAAACTTCGGGTTCTTGAAGTATTTTTGATGATGATGATCATGCGCGCCAAGATATGAGAAAACTTCTGGTTCTTCAAGTATTTTTGATGATGATGATCATGCGCGTCAAGATATGAGAAAACGTCGGTTTCTTCAAGTATTTCTGATGATGATGATTGTGGTGTCTGCCCATGCACACCACATGTTAGATTTATTGAGTTTGAGTCAGTGCTGATAAATGCGGCACTATTTGGAATATTGAAAATGATGCGCACCAGAGATATGACGTATGATTGTTATGTGTAGGACCAAGGTGTTGACGAAAACCCTTGAGCAGTGTGGCAGCTGGATTTTGGCTGTGTTTTCATTTTGCGTTCCACTGGCAACCCATTAAGAAGTGTTCCCCTTTCTTAAGGGATGGGGATTGTATAATAGAAGGGATACTCTTGGGACAAGGTTAATCCTTTCATGATGATGTTCTTTAAATATGGATGAATCTTTACGAACGGATATGTATGCTGCAAGGGATATAAGTTTATTAAAGAAAATCGACTTTGCGATAATGATCATAGTTTTTGTTGTCCTCGATGCTAATGTCCTCTCCATATTCATGAGTTTTTTTGTAATTCGTGTTCGCTTTCAGCTAACAAAAGTGTATCATCTGCATATCTGAGGTTGTTCATTGATCTTCTGGCCATGTTTAGTTCTGGCTTTTCGTGTATCTGTTTGAACATTTGTGTGCCTGTGTAACATTTAAATACTTAAACGGGATGCATACTTACAGTTATGTAATTAAGTGATTTAGCAATTACACGTCAGGTCTCAGTGGAGTATAGGTTTCCAACAGGTCAGTGCAAGGTCGTTCTGCCTTTGGTGTCAGTTGAGTGTTCCATGTCTTTGTCCATGTCCAGTTGCTTTCACCCTGTGTTTTTTGCCCTCGTCTATTTCACGTACCCTGGGGATTACAGAACAAGGACTATCCTGTACTGCTATCAGCTGTTGATCTTCGATGAGTGTCGTTCTGAACACCAGCGTCTTCTTCTGAACTCTTGTTTCGCTGGTAACTGTCTAGGTCTTTCCATCACTTCTCCGTTGGTGATCGTGCCGTACAGTGTCCATTTTTCTGTTGTAGGCGAGCACCTACTTACGAAAGTCGTAACTTCTTCATAGTAGTTTTTTCTTGTTATTTATATGTTCAGAGCCATGTAATAGGACAGATTTGACATTTGAGCTGAAGATTCTTTTTTTTATTTATAACACCCTAGAACTCATTTGACATTTGAGCTGAAGATTCTTATTTTAAATTATAACATCCTAGGGCAGATTTGACATCTGAGCTGAAAATTCTTATTTTTAATTAAAACACACATGAGTGAAAAAAAAAACAAGTCTATTCGAGTGCGTATAGCTCAATGACTTTGCTTATCTCTGATCTGCTAACTCACCATGTAAAACATATTGCTACATAACCCATCACTAAAAGGACCATATGATGGGTTCTGGCAGAAGATTGCTACAGGACGACTAACTGCCCAGACAAGTAATATTCCAGCGTTCACGGACATTATTCACACATACCTGTACATTTCACACACATACCTGTACATCACACACATATACCTGTACATCACACACACATATCTGTACATCACACACACCTGTACATCTGATACATATACCTGTACATCACACACATATACCTGTACATCTCACACACATACCAGTTCATCTCACACATATACCTGTACATCACACACATATACCTGTACATCTCACACACATACCTGTACATCTCACACACATACCTGTACATGGCACACACATACCTGTTAATCTCACATATATCTGTACATCACACATATATCTGTACATCACACACATATACCTGTACATCACACACACATACATCTACATCACACACATACATGTACATCTCACACACATACCTGCAACTCTCACACACACATACCTGCAACTCTCACACACATACCTGTACATCTCACACACATACCTGTACATCTCACACACATATACCTGTACATCTCACACACACACATGTACATCTCACACACATATACCTGTACATCTCACACACATATACCTGTACTTCTTACACACATGTACCTGTACATCACATTACCTGTAACCCCGTAAAGTTTCCGGACCGGGTGTGTTTCTGTAGAGACAGAGAAAGAACATAACTACCTCACTGTCAAGTAACTAATGTTAGATAGTGCATGGGGCTGGCAACGTCATCATGTCAATCAAATTACTACACAAACCACAGGAGCATGTGAATGTGTGGTACAGGCTTCATGGAAGGGGACCAGCTATGTTGGTGGAACCTTACTTACTTACTTAGTCGTTCCCCTTCTACCGTGAGGTGTAGAGGTTTGGAAGAGAGAGCGCCAGACTAGCCTATCGGCTGTCTTCCTCCTGGCCTGGTTCCATTCTAGTCCTCGGTCCTTCAAAGATTGTGTAATGTTGTCCTCCCAGCGGACTCTGGGTCGTCCTCGGGGTCTGGATCCTTGGCTCTTTGTTTCCCATGCTTGTCGTGGTATCCGATCTTCTCCCATTCTGCAGACATGGCCAAACCATCTTAATTGGGACTGTTCTACTTGGGTCTGCAGGGGGTAGGATTTAAGGCCTTGACGTATCGTCTGGTTGCGTACCATGTCTCTTCTTGTTACTTCAACCACCTTCCTCAGATACCTCATTTCTGAAGTTTGGATCTGGCTTTTATGGGTTGTAGTCATTGCCCATGACTCGCATCCGTATGTCAAGACTGGGACATAGGTGGAGCGGTATACAGCCATCTTCGTTTTCTTACCGTTGGTGGAACCATGCTCCGTAATAAGCGCAAAGGACAATAACGATGGTAAGGATATTAGTGATAATACACTTCTGGACTCGTGCATTGACGTCAGCATTGGGAGCGATTCACATAGACAAGACATCTGATGACAGTTCACATAGACAACGATGACAATTCACATAGACAACGATGACAATTCTCATAGACAACGATGACAATTCACATAGACAACTGATGGCAGTTCACATAGATAACTGATGACAATTCACATAGACATCTGATGACTATTCACATAGATAACTGGTGACTATTCACATAGACATCTGATGACAATTGACAAAGACAACTGATGGCAGTTCACATAAATAACTGATGACAATTCACATAGATAACTGACGATAATTCACATAGATAACTGATGACAATTCACATTAGAGGTGGGCAAATTGACACACTCAACTGTTTCGAAACAGTTAGCGCAGTGATTTAAACTGTTTCGAAACAGTGAGTCGACACAACGACACAATTGCCCGTATCGGGGAGAAAGAAGTCTCTTATAGACAGTACCGGCGCGAGTATACATGAACTGTTTTTACTGTCGTGTGTGAAAATCTATGGCGTTTCGTGTGACCACAATTCAATATTTTTACACAAGTCTTCATTATGATGTAATAAAACGTAGATATGATGATAGCTGCAGTATATGGGAAAATAATAAAAAACAACAATAATAATAACAGTAATAATAACACATGATATCAAACTAGAGTAAGCTAGATTTGGTAGACAATGATTCAAATCCACACCGAGTACACATATCAGCAGAGCTAATAAAGTGTATATTACATTTATACGAACACACTGACACTTTCAACTTTAACATAGCGCCTAAAACATTGACAACTGCAACACTGACACAATTTCCAGTGTCTATAACTTCTCAGCAAAAATAATATCACTTGTAAAATCAAGTCATCATAATACATCCCTGAAAAATATGACATGTTTGATATTCCATACTAATGTTCCGAACGGTTGATTCAAATTTTACATAGGCTCAGACAGTGTGTCGCTGCAAAACAGCGAGGCAGACGAAAGAAACAAGCAGGAAGTGTCGAATCGCTCGCTGTTTCGAAGCATTGTTTCGACACATACCGTCATACACACACTAGCCATCTCTAGTGCCTAGTCATACTTGAAGTTGACGAACCCTTGAATAATAAAATACCAGAACACACGTTACATTTTACTTTGTTGTCTTTGATCTTTACAAAATAATCCCAAACAGGGCTTCTCCCCGCCATAAATGAAGATTAAATGAGGTTGAACACAAGTTTTAAACACTATTTTATGTATAAACAAAACACGTTTTCTTACGAGAGCGCCTGAAGTCAGGAATCAAGAGTACCGTAACATGCGTATAATTAGCGCTTGGATGAAAAAGAACTATGGAACTGTTTCGAAACAGCAGACTACAAGTAAATTAACTGAAACAATGAGACATGAGTCGTGACACCCTAGTATGCAGATTTACTTATTCTCGTTAGTACAAATCTATGGTATTTCGTGTGACCACTGTTAAGAATTTTACACAGTCGTTTTCATTATGATGATATGCAAGGGGAACATGCTGACAGCTGCAGTAAAAGTGAAAAAAATTATAATAATAACAGTAATAATGACACATTATATAAAACTAGAATAGGTACAGTCAGCGACAATGATTCAACTCAAACCGAGCAGACACCTAATAGTAGTAAGCCTCTTTCAGTCCTGAGGAATTATTTAAAAAAAAAATTATGACTTGTTTGATTTTCCATACTATCTATGAACGCCATATGTAGCGCACGCTTGACACATGGGACAAAGATACGGTGTGCAGTTTGCAAGTCAGCGAAGCAGACGGGAACCGAAGCTGCTGTTCGAAGCAGGCTATGTGTCGAATCTGCGTGAGACAATGTGTCTCTGCAAAACAGACAGGACGTGACACTGTTTCGACACCGCAAAAATCTGCGCATCGAATCGTTCGGGTACGACGCAGTTTCGACATTGCCTAATGATAATGTTAACGGCTAGATAGTACAGAACATCTAAATGATATTGTTAATATCAAGATAAAACAGACGGTTCATTGAAAGTGTTAATGACAAGATAAAACTGATTGTCTCATGATAGTGTTAATTTCAAGATAAAACAGATTTTCTAATGATAGTGTTAATATCAAGATAAAACAGGTTGTCTAACGATGGTGTTAATAACAAGATAATTAACGAAGTGTTAAACTAAATGACCAATGACCGTCTTATCTCATTATGAAGCTTGAAGCCATTTCCTGCAGCTGGCCTCCCTAACAGGAAACCTGCACCAAACCATTCATGTATTCTTGCAGTTGTGGTTTCTGTGCGAATTTTTTTCTTCATGATGAGATAGCCAGCAGTATGTACAACTTTATATTAGTCGCATTTTTCGACGTAGCTGAGGGAATAGTCAGCCTATTCTTTCTTTCTCTCAACTATCACGAAATACGCTCATTCTTTTTTTCTGGTCTCCAATCCTCTCCGGCATTATTACTCTACCATTCCTTTTACGTGCTAATTCTTCCACTATTCGTTGTTTTTGCTTTCATCGTTCAAGGTTTTCTTATCATTTCTTGTCCCTACCTTACTATTACCTATCCGCTTGACCTGTTTCTGAAACAACATTGACTCCTATTTGTGCAGGGGGAAGTTGTTTGTGCACTAAATTATGTAATAGCATCCGGCCGACAGACAATTTGGCCGTAAGTAGCGAGACGGGTTGATTGAACCAACGGGGACATTGACTGCAGATAATTGCCACTATCCATGTTGTCTCAGTTGTCCAAAATGGATAACAGATGGTATTTGGAGATAGGTGTTAGTCGCAAATACGACGTGCCCAAATACACGGCCGATTTCACTGGGATGTCGGATAATATCAATCTTGTTAAAGATTAAGACACGGATAATGATGTAATAGTTCCGGCAGATTAATTTTGTTGTGATATTCAACTACGAAAAAACAACATCTTGGAAGATATTATCAGTGATAGGTCTGTGTAGTAGTGAGTTTGTAAACATGATGAGTAACAACGATAGTGACAAGACCTTATATGGTCATAAAGTTTGAAAATACCATGTAAAGGACAATATCTTATGTTCTCATGTAGTATTTTTCTACATAAGGGTAGTTGGGGGTGGGGGGGAAGAGGGGGAGGGGGGGCTACCACACTCAGACACATTTTTAACAATGGTTTTGGCATTTGATATGCTAATATAGACTGCTCCTGTTTGGATCTCTCCTCAACGAAGCAACATGGGTACGTGGGCAAAAATGTTGCTTATAACTAACCGCTTTGTAAAACTACTTTACTAACTTGCTTTTTCGTCAAGGAGAAATCATTGACAGCCAGGAACACCGAATATTAAGACTTCAATATAGGACAGGCCATAGGACTGGAAATGAATTCTAAGATTAGAAGATAGTAACTCTAGAGTCATCACTTTGCGCCTTAAGTTCTAGGATCCTACTTCAAGTGTACCAAGTTAGACACCTAACACAACTGCATCTGAAACAGTTACCCGACAATATTCGGACGTTTCCAGAACAGAAAGACTATGTTCGTCCGATGTCGGGGTAAGCTGTAATATGTACATTTTATATTTGTATTTTGACATTTATAATGGGGCGAAACTTGTTGAAACTGTCCTCTTTCCACACAATCTGCCTAAGGAAAATTCACCGAATCTTTTGGACAATACCATCACCAACCAAGAACTACTTATTCGGAGTAACCAAGAGGACATGCACACCATCATAGCTGGAAGACGCTGGGTTAGCCACATCCTCAGAAGAGACACCGATGCCATTACAAGAACAGCTATACTATGGACCCCGAAGGAAAGTAAAAGCGATGCCGACCAAAAACAACTTGTCGGAGAACTGTAGAGGCTGAGATGCAAAAAATGAACCAGAGTTGGGGCACTGTGCGAAAGTTGGCCGCCGACCGAACAAAGTGGATGCAGTTTGTTGCTGCCCTACAAGACGCCACCAGGCGTGATGGCCACTGACTGCTTTGACAGTCTGCGGCTAAGGACCAAAGAAGAAGAATGGGGCGAAACACGCAACTTTTTTCCAGGAGGATTACGTATATCTTTATATATATATATATATATATATATATATATATATATATATATATATATATATATATATATATATATATATATATATATATATATATATATATATATATTACCCCTACGAAACTGTTGACCACCACCTCTTTAAGTGCCCAGAACTCGATGATGTTAGGAAAATGCTCCTTCCTCCGTGACCAGATAAGTAAATAATGGAGGAAACCCTTAGTCCTGTGGACATTAAATAAATTAGTAAATAAATAAAGGTAATTAACAGGTACTGGTTGGACAAAAGGATGACACTAGATAACAGAAAAGAAAATATAAGTGATAGGCTTACCGGGAATCGAACCTAGGACCAACCAAACGGCGCCATAGCCTTGCTGTGACAGTACACCATGAAAGGACGCTCCGCCAATTTTGTACCCCATAAAAAAGTGCATTATTGGCTGAGGTCATTCTCATGACTCTCACACAAATATGCTATATAGGACCCGTGGACGACCCAGACAGTTCAAAGACGCAATCACTAATATAACTTTCCTATCAGCAAGTATAGACCAAATAAAGGCCGAAATACTTGTGTCCAGTAATGTGTAGTGGAAGACGAATAACATAGAATAGACAGGTAGGTTAAAGTCACGGATGGGTAAACTCTTAAATAAATAATGGAGGAAACCTTGTGTCCTGTGAACAGTAAATACATTAGTAAATAAAGGTAATTAACAGGTACTCGTTGGACATAAAGGATGACACTAGACAACATAAAAGAAAATATAAGTGATAGGCTTACCGAGAATCGAACCTAATAAGTAGAACAGACAAGTAGGCTAGATAAGTGGAACACCTTGTACGGAGAAACAAAACAATTTGCAAAAACATGCAGATATCACTACATGGCATTGTGTCGAAGGGCGAGAGCCCAAGCGCGCTGGCTCAATAACAATAACAACAACATATATATATATATATATATATATATATATATATATATATATATATATATATATATATATATATATATATATATATATATATATATATATATATATATATACGAGTATATTGGGAAGATGAGCTACCCTTTATAACAAAGGGACCGGGAAAGTTTTTGTAACCCGTACCTGGTACAACAGAGCGAGATACACAACTCTGTTTACCTTTTTAGGACGTAGCGAGTCACGCCAAAGGGTTTTTTGTCCACGCAGGTACAACCCAAAGCCAGCGTGAACACTCGAGCAAGTGACAGCGCTGTGCGTCACGTACCCGTTTATTGTACCTATACTGTCTGACGGGAGAGAAGGGTGAGTTGTAGTTTGTGAAAAGGGGAGCTGGGGGTTAATTTGCACATATGCAATAATGGTTATACATTGCTGTCATTTAATAATGATTTATTTTCTAACGGGCGTTATATATGTATGTGCGTATATGTCTCGTTTCACACAAACAGCTGATTCAATCGCTGGGCAGTCAGGGAGCAAATATCGCCTTAATTGTACAGCAAACCTCGCCTTAAATGTATGGGGAGAGGAGAGCCTGAACTAAATCTATCCACCATTCCACGCAGCCACTCATAAATCTACCCACCATTTCTTGCATCCACTCTGTCATAAGGAGTTTGCTTAAATCTATGATTGTGCTGGCATACGTATGTTAGCGAGCTTGCTAACGCGCTCACCATCGTCGCACAAGAGGTTTAGCATTCGCCTAGTCGGATTACTTCATAGGGTTCCAGATCGCTTCTGGTCTCTGAGCCCCATTGTATTTAGCAAGTTAATTGTATTTTCTGTGGATTACATGCAAGATTGTTTACTCTGGCATCTTTACCAGAAACCCTCATCACCCAATAATTGATCGACCTGAAAGAGCAGTTTTTTCCTGAAGGTGTCATCTTCTCCAGGGAACTATCAGGAACCCAGAGAGCTCTCAGTCTACAGTACTAGGATTACTCATATTTTGGATTTATTTTCTCACTCTAGGAGGCACGTCATTTACTACAACCCGACAAGTTAAACGCGAAATTAACTACATTGTCTATCTGTGTAGTAGTCTCACGTGTGCAAGTGGTGTTCCTGTCAGTGTCATGACCCTGAATGTAATAATGGTATTGTATTCTATGCAAATTTAATTTGCTACTTCATGTTTGATGAAATTGTGATTTAACTTTTTTTTTTTAAAATCAAATTAGATAGGCAGATAATATTGTTTACATTATCTACCTGATTTATTTACCTTAAGAGATATCATTTTTTGTTGTTTGTTGAGTGTGTATTTTTCTTTTAATAAATTTCGAAAAAGACAGAGACATAACCAGTCAGAATGTTCCCAATTCATTCTTTGTCCCTCTCTATATTTATTGTCAAAATCATAGAGCACGTTGGCGATTGCGTCATAAAAGTGTGGAGGTGAAGCCTAGATAGAGGTCGCTTAGGAACCCTGTATCTGGGCAGTCGTATATCACTCAATCATTACACTCAGTGATCCTGTCTTTCTTACCACGTCTGCATGTCAGTAAATTAGTGACCCAACTGGATGACTTTGCCGTTCCTTCTTTTTACTCACCTCACCACACTGAGAAAGATGAATTGGAGAAAGTCACCTAATTCTCATATCAGAAAACCCAGTTCTCAAAGAAGGCATTTTTTTCCTCTCAGTTTGTGACACATGTTGCCAGCAGTAGACGCTAGACACCAACATGAGACGGGAAGGCTTGAGGAATCTTGACAAACTTTGTAGTTACCTCCGCCTTAATGCATGAGACGTGCTACAGCCAAAAGATTTGACTACTGAAGAGAAGGGCCAGTCCAAAGCCCCTGTGGGAACCAACAGTGACGGAAGAAGACGCAAACTGATCCCACACCAGCAGCTACGTACCATAATAGCAATGCAAATGGACACTTAAAATTTTGTTTTCTAAAAAATATCCACTTACAATTTAGATAGACCAATGAGGAAAATACCAGTGCTTCATTTTTTATAAACAACTATTTATTTTACATTATTAATCTATAAGTGATCATTAAACCTGTTTATCTGTAACTAAAATCTATAGCTGGATTAATCACTGTTGAGTGAATTTTATATCTGCGCCCGTGTGAATCATATTTAAAAAATATACATAACCATATCGAGCTATTAAAGTAATAATTGCGAATCCCCTTAGCTGGATGCTCAGAATATAGAGTCAATATTTCCTCACATATGGGGCAGGAGAATAATAAGTACCGTACGCGACAGCTTAGATGGTCTCAGTTGTAATGCTTGCTTTTCTTTAAAATCCTGTGACGCTCCCTTAAATAGAAGCATCATCCTTCTATTTACATCTCTGCCAAGAGCGATCTTGAGCGAAGGTTGTTACCTTTGAAGACCCTCATTTTTATACTCTAAGTTTGGCCATTGTTGGTCCACTATTGCAAAATAGGAGAGACATTACTGTCCCATCGGTGCGAAACCATGCTTGATGGCTTTAGCAGTTTAGTAAGCTGCACAATGTATTGTTTCTTCATGCTTACTAAAGAGTGCACATGGTAATAACAAAATTATTTGTAAGCAGGATTGTGGAGTCGGCCAACAAAATTTTCCCACTCCGAGTCCTCAAACTTTAGAAGCTCGACACCGTCTACACGTTTTTAACTAGTCATATGGCATACAATTCTGAATCGAACCAGAGCTGACCAAGACCCTACTCCACCTCCACGTGGTGGTCCTGGAAACAGGCTGCATCACTGCAATCTGGCTGAGAGAGTAGGGATCGAAGAGGGAAGGCAAACCCGGTCCCAAAAAAATGCCGTGCTGAAGTCAGATGTGTCGACCGAAAGGCGCAGATATCGCAGCTACGGTGTAAACAGACACAATGCAACCACCGTCATTTTCAGGACGAACAAGGAAGAGGAAGAAGAATCGGAGTCCGGACATTTTTTACTGACACCGACTTCGATCGCACTAAAAACGGCCGAGTCAACGACTCTGACTCCAGACTCCGAATCCATAGCCCTGGTTGTAAGTAGAGGCGTACTTAAATTATTTAGCACCTGGGGCGGATTCTTCCTTTGGCAAGACGCACAGAAAACTTACGCTTGCAAGAGCGTTATTTTAACAGTATAGTGTTGTTATAATAATATCTGAAGACACCCCATTCCCTGGCTGTCACGCGGGGCGCACCGCCCCCTCTGCACCCTCTTAGAACGATACTGGTTGTAAGTCCTAATATAAAAGGTTGTCCCATAGCAGATACCGGTACCGCTGACGGGGGGGAGTAAGGTGTTAGAGACATATCTATAATAGGTCTTACCTTTATGAGGTATAATGATCAGGTTCCTTCCTCGCTACCTTAGCCTTCCCTAACTCAAGAGCAGAGTCGGGTACCCATTTACAGCTTCGAAGACTGCAGCGTGACTCTGTCGGGTTTCCAACCCTCTAACTTTACCTCGAGAAAGAGGCGGTCCATCTTCTGTGCCACTCATCGCTCAAGTTTTAATACAAGATGTCGTTATAATGTTTACAAGATAATGGTGCAGTGATCAGCTGTGCCAACAAGATTATCAGTGTTGTGAGTGCAGCCTAACACAACATTCCTTTCAGCATCGTCAAAGCCGTCAGCAGAAGTATCAATAAGAATCATTATCGCGTATCGTTTTAATGATAATGCGTTGTGTGTTGTTGTCAAATATATGGGCTTCAGCGTGAACTGAATTGGTGTTATGTTTTGAAGTTTGGGAGAGTCTTGCTCGTATATGCTATTCCAGTGGCTGGTTTGCTTGTTGTGACTAGGTCGTGAGTGCGTGCGCACGTGGCATGACTAGTGTCAGTGATTAACTGAATGAAACCCGGGTGATTGTGGTGAACTAACTTGTGATGATTTTGAGAAGTCATTTGGTTGCTTGTTTTGAAGCGGGAAGGTCGCATGTCAAGATTGTTGTAGGACGGGTTGTCGGCAAACAGTCGATCTCAGTCTACCAGTAGTTCTCAGTGGATGATTTGGTAGATCTTTGGGAGACTGCGGAAAAAAAAGACTTTTTAAAAAATGTAAATTTCGGACTAGAACTCTCCTGCCAGCATTTAAAATCGCTGTGTCCCAGGGATCAAAGGTACTTTTTCTGCATTCCCAATGAAAACTCTCGAGCTGGCTCCTAAAGTATTTTCGTGAACTGTATGAGATAGAAACGTGATCTTTTCTTTGTAAGGTTCACCATTCCCCCCCCCCCCCCTTTCCCCACCCGCTTAAACGCTTAAAATCATCTTTAGATGGCTCAGTGTTACTAAAGAAGATCCAGAAAGCTTCTGGGTTGCCAACTCCTGTTGTAGGAATTTATGCCTACCGTGTCCACTTCATGGGAAGAAAGAGTATTCATTCTCAGACCTGGAATAATGTTTGGGTCAAAGTAAGGTAGTGATAAACAAGTATTATTCCAGGGATGTAAAATGTCATATAGATGTATCATTTTATTAAAGCATTCGGAGCCTGAAAGTACCTGTGCCCAGTTATTTACACAGGAAGAACGAATGCAACCTCATCTTACCGCTATACAACGAGATCAAACACAGGGCGGTGTGGTCACATACAATTACATTTTTCGCGTGTCAATCATCATCTTCAAAACGCTTTAGCTTCCCTGGGAGCATAGGTCTTGGATAGATGTTTGCCAGGTCCTCTTTTTTAAAAATTGCCTCGTTTTGGCAAGGCGCTCCTCGTTCAACCTAGACGCAGGGTCCGTTGGTTATATAAAGGCACATGTCTAAATATAAAAGATTTATGGGTTAGTTGTAGGTCCTCCTGCCCTGCACCATCCGATAATGATCTTTCTGTTATATTTATCCCTTTCATTTTTTTCTCCATTTCTTTTCTCCATATATGTTCGCCCTCCCTCCTATCTCTCTTACCATGGGGATTCTAGAACAGGGACTGCCTTGTGATGCCATCAACAGGTTTCCTCAGTGTGTGTCCTAGCCATCGCCAGCTTCTTCTTTTTAGTATCATTGATAATTTACATAATATATGCACATGTTGCAGCAGTGGTAACGATCGTCCGCTTGGTTAGAGCTCTTGCCTCTTAGAGTAAAAGTTTTCGTGTTCCGAGATCGAATCCTGGTCACGTTGCAATCTACCGAGTCGTAAATAGGTACCTGACTCTGCTCTTAGATTAGGGAAGGCGATGGCTGCGAGGAAGAGAACTGCTCACCTCGCTTCATAAAATGCTGGACGTAATATATAAATAATGTATATACACCTAGTATAAAAAATATATAAATTGGTTGTCTTTCTCCTGATGGCCTAAATGTCCAACATTATTTTGCTTGACTTCTCTACACAGAAAGTGCATATGGCCGACACCAGTATCATTCGTGGAAAAGTTCTACGGAGATTCAAATAGTCTCAAATTGACTACTGCTTTCTTTGAAAACATTCAAGTGGACGTCTGAGACTGTACGAAGAAGAAGACTTCTCTTATTCAGCGGCTTTCCACCATTTCAGACCTTTTCTAAACTCATCCGTTGCTTTTTCGTGATCTTTCATTTTTGAGCTTTGTGTTTCGTTTCGTGTCATATTTGTGTTTTTTGGTCGCTATCTTATACGTCACTTCCATTTTTGCATATATACGACAGCCATTTAGTGTAACTACCGAGCCGTGTTTTACCGGGGCCCGAAAGGGGAGCAAAGAATAGTAATACTGTACCCTACCATGCATGTAAAAAAGCGACTAAGGAGGGTTGGGAATGGGGCTGATTACCACCCCCCCCCCCCCAAACTTTTAACAACAAAAACGTAAACAAACACTATGGATAAGTCAAAAGTTGTAAGTCATCTTTTATTGTTTCTTGTATTGAAATTTCTTTCTTTCTGGTTCTGTATATTTACTTGCTGATTTGTTGTACATTTTCTTCGCATCACCTGTATTGTAATTTTTGTTCATTTTCTCTGTATCGCTCATCTTATCTCTGTTTATCATGCTTTTACGTGTTTACACGTTCCGTAATATTTTTCTTTCATCTATCTATATTTAACTGGGTACCAGAGCAACTCTGGGAAGGTTAAGGGTGCCGGCGTGATACTGACCGCATCACACCTAGTGTGCTGATGGTCAAGAAAATATGGGCCTAACACCATATTCCCAATATACCTCAATGGGCGTGTAACGGGATCCTTTACCTTGACCTATCTATATTTGTTGTATTTGTCGCCTGTTTGTAACTGTGACTGGGTTGGTTTTAAGGACTATCTTCATTGCGCACGGACAACTCCATCAGTACTTCGATTTCCTCCCTTAGATCACACAAGGAGGATCTCAGCACCGTGCACGAACTCCGTAGCACCGGCGAGAATCCCAATGTGTGTATATAGGAATCACACATTCTATAAATATATTTGGTGGGTAGGTTTCTAATTTTAAAATTTTGCCAGGGCAGCGGCCTTATGGCCTACTCTTTACTATTACCAACTGCCGTGGGATTTTTAACGTGCGCAACTTGCAAACGGGACCTCCTATTTTCTCGCCCTTATCCAAGAAGGCTGGGTATCCGATCTCACTACCCATGAGACCAGAGGGGAGTATGACATGATTAGGACCACTGGTTCTGAAAAACGTTTCCATACATTATATTCCATCACCTGGGAATCGAACTCGGTACCTCTAGAATTCGAGGCGGGCGCCATACCTCTTAGCCACTCCGACCCCCAAACTGTGACTGGCGGAGGGTAAAACCCGAAACGTCTCGTGTTTCCTGTATACTGTTAATTTGTAAAACTGATTGCATACCATTTTCTTTTTAACTCTTTGACTCCGGAACAACGCTCAGAGCGTTGGTCAGATTTGACACCCGTGCCAAAACAACTTTCTGAGCGTTGTTATTAGTCTATCACGAATTAAAATTACGGCACAGGGTGGACAATAATTGCAGAGTCAAAGAGTTAAAAGAGTTAAACCTAGTACAGTGACGCCTCTATCACTTCACCTCCCTAATGTAGTTTCTGCTATGTGACTGCCTTTACCATTTACCTGTAGCAATAGTGAAGAAACTGTGTGGGGTTTTAAAAACAGGACCACAATACCTGGACTTCACTGACTATTTACCGTGTAGGAACAAAACTTAGTTTACTTCTACCTTAGTTTGCCACCCAAATTCCTGCTCCAGGTCGTCTCTCCCTTATTCCGGTCTACGCCATCTAGCCGTTTAAGATCTCAGATGAAAAAACAAACAAAACTAACCACAACAAGGGAGAAGCAAATGACCTCAGCAATTTTCTCTCCCACGAGCGAATGCGAAAGGGACGTCAAAGACCAGATGTCGATGACCCCTGGTCGCACCCTTTTGAAGTATATTTACTTTAACAACAAAAGAGCTTCATTGTGTCCGGTGCTTGAAGGTTTGCGTTTTTTACAATTCTTCTTCCATTGCTCGTGGATTGTAGTCTGCCTGTGTTAGTATTTCTGTGTGTCTCACCCTGTGTTTAAGTGTTCACAGCACAAAGGAACCTGTCTTTGCTAAACTACAATTTTCAAATATTAGAATATTTTTATTCTATTAAAATTGTCTTCAAAGGGTGGAGCATTCAAACACAACATTAGACTCAACTGTGTGAGTTATTCTGTTTGCTCTTCCGTCTAGACTCTGTTGAGAAAAGTGTTTTGTGTGTCTCTAACATTATATTTGTCATTGCACCATTACCTTGTTACCTCACTTAAATGAGTTCTGATGTTCTAAGATGGTTATATTTCGTAGAATACCACCAGTTAGTTCCTTTTATTTATTTTGTGCTAGATGATGTATTGAGGGTGACGACAAACATGTTAAAAGAAATACAGCATGACAGTATACCAGTATGTGTGCTGGATCTGAACCCAGTAATGAATTACATCTCAGACACGTAATGGTATCATCATCAATACCTCTCTTTATGCTTCTTATGGAACATTGTCGTAGATTTTTGATAGGGGAATTAAGACTTGGGTTGGTCCCTTCTGAATAGATTAGACTAAGTGATAGTCACAGTGAGAAGTAGTAATAGCAATAGATTTCCATGAGTGAGATGGTAGCATGTGATTAAGAGGCTGTCTCTGAGATCGAGAAATCTTCTCTCTCTCACCTATTTTCTACGACAGCTTTCGAGGAGTCAGACAGTCTAAACACACACACACACACACACACACACACACATATATATATATATATATATATATATATATATATATATATATATATATATATATAACCACTCACGTGCACGCACATACAAGACGACAGTTATACGTACAGACGTAGGAAAACTATAACAAATGATTATATAAATATTCTCGAACGAGCTGACCAACACGCTGATTAATTTCAAGAGAAACTTTAATTATCATCTAAAATTTCTTCACAACACATAGAAATTACATCAAAACATATACAAATAGTCATTAAAAAAATCAAGGAATTGCTACTGGCATGACAGACCCACAGTTAGATCTTATCCCTCGAGGTATGCCCACAGTCCTGTTGGAAGAAAGTGATAGCCCCAAGGAAACAAGGATACATAGGATTGGGTCTAATATTTCCCCTTCTTAAGGTATGGACAGACTTGATATCTCTGCTCTATTTTAAGGGAAATATGATTAGCAATACTTGCATACAGAAAGTTAAGATAGCAAAATGTGTGCCCAATTACAACGATTAAAAAATCACTCCGTCCTGCATTCACTTTATTCTTTCAGCCGAGCACACGTGCACATGTTCATACTCACAGCTTAGATAGCCACTTCTGGTAATACAATTTTTAGGACATTCACCTACAGACTCGTCAAGGGCAGTCTTTGACCAAGAAATCCCCAGTTCCAAAAAGACAGGATGAATTCTCTGCTTCCGGGAACGACTCCTTGGGTGTTCTTATTTTTCGAATGTCTGTTTAGGTCACATTAAAATTGTCCAGGCACGAAACATTAACAACGAGCACAGTGTCAATAGCTTAGGTTTCTAGAATTGAGGAATGTCAGATCGGTGTCTACTTTCAGGAAAGGACTATATTTGGTCACCACACCACTAGTCGAAACTCCGTCGGAATGTTACTGACGTTAATATGTTACTTGCCACAACGGCTAAATTTGTACATAGAGTTTGTGCAGAAAATCTGATCTGGCTCAAAGGCCCAGTATAAAACATTTAGTCTTTAATAAAACCCGTTAGTGAGAGTTGTACTCTGTCTATTTATGAAGACACACGCACTGTCAGACAGGTGTTAACTTGTAAACCCCCGTGGTTAAAAGATAAAACTGTTTATGTTTCTCACAGGTATGTCTCTGTACTAAACGCCGGAAAAACTTGGGTTACCCAGTATTCCCTCCACACAGAATTTACAGGCGATCGCACAACTTTAGAATTATATGCTTATATTTATTGGTAGTCTAGAAGTTCGGCAAAATTTTGCGAATTCAGGAGCAAGAATGAAAATCTAGTTTAACATTCTGGTTATATCTATTACCAAACGAATGGATGCGAAAAATACAGGAAAAAGGTAAAGAGTGATAATAAAAATAGAGGATACGGGTGAAAGAAAAAGAAGAGGATATAGGCAATTTAATGATCATAAAACCTCTGTGACAAACATGTAATCTTTCAGTGATTGTTTCTGTAAGAAATTATTTTACACGCTGGCCGTCGCCAGTCCTTTGTACAACCTAATAGTAATCATATCTTACAACATATTTTACAACATAGTTTGTTGCTGCTTTACAATACGCCACTAGGCGTGATGGCCACTGACTGTTCTGTCAGTCGAGGGCTAAGGATCAAAGAAGAAGACGACATATCTGAGGAAGCAATAGTCATGTTCGTTCTTTGTCTCTTAAGATGAGCATCGACTGACAGAGTGGTTAGATAGCTTTCTTCTCGAGGCAGAGACACCGCGTTCGAATCTAGGTAACGTTGCGCTCCAGTCTACCCAGCTGTAAATGGGTACCTGACTCTGCACTTGAAGTAGGAAAGGGGACTGGTAACCCCACATTATGAAGCTGAGATGTAGTATAGTGATGTCTCTAACACTTCACTCACCTACGGCCGTAAATGCTAAGGAACTACCTTTACCTCTGCCTTCTAAGAAACCATCAGGACCACACGGGTTAGATCATAGCATAAGCAACCGATAAAAGAATATATTTCTGGGCTAACACGTAGTTAGTTTGTAGATCTCAGTTTAAAAAAAGAAAAAGATTTACTCATTCATTTTTCATAGTAGTTTTGTCTGCTAACATATCAACATACCTGTCTCAGCTCTTGAATTAAAAGGTAACAAGAACAGGAACTGGTCACCCCACATAACGCTGGACTTAGTGTAGTGAGAAGATAATCAGCTTCAACAGAGTCAGAATATAATCAGCATCTATAGACTGCGAATATAATCATAATCTACAGGTAAATTTTATTCAACCTATACATAATACTATCGGTTGCATTAGGAGGCATGCTCAAAATCAATATACATAAAATTCCAGCTTTTTCTGTCAGTAACGCTAAGGGATGCAACTTTGGTTGAAAGTTAGACATTAATTGTACTGTTTCCCTTATGTGTACTCTCTCGAAAATAGTAACACTTACCAAAGAACAATGCGCAAATGATGGTGTGCACAAAGATATATTTATAGAATGTGTGATCCCGTATACACACATTGGGATCCTCGCTGCTGCTACGTAGTTCGTGTACTGTGGTGATGCACAGTGGTTTAAAAAAAAATGCTTTTGAATAAGTAAAATTGCCGTTATATATTGCTGCTTTTGAATGTAATTACCGTCTTATGGCGGGCTTTTACACTAGTATTTAAACAGTACGCTTGTTTATCTGTCTGACAGTCTCAAGTGTTCATGCACTGTTCTGCCAAAATAATGACTACAGCAGGGGTCGGGAACCTGTCCGTGACAAAGACCCAAATATTTAATTGTGTCTCCATTTTAACAAATTGAAGAGCCGCATGAAAAAAAAATCACATGGTATCCCTCATTCACTATGAGTTAAGTAGTAGAGAGCCGAGAGCCGCACGAGATGGCTCAAACAGCCGCATGCGGCTCTCGAGCCGTGGGTTCCCGACACCTGGACTAGAGCAACTGGCTACACTAGAATTAAGCGACTATGTAAGAAGCAGCTTGGTGCCATCAAGAAACTTTAACAATACAACAGCTCTCATTTTGCGCGGTGGTTAAGTTTGTGAAAGACAGCTTGTATTAACGCGTAAAATATTTTATCCATGAGAATGTATAAGTTAGAAGGAAACTCATGTGACTGTTTACATCACTAAATAAACAGTTCATTTACGACTGCCATTATCAATTTACATTACTCATTAAATCAAAATAACGAATAATACAGCAGTTTACATATTAAATTAACATTGTTTATTTAAAATTTCATTGTTGAATGTAAATGCTGTCACTTACGTTGACGAATGGCGACTTTGCTTGCCAAAGAAGACATAGGTGGAGGGTTGAGGAAGAAGGCTATTGGAATGTACTCAAAGCAAAGATGCTGCGTAAGGAAACTGAGAAAACGATAAGCGACAGGTTATTATTCGGCAGGTTTGCAAGATTAAAATTTTGAGATACAGCCAAACACCGCCACAAAAAAGCCAAACAATACTTTAATTAGATGTTTCCGACTCGTGTCACACACAAAAAAAAAAACTCTTCAGATCTAGGTCCTCACTGTCATCCCCATCAGAACCTGCTCCATACACTTTGTCAGATGTTAAAAGTCTTTCAAATGTTTTTATGATGCAATGAAGTCCTGACAATATTTATTCGAAAGCAACAATTCTGCTCTGATTCTCGTAATAGTATAAAGAATAGACAGCTGCATTCTGTTTCCTGCTTTTGTTTTACAAGGCCATACAAAATAGAATATCCTTTCAACTATGGTAATTCTCACTAGGGTTATTAAACAAGAGGGAGCTACGGCTTTTGTCGTAAATGGCTGTTCAGTCTTTCAAATTTCTGTACAACAGACAAGATAATACCAATGAACAAGTACTTTTATGGTCGGACAACATTTCCTTGACAGTCGAGCTTTGATTTTTGTATTCAACTTTGCTAGGACTAGCTCAGCAGAAACGAAATACGCCTTTAACTCCTCTCACTTCATCAACACATTAAACACAACCTTTCTCAGACTAATCTTTTATGTCAAGTAAAGATTGACAATTTGCGCAAGCTCAGACTATGCAGATGTCTCACCCTAAACAATTCTTTGTATGATTATGGTCTTAACTCACAATTACCAAACCAACGATTTATTTATGCCAGTCACAATACAGTATTTGATGGCATTAAGGATACTGCATGTTAAATGCACAATGCAAGTGAATGGTAGATACATAATAGGTACAAACAGTGAAGAGACACATCTTTCATACTATGACAGACTACACAGGGTTTTTACAATCGACCATGGTTAATGCCTCAATCCGATGCAGTTCGTAAGACTGTGTACACATCTTGTTAATTTATTCGTAAATTAAACTGAATTATTCAGTGAATATATTTTCTCCTATAGCCTCTCACACCGGCATTAAACCTTGCAATCCAGTTGAAATTTAATAGGTTCTATTACTAAAAATTGAACCAAAGCGCACATTTTCTTTTAGTGTTGAAATGTTATCAACAATGATAGCATGTTTCGTGATCTTAAGGTCATTAAAATAAATTTCAGCTTGTTCTTAAAAAAAAAAAAAGGCCAGAAAAAAAGCCAAAAAGCCAACCGAATTTTCTGATGCCTATCGATCTCATGAAAAGCCAGATTTGTGGAATTTGACATAAAAAAGCCAAACTGGCAACCCTGCGTTATTGTTGTATTGCACAGTATAAATATTTTATAACACCTAAGGAAGGGAAACCCGAGGCCTGTAAATAGTAAATAAATATTAGACAAACATAAAGTTATGTTTTCAGGCACTCGTAAGAAATAAAGAAGTAGAAAACTGTCCTGGGTAAGCCACTCACGTCTGTTGTTTTTCTGTTGTCTAGTTTTCTACTTCTTTATTTCTTACGAGTGCCTGAAAACATAACTATGTTCGTCTAATATTTATTTACTGTATTGCACAGTACCTCGGAAGGCATCGCTCGCGACTATGTCGCTATAGAAAAAAAAACGGGAGTGCCTGGGAATTAAACTGCCTTATTCCTAATATTTGCAAGCGTAAATTAGGTTTTGATAATCTGAGTGGGAGAGTAGTTGGAACGTTTTCTTCTCTAGGCAAAGGGACCTGGTTCGATCCGTTTGCATCACGGCAAAGTCTACTCAGTTGTAAACATGGGTACCTAACTCTACTTTTGTGTTAGGGAAGACAAAGGCTGCTAGGAAGGGAACTGGTTCACTACCTCATAAAGCTGAGACTTTAGTATAGATGCGTTCACTAATATTGAACTGTATTTACTATGGGTCTACCTTTACCGTTATTGATTAAACGAGCACGTTCTCTCAGGTACAATTAAATTAAATACACGTAAAACGAGAAGTGGGCGTACGGTAACTTAAACCTCATTTCCGTATCTGTAATAAGAAAAAAAAAAAGCTTTCCTACTACAAACAAAACTGACTATCATAAAATACGAGAGGTATAATTACTTTGAGAAACTTTTGTTAACGTTTTACATTAATTGCGTTTACTATTGATACACTGACGGCAATAATGAAATTCTATACACAACGATTACCAGGTTAAACGAAGCTATACACCTAGCATAAAATAAAATAGGAATAATAAACACAGCATATTTTCACCACAATGAATTGCGGCACAACAAGAAAACGTTAAAGAAAAGTGAACTTGCTTTTCTCTGGTAAATACTGAAACAAATGAATTATTTCTTTTCAAATTATTATGTTTTGGCAAATAAATTTTCATGTGCATGGAGGTATATCTGGAATCATCCTTGTATGATCACCTGCTATGTACAATGCTACAATATACATAAGTAGAAGTGAACATATGTCTGTGAGGCTAGTTACATCCTCATTGACTCTTGAAATCATCCACACACTTCCAGGGAAGTGAATTACGCCTGGGGCTCAAGTGACTTCTCCAAGCTTAGTGTGCAATGATGGGTTCTCAATACGTTTCACCCCTTTGCACACTAAGCTTGGAAAAGTCACTTGAGCCCCAGGCGTAATTCTTTGGCTTTGACTTGGTTGACTGCATGCAGAAGGATTTCACTATGCACCCAGTGATAGGTAGGGGAAACTGAGAAGTGGCTCTGTGCAGGACGTGACAATTCCTTGGGAGAGCCCAGAACCAGAGTATAGTATTTTAGCTCTGCATAGTTGGAGAGCCCCCTTGGACGGTGGGGAATGCACAGTATGCCACTCACTTCTTACTCCTAGCTTGGAACCAGATGTGACGATCCTTTAAATGCAAGCCAAGCTGGAGAAACTGAAGCTCATGACCTCAACTCAACACCTTTCGGAATGGCAGAAAAGCCCCAGGAAAAGCCTAGATCTACAGTGTAGATAATACCAAGGAGTCTTCAACTTGGTATTGGCTGCTAAAGAGCGAGAAGCTCAGCAGCCTTAATTAAACAAGAACAACAAATTTTCATTTTTAATTTTTTCGCAACATTTTAAATTGAATTTCATTACAACTTTTCACAATCTAATGATGAATTGTAACTTCGTAAAATAACATTAATGATAAAAATACAGCTGCTTATCCATCTTTACATCTTAGATCACTAGAAAGAAGGACAGGGGAAGAACGATAAATCAGAGATGTGGTTAAAGTTTTCACGAGATGAGAGACCATAAGAAACGTCCAATACCGCCACTAGGACTTCTCAAGGAGCTTCCAGGGATGAATGAAACCATAAAGAAAAAAAAAAGAGGAAACTCTATATAATACGAGAAAATAATCCTTCAAAATATAACTGGTTGGAATTATAGCGCGCTCTTCATCCTTGCTGCATGTCATGAAGATATCACTATTTCTCCTGCGGTGATTTCACTCCTCTACATTCTGTTTCACTTTAACTGGATCTTTGTAGTCTGGTATCTGGATGCATTGACTATGAAGATACGAAGCAACCCTTTAAAAATCACATGGGGAGAAGTAAAGAAAACTGTGACATGAAAATTGAGCACCTTGATCGATCCACTTTATTCTCATCGTCACCCCCCATTCTTTTTCAACCAAATCGCTCCAACGTGGTTTCCCACAGGCTTCCTAATTAAGCATGCAAGTTAAATTACGTATAAGCCAGGCCTTTCGCTAATCGGGCTTATTTATATTTTAGCCACGCCTATTTTCTTTTTTTCTATGTCTTACAGACACTAGGAATGTTTACAAACCGACCTATTAGCTAGTCCAGAGCCGTTAACTGTATTATCACGCAAACGATTGGGCAATCGCTGAAATAGTGATAGATCAGAGAATGAGTCGTCTAATGGTAAAATTAAGGGCGTTAAGTCAACTGACGTACTTTCAGTAAATACACAGGTCAGGGGGAATTAATCTGAGGAAAGGGGAGATAATCACAGTTACCCCCCCCCTCCCCCAACATCCGTTTGTTCGGAACTTAATTAGCTACAGTGAGAGACGCAAGATCAAAAGCAAGTCCGTTCGCTAGCGAAGAGTCTGAGGTCGGCATAAGCGTGAAAAATAGTTTTCATTCTGAAATCGACTGCAGATTCCCCCAATAAACGGACAGAGGCGATAAATCTCGCATGTAGCTAACGATTTTTACCCATTTAATATATATATATATATATACCCATCTCTTAAAAATTCAGTTATCAGTCTGCCTCAGGAAGTGTTGATATTCTAGCTCGACATCTTGGAGTTTTTTTTTTTTATAGAGAATTACTTAGTTTCGTGGAGAGTTCATTTTCCAATGTGTGCGGTAATAATAATATATATTAGAACTTTGAGTGATTTAATCGTTAAAGTTTTTCATTATATTTCACTGGGATTCTGTGTTAAGTTGAATAACGTATTAAATAAACTTATAGCTAATTTTTTCTCTAGCCGTAAACGTAATTTAATTTCTTGTTATTCCACAGTAAGAGAGGCTTAAATAATTATAAGACGCTAGGCGATTGATAATTGTCGAGATACCATTTATTTTTATTTTCATCATGTGTAAATTTTAAGTGACTAGTGTTCATATCTAGTGTTAAAAGCGATGAGATTAGCTAGACACTTGTGGAGTTAAATTTCATTTAATAACGCTTGTGTTATGATATGATTATAGTATGATTACATGTTTATCTATTTTTTTTTAAATGGGGTTTATGGTCTTATATCTTATGTAATTACGGTCTTATATTCCTAAACATCCAGACATTGTTTGTGAAATCTGATTTTTGTGACCCTGTGCGGTCCACCTTCTCCATCCATGAGAGTGGTTAAATAACCAGAACACTACAATTTAACAGTTAAATGATAACTGGAACCTGACTATACCAGAAGTTTTTTCCATCTAGATGCATATAAATATTACTGGCCTGATGTGAAAGAACTTACAGCACTATTTTTTTCTAAACCATTTGACAGTAAAGTTTTCTTACCACGGAATTATACTCGAGAGAATTCACGGGTCATACTCGGCTATTTCCCTCCTAAAAAACAGATGGAGTAACATTCTGTTTTTACACATTTCATTACGACAGAGAGAGTCACAGCCATTGGAGGCTAGACCCCACCGGAACAATATATTAACTTATAAATTTCCAGGACAGTGCCACCACATAGAAAAAACGTATTCCAAACCAATACCTGCAGTAAGAAGAGGAATATCCAGGAAAATAATCAAAGCATCAATTCAGCGACTCCCGGAAAATAGCAGTTAGCATAACCGGAGAGTCTGGGGCTGAACTTGACAAATAATATGACTCTGAATAGTCGTAATAACTGTTTGATTAAATTCCATGGAATGTATGCAGCTTCGACAGTGGGATAAGCAAATCTGAAAGTGGGCCACTGTATGTATGTAGTGAGTGAACGGAACGAAAGAAACGTATTTCTTAAGGATCTTTCCTAGTTTCCCTATATTAGATTTATATTTTCATTTCTCTTATGTAAACTAAAATTTATCGATGTAATGCTTTTCTTGATGTTGTGATATTTCTAGTGAAAAATAAACTAAATAAACCTTAAGCTGTAGTGTTGGTCAAAACCCCTGCCCTTATATGTGATCCATAGTTTATCTGTTTTTCACGTCTGTACGTATCTCTGTCACAAAATTGTGTGTACGTGAGGGTAGTGTAATTTGAATCTGTACCAAGTGAGAAAGAGCGTCTACTTTAAATAGAGTCGTAAAAGATAGGCTGGATTAGAGCAATTACTCAATCCAAGATTGTTCTTTCTCTTACACCATTTCTCCTCGTGAAACAGGAACTATTTCTTACACCTTCCTCTCACATTCTCAAAATTTACGACAAAAACCAATATATGAAATTAGGCTAATTAATTAACAGCACATGTGTGTGTGTGTGTGTGTGTGTGTGTGTGTGTGTGTGTGTGTGTGTTTGTGAGTAAATATACGGATACCTTTTAAAATCTTGCAAAAACAGTAAACAACAATGAAGATAGCGCTGGGAGATAGACAAAAAAAAAAACAGCATCAGTCAAGCAAGACAGGTGTTAGATGAAATGAAAATAATACAGCCGGCAATATCAAAAGATTTGACAAAAAAAGCTGAGCTATAAGAAGCAAATGAAAGCATACTCAAAATAATTGAAATGGAAAGAGCACTCATAACTACCGAAAACGGCAAGAGATAAAACAAAGGACAAAACACAGCAGGAAAACAAAACCAATTTAGAAGAATCTCCCAAAGAACAAGTTGAGGTACTTTTACCATACTTGAATGAATGACGAGCTTGAATGAGGAATTTCTTGAGAACATGGTAGATAGTCGGTCAAAGAGTATATAAAAGCACTGATAAATATCAGTGCTCAAAATAGAACAAACACTTTGAATAGATTAAATCTTAAAAATGGAGACAAATGAGAAAAGAGATATCAAAGTAGTTTAGTGGAACTGTAGGGGTGCCAGGAAGTACCTGTGTCTCTTGTGGGACAATATAAGGAGTCTAAACCCATCTTCGCAATACAAGACACCCTCCTGAGCCCCAAACAAAAACTGAACTACCTAGGATATAAAATAACATGAAATGATAGACCGGAGGGAAGAGGAGGTGTTGTGGTCTTTATTAAATGAAGACTTCAAAATAATAAAGTGGGAGCAGTTTGTCACAGATAATATAGAAGGAATTAGTATAAATATAGACAGCGATCCTGAAGAGTTTAAGATAAGAAACATATATAGCCCGAGAGGAAATATAACAGACTTGGATATAGTAGCTATTAGCATAAAAATAAGTCACAGGACATTACTGAAAGTAGATTTCAATGCCCACCACAATGCACGGGGTTACAACAGTAATGATCCAGCAGGAAAAGGACTGTTGGACTATATTGAAAAGAGCGGATGTAATCATACTAAATGACGGCTCAATGACAAGGATTAACCCATGCAACATTGGAGTAGATACAGCAGTAGATATAAGTATTATTACACCAAACCTAGTCTCTGCTAAATGGTAAGAACTGAATGACTCCAGCTCAGACCACTTGCCCATAGAAATAAACCTAAACGACAAATACAGACCTAGTCCAAGAAGCCCCAGACCTACGTTCAATTTAAAAAAAAGCAAACTGGGAGTCTTTACAGTTAGAGCTTAGTAAACTAAGCACAGAACAAATGGAGTCTATCAGTGTAGATCTATTTGCAGAAAGAAGGCAGAACTGAAGAAAATTACATAAACTATAACAAATACGAAATTAAATAATAATCAATGTTAAGAGCTAAAGAAAAGATATGGATAACATTTAGTCAAACATTAAATCATAGGACACAAATAAGTGAAGTTTAGAGAAAATTAAAAGCAATTTACATTAGGTTAGCTCAAAAGACAGTTTAGATAAGGCAGAGCTAAATAGGCGAAAAATTCTATTTCAAAAATTAAAAAATAGAAAATACGGACAGTACACAAGACGCTCATTATTTAAATGCAGATATTACAGTAAAAGAAATACAGCATTAATAGGAAAAAACCAATACCACCTCCGGACAAGACATTCGCAGCTATGAAATCCTCAAAAAGTTACCAAACACAACTCTAAGGGTGATTACATCCCTCTACAACAAAATCTGGCACACGAGAAAATACCAGGCGCATGGAAGACAGCAGTAGTCATCCCCATACTAAAACCAGATAAGGAACTACATGATGTCAACTCTAACTGGCCAATTTCGTTAACGTCGCATCTAGGGACAATTTAGAAACAATAGTTAACAACAGAATACACTTTCACCTAGACAAGTACAATCTGTACAGCTCAACTCAGGCGGGCTTTAGAAGCCATCATAGTACAATAGAGCAACTGCTTAGGCTAGAATAAGATGTTAAGATGGGCTTCAAAAAGAAAGAAAGACTGTAACAATATTCCTACATGTAGCAAGAGCATATGATGAGTGTTGGAGGGAGTGTGCACTATATAAGATCAGGAAATTAGGTATATAAGGTAGAACATATAATTATGTAGAAAACTTTCTGCAGGACAGATATTTCAAAGTACAAATAAACAATGATAGATTCGATGTAAAATGGAATCCCAAAGAGGTCAGTAATATCACCGTCAATATTCATGATTATGGTCAACGACCCAGGAGACAAATTTAAAGAACTTATTTCAGTTTCCTGATGATGCTGCGATATGAAGAACAGGACGAAATCTTCCATTCCTTTGTAAAACAATACAATAACAAATAGATAAAGTATCCGACTGGATGCAAGAGTGGAGATTTCATTTAAATGTTGAAAAAAAAAAAATTGTAAGAATGATCTTCAATAGAGTGCATGTAATAAAAAATAATATAATTTATATTAACATTAATGAGTTAAAAAAGTATGCACAGCAGAAACGACTAGATTTCTGAGTATGATACTAGACCAGCAACTAAACTGGAACAAACACATAGAACTATTAGTAGAAAACAGTAGTGGACTTATTAACATGATATATAAGGGAAAGCGGCTCGGGAGCCTGCAAGAAGACAATGATTACATTCTATTAATCATTTATTAGGGGCAATCGTCACAACGCCAGTGTTGTCTATGCATCAGCGGCTCCTAGCAATTAGAACAATTTTACACAGTCCAAAACCAGGCACTCTCAATAATATAAATTGTTTCAAAGGAAACATCAGTAGGGGCATTAGATGTAGCGCTAGGCATTATACCCCGGGAGCAACGAAGAAAAGAGCTGAGATTCAGCTACTGGGCAAAAGTGGCAAAAGATTTAACCCACCAAGCGCACAAAATTTTTAATAAAGGTAACCAACACATAGGTCACATTCCACTAAACTATAATAGATACTCTTCAGGGAGGAAAACAATGGTAGAAATAGATCATCATCCAGATCTATTTAACATAATAAACAGTAGTACTCATAATAAAGCAAAGATCCCACCATGGGAACTAAAAGTGCTAGAAACGGACTCCCACTTAACAAAGGTCGTAAGCTAATCCAAAGACATAATCTCAACAAAAGCACTAGAGTACATAGAACAGTAGGCTATATTCATAATAGCGTAACTCTATACACAGATGGATGAGCAGGAATAGCAATACCAAAATTGAAAATTTACAAAAGATATAAAGTAACAGGTAATACATCCATCTTTACAGCAGAATTAGTGGCAATCTTAAAGCTATAGAAATAGTTGCAGAAAACCCACCAAATAAAGTAACCATTCTCTTTCATCAATACCAGCAAGAAGAAACAGAAATTAATGCAGCAGGCCAAATATAATAGAAGAAATCTTCTTCTTCCGTCCTTAGCCACCGACCGTCAAAGCAGTCAGTGGCCATTACGCCTAGTGGCGTCTTAGGGCAACGGCAGATAGGTTTTCTTTGCCATTGTTTCCCATCACGCCTATTGGCGTCTTTAGGGCAACGGCAAATCAATCCATCTGCTGTTGTTTCCGTAATCGAAGTGACTGGCAAACGGGTGAATAGAAGAAATACTGCAGGTCAATACATTTTTAGCCACCGCAGGATGCAGTATCACACTAACATGGATAGCAGCGCATGTTCGAATAGCAGAAAATGAGTTTGCGGTCAAACAGGGAAGAAATAGTTATAACAAAATTGAAGTAGGCGTAGGAAAATTTGAAAATTAAGAGCTTAATTGCACAAGCAAAAACTAAAGAATAGATAATAGCATGGGACCAAAACATTAAAGGAATACCCCTGAGAAACCCAATTAAAAAATGCCAAATACAAGATGAACAAAAATTACACTGACTAACAAAAAAAAATTTTTTTTTTCTTTCTCTAACATTTCTATGTTTTTCTGGTCAATTTTAATGCGCTGTTTTTAAATCTGCAAACCGTTTTTCTCTATCAGGTCGGGATCTCTAGAAATACGCAATTGAAGTTTTTTAACAACGCATACAGTATTACAACATCATTTGTACAAGAAGCATAACAGTTATGTAGGCTTGAATTTCTTTGCAGTCGACTTTCGTCGGTGAATGGCATGTGGTACATCGCGATGAAGCATCCAACAATAATCGGCAAGCATGGTCACACTCCACCGTCCTTGATAACGTGACTCCATTACGGCGATATCTTGATGGAATCGTTCTCCATGTTCATCGCTGACTTCGCCAAGGTTGTCAGGGAAAAAGTCAAGATGCGAATCGAGCAAATGGATTTTGAGGGACATGTTACAGCCCATAATTCTATGCACTGCTTAACAATATGCACATAGTCGACAGATTTGTGATTTCCCAGAAAGTTATCGACGATCGATTTGAATGCCATCCATGCGCGAAGTTCACTACCATGTAACAAGTTCTCGAATTGTTTGTCTGCAATAACTTTCCTAATCTGAGGTCCTACAAAGATACCTTCCTTTATCTTTGCATCGCTAATCTTTGCATCGCTAATTTGCGGAAACTTTTCTCGAAGATAAGTGAAAGCTTTGCTCGTTTTATCTAACGCTTTTACGAAATTCTTCATGAGCCCCAACTTTATATGTAACGGTGGTAAAATGATGCTGTCTTTGTTAACTAATGGCTCGTGTATTACATTTTTATGCCCGAGCTGCATACGATCCCTGATAGACCACACCTTTCTTGCATAATGTTCCTGTCTGTTGCGGCTGTCCCATTCACATAGGAAGCAACAAAATTTAGTATACCCAGTCTGCATGCCCGTGAGAATTGCAATGACCTTTAGCTCTCCACAAATCCGCCACTGGTAGTCATTGTACTTTATTTTTGCCAAAAGTATAGCCATATTGTCATAAGTTTCTTTCATATGAACAGAGTAGGCGACTGGAATTGATGAAAATAAATTTCCATTATGCAATAACACGGCTTTTAGACTAGTCTTGGAAAATTCGATGAAAAGTCGCCATTCGTTGACTATGTGCTCATGACCGAGGTGCACCATTAGACCTTTTACATCTTTGCAATAGCAAATGTCATCATCCATCTCAAAGTATTGAACAAGTTCTCTGTGTCTATGACGAAATTTAGATATCGGAGTATTGGGCGCTAAAAGATTCCATTCTTTGAGTCGCGAACCGAGTAATTCCGCTTGTCCTTTGGTGAGAGCGAGATCACGTATTAGATCTGAAAGTTCTGAATGGTTAATTAAGTGAACACCATCATTCACTGGTACATAATCCGAGTCAGAATTAGTTTATAAAGCAGGTAAACTATCACTTTCTGATGGTTCATTCACGTCCAACGGATATTGTTCTGGTGGAACTGGGATCGGACACGTGATTGGATCATGAGGCACTGGTTTCAAAACAGATTCAATATTTGGATAAACCAAAGACTTTCTAGTTTTAAAAGTGAAACCATAGATATTTGTCAAGCAGAAGTAACAATCAGTAGCGTGATTTGTCGGTTCACGCCATATTACTGGCACTCCAAAAGGCATCGACTTATGCTTCGGCGATTTTCGTAACCAACCTGCTAATGTATTTGCACAAGTCGAACAAACTGCATTTGGCTTCCAAGATTTATTTGCATCATCAACTTTCGAATCGAAATAAAGTTCATATGCTTTCTTTAGCAATGGTGTAAAGTTTTTCTGGTGAACACGATCGGTAAAATATCCGCACACGTAACAGAACAGATCAGCCGAATTTCTACAACTTCTAGAAGCCATATTTCACTCAGAATTATTTCAAAATACAGTAACTATTTGAAATATAACGTAACGTATGTCATGCATCTTTTAGCAGTATAAAAAGTAGAATTATTTTGCATTTTATTAATTTTTAAAAAGTTATATAGTAAAAATGAAACGGAGCAAATAACGGTTTCCCAAAAATATATTTATTCACAAATATCTTAAGAACCCGACGTGATAGAGATAAACGGATTTCAAATTTGAAATCAGCGCAAGAAACTGACCTAAGAACACTTATTCTTATATAAGAAAGAAAAATGTTGTTTGTCAGTGTTACCAATTAATAAAAAAAAAATTGCCAAGACTCAACCGTAGAACTGGATATTTCATGACTGAGGAACCCACATGTGAAGAGTGTCAAGAACCAAACACAGTTAGACACTTTCTGGGTGGACTGCAAAAAATATGACCAGCAGAGGCAAAACATTAAGACATACTGCAATAACTACAAGGTAGAAATTCTTCATCTTCTTCCTCGTTCAACCTGAAAAGGACGTTGGTTGCGTTGTGTCTGTTTACAGCGCTGCTGCGATATTTGCGCCTTTCGGCCGAAACATCCAACTTCAGCACGGCATTTTTGGGGACCGAGTTTGCCTTCCCTCTTCGATCCCTACTCTCTCAGCCAGACTACAGTGATGCAGCCTGTTTCCAGGACAACCACTTGGTTGTAGGGTCTTGGTCAGCTCTGGTTCGCTGACCCTGACGCAAGCAGTCAAGCTATGAGTCGCTGACAGCATTCATCTCTCTTGCTGCGTCTTCGGTCCCAAGGTAGAAATGAGCGTAGACAATCTTATAGGCATTAAGACCCCACCAGAATAACGAAAGTTAATAAAACACAATATTACAAAAACAAAAGCTAACATTTACACACACACACACACACACACACACACACACACACACACACACACACACTCACACACACACACACACACACACACACACACACACACACACACACACACACACACACACACACACACACACACACACACACACACACACACACACACACACACACACACACACACACACACACACACATAAATAAATTAGCATGTTAGCCAGTACTTTCCAGTGCTAGATTCCCATTCCCCCCCCCCCCCCCCCCCCCCCCCCCCCCCCCCCCCCCCCCCCCCCCCCCAAGATAAATACGGATTGACTATAAATGAACCTACAATCAACATTAAATGCATACCAGTATAGACACTACCATTTTGCTGAACAATAAAACAATATGAACTAAACACTAAAAAGTTAAAATACCTTCGAAAGAAATAACACAGCACAGAGCATACAATTAATACAAACAATAAAATATTACAATAAATGTAACGCGTCCTGATATAACCAACAACTCCCTGTATATGGTTGAAAGTGGCATGCTACATAGAAAAGTAGTAAACACTTTAATTACAAACAAACAAAAAAGTAACGTGAATACCCTAATTATATTTTTAATGTCAGTTTTATCTTCAGTATTAGATCAGTTACATGTTGCTTTTAGGCAGTGCACAATGTTGCAGCGTTCTGCCAAGTTTTGAGGAATAGACCGATAAAAACATTGGCGTAGATTTATTAGAAGTTTGTAGGGCAATGAAAGCTGATTAAAATATAAACGGTAGACCAATGTTGATCTCCTCAAGATTGTTATTTGGTTGCACTAGTTAACTAATTTACGTTCGATTACATTCTTTCTTTTCAGTAGGAGCCAAAAAAATGAGGGGGTAGATATGTGTAACTTCACATAAGAGGTGAGTGGTTTTTTTTAACGAAGTGTGACATAGGGGGAAGGGGGGGGGGGTGTTTAATATGGCAAAAAGTACGTGGCGTAATATGTAGATGACCCCCCCCATAAGCCTTCATCGAACTGATGTCAAGTCTTCGATTCCTGCGCCAACAGCTCAAGTGGGAATGTTAATCACAAAATGCCAGTTGAGCACATATATTTTATTTTAAACCTATTTCCCGAGCAGTATCCAGGAAAGGCGCGGGGTGGGGGGGGGTCTGAAGAGACAAAGAATATGTCTACTGCACCCTTAGGCATGTCGTACAAGCCATCTAATATGAGGTTTTGTATGGGGCTGGCAACCTGATCGTGTAACATAAAATTGCCACAGAAACCACCTCTGCTAGAGCACGTGACTGCTTGGTGCAGGGCTCCTGCACAAGAACTTGCTGCAGTGGTGGCTCCGTGCTCCGAAGGAGCGGAGGGGACAATGATGACAGTGATGAAGATGATGATGTGGTGGTAATAATGATGATGATGTGATGGTGATGATGATGATGATGCTGTGGTGGTGATAATGATGATAATGTGATGATGATGTGATGGTGATGATGATGACGCTATGGTGGTGGTGATGATGCTGTGGTGGTGATGATGATGATGGTGATGACGATGATGATGATCATGACGATGATGATATAATGATGATGATGATGACTATGATGATATGATGATGATGTGGTTACGATGATGATAATTTTGATGATGGCGATGATGATGAAAATGATGACGATGAACTAGGAAAGAAAGCTGATATTCTAAGACAAGAAAAGTCGGGAAATTAATATTAAGTCTCTATCTTCTAGGTTTCTCATCTGTGATCACAATTTGGCGGTTTAAAAAAAAAATGAATAAAAGAACGGAAAAATGACTGGACCAAACCAATCATCGAACACAAGAAAACATGGAAGGCTTCCTGAAGTGGAGCAAAGCTCACTGCATGTGTTACTGATTGGATGTAGCAAATCTAAATGTCTCTGAGTCAGGTACCCATCTCGCCACCGCATCTATCGGAGAAGCTCAAAGATCAAGCCCTGTGAGACACTATAGAAAAGACGTTTTCAGCGCGAGGAAATTATTATTCGATTCCTTTCGGAATTTCCTCGGGTAACGCGCTTCCCAGACACCCCCCCCCCACTTTTTTTTTTACATCCCTGTTTTCTCTTTTTTTATTTTTTTTTATTACTTTATTCTTCTGATATGCTGTAGATGAGAAACATTCCTAATAGGAATGTTTCAGGAATGTATGCAAGTTAAATAAGACAATGGACTACAAAACACAAAAAAAGCTAGTCATATACCGTAAAATCTCGCGTATAATACGCACTCGTGTATACGCATGCTTGATTTAGCCCAAAATTTTATGGTAAAATGGAAATTCGTGTATAATACGCACCATAATTTTTCAAGATTTTATTTTATGAAACATTTGTTAAAAAACTGAAAGAAGATGGAAGATGCTGCGCGATAGTTATTCTTCGACGAACTGAAAGACCATGTCGCTTCATAAAACGAACTGCCCATCCATATGACGCTTTAAATGCTGTTGTGCCTGTACGAGATTTTTTTAAGTTCCAGAGCTTTAAATCGGATTTCAATGCATGAAACACCGATGCCTTGTTGCCTTCTATCCACTACCCACTCCAATAATGTTTTTTCTAGGTCTGGAAGATCTGGTGGTGACCCACGATTCGCCTTTTTCTTACTAGGCAACATTTGCAGCGCCTCTTTGTTTTTTCGTCATAATCGAATGTTGCACTCGTTAATGGAAAAATGTCGACTTGCTGCCCGATTGCCGTTAGATTCTGCATATTTTACCACTAAGAGCTTTTCTGCTGCTGTACAACATTTTCTCGAATTCATTTTTAGGGCTTAAAATAATCAAATGACAAACTTCACAACCAAGCTTAATATCAAAACAGATTGAAGACCAAGAGTGCGAAATGCGTTTTGCAACAATGTCTGACACATAAGAAAACACATGGCACATTCAATTTTGCGCCATTTTCACTCTCAAATTGTGACAAAAACTTGACAGACTTTCCAATGTAGGTTACTTTCGATATAAAAAATGACGTATTTTTTAGTACTCGCGTATAATACACACCCGAGTTTTAGCGGGCAAAAATAAGTAAAAATTGTGCGTATTATACACGAGATTTTACGATACTAGTCTTCGTTGTTCGCTCTCAAATAACCCCCACCTATCTCTCTTTTAAAGCTGGTAGTCCGTCTCAGACTTCTCTCGTCACCATCCAGTTTCTCCCTCATCTTGGTTGCAGAAGGTCATGCTGCCACGTTGCTCCTCCTCTGGTGGAGCCGGAAATTTTAGAGTAAGTGTTCACCTGTTTGTTTGTCCTCTGCCACATCGGCACATATCTGTCTGTCTATCTGATTGTCAATTTGTTGTACAGGTTGTGTCTGATTGTCAATTTGTTGTACAGGTTGTGTCTGATTCTGCAATGAAGGTAATGTTTAGAAGAGTGGACAAGGATCAGCAATACACTTAAAATAGCCAGGGCACAGCTTAATGGAGATATGCTGACTGTGGCGTGGGTTCAATTGGCTGTAATCTAGGTTTTCTTCAATATAGTTAATCAACTAGTGGTCTCGAGTGAACGGGCTTCAAACACAACGTAAGAACTGGCCTCTCAAATAGACCAACATCAGACACTTGGACCATGACTCCAGGTTAAATATGATGACGTTAATTTACAACACATGGTAGTGATCACATTCCATTATGGTTATGACATATTATCAGTACATTTGTATTCCACAGTCCTTTCAGCACACTCCTGAATGCCGTTACAAGGCATTTACACTGTCATAAATCCGTTCCAACGAGGAACAGTTATACACAGCTAATCAGTCCATAGACTGTAAACAAAAAACCCAAATCACTATGTCAAACATTCATACGTCACATGCAGTTCACGCATAGCGACAGTAAACTAGTGCCGCACTTACAGGCACTACAGTCATCTTCATTCTCACTCACATGTGGCGTGCAAAATCCTATGACACACTGGCCATACACTACGATGAACTAGTGTCTAGTGCAGTCAACACAGACTGATTTCACATTAAGTCAGGATTTCTTTACCTAAGGCCTAGTTTGGGGTCCGTGAAACGATTCTAGGGTGTTCGTGTACAATTATAAAGTTTTTTTTTTTTTAAATTATTCTTTTGTGTATATTTTTTCCCCAAGACGGGATCCATAGCCTTCATCTGGACATTAATGTTCCAAATATTGTTTAAGGATTTTGTAATTTAGACATAACACCTTGCTGAAGATCGTAATGGAAGGCAGAGTTGAAGGCAAACATGCAAGAATGAAGACAGCGCTATAAGTGGGAAGATAACATCAAGAGATGGAAAGGAAAGGGTCTATCAGACCATCAAAACATGAGACTGAAGACATTACAGATCCACTGAAGACGACCTTCGTAGTGGAGATGGCAGCTGAAAATTATGAATTTAGAATGTTAAAGAAATGTATTAAAAAAAAAAACGAATGCAAAATTTGATGTTTCTCTCTACAGCTAAATTCAGCTAAGAGAAAGTAGTCCACAGGCATGAAAACAACTGTCCCCATTTTAAAACCAGAAACGGGAGCATTCGAAGTTAGGTCTTTTATACAGCACCGTTAACTTCACATTTGGAAAACATTTTACAAACAAAGACCATCAGCTTTAACTTCACATTTAGAAAACATTTAACAAACATAGACAAGGAGCCTTAACTTCACATTTAGAAAACATTTAACAAATATAGACAAGTGTCATGAAGTGACGTCTGTATCACGACACGAATTCTGCATAACTCTGACCACACCGTGCGCCATACATTGTAAGAACTGCAAGATACACAGACCAATCAGAACGCTCCGTTATGCCGTGTTTACTACAGCCTTGGATAAATAAAATGGAAGTCCAAATATGTGCAAACAAGTAGCGAAGGACAATTAAATACATTATTATGAAAGAAGTACCACCTGGAAGAGGCTATCAAAACGATATTAGGGATGTTGCTCTACCCGTAAGTACTAATACTTTTACAAATAATGATATAGGACGGGAAAGATCTCTAGTTGAATGCATCGAAGCCTCAGGTTTATCCATTATTTAGCTGTGTAACGTACGCATAGAATAAAATGCATTTAGGAATTAAAAAAGGTTGTTTACTAGAAATATGTGGAATAATATAGGGCGTATTTTAAACTTTAGATGAATAAAATCGCTCCAGGAATAACGTAGATAAATAAAATCTTAGTTTTCCTGATTTGTACAATAGGCAAAATTTACCAATATTTTCTGAACTTAAACACATTCGTTGGGGGACTACCTCGGACGCTCGAGACCACACTATTTATAGCGCGTGTCTAACAGAATCAGGTCAGTCACAATATTTGAAAGCAACAGAGAGTGGCAAAAGAAAGCAAGTGTTAGTGGAAGCGATTTGCCTTCTGTACTTGAAAGCAGACCTTAAACAGCCATTATTAATAGCTCGTCTGTGTGTGTGCCTGAGGGTAAGAACGAATCTATATATATATATATATATATATATATATATATATATATATATATATATATATATATATATATATATATATATATATATATATAATTATGTGTATTTCTAGTGATTAATCCACCTGTACGATAGGAAGTGTGTAGATGTGTTAGAAAATTACAGTGTGTTGCTGGTGAACTTACAGGCTTGTGTGTAATTCTGGAGGCAAAGCCAGCCTTGGGAAATATTCAAAATACTACAGAATGATGGCCAAAATGTGTCTGTAAGTTTGGAAATGTATTTAAAGAAGTATTTCTTAATGGAATGACACACATACCAGGAACATAAGGAAGGATGAAAGTAATTAGATTACTGTATAGTTCGATATATTACTCAGTAGTTTTATTTACGACCAAATTATTGTAGGGAGGCAGATCATGGGAAACGGATTATAATTAAGGATGTAGAAGAAAGTTATGCTCACAGTGAAATGAATTGATTGTTGCTACTATATTATATCTTGTGCATTTGCTAGCACTCTGTCTGAAACTGTCTATCATCCCCATCTGTGTCATAGAGGGATATTGATAGAAAAATACAGGGATTGCATTTAACTTCGTTTCAGGTTTTATCCTGTAAAAACCTGATAAATATTAAAGAACCATCTCTTACTGGGGTTACGACGGATGCAGTGCCGATCTATGTCAGAGGGCCAGACATCTCGTATACACCACTTGGAAGAATTTCAAAAATAAATTCTATCCAACATCAGAGGGATCCATCTTCAGTGACTCAGATAAGTTGCCCACAAAGGCAACTGTACAGCATATCCCTGTTCACCAAAAATAAAATTAACATTTCATGATGACAATAGCAGTGTTGATCTTCAATCAGAACTGTGAAATTAACTATTACTTAATCAGAGAGAGAGAGAGACCAACCAAGCAAGACATTCTCCATAGTGATAGACATTTTAACTCAGTGAAAGAATTTGTTGAACATTTTATTATTTATTTAATGTTGTAATATGATTTCTTTTTAAAATTTTCAAACACAAAAGAGTAACTGTGTCTTCTCGCGTTAGTATCGAATGCAGTTAACTTTTGAGCTGTGGTCATTTTTGCGCTGGACTGCGCATGACTTGTCTTGTTGTTTGGTCGATCGGTTTCCGCCCACCACTAGTGGGGGTGAGCGATTTGGAATGGCGAAAGAGATGCCTCGTTGAAGAGGGGATCTCCGCTTTTTTTTGTTCTGTCAGGGATGTGTAGTCCTCTTAATGGATATTTCGTTTAGTCGAGATAATACCTCTAGTGTTTTCCCACATGTCGGGAGGCGTGATATTTCTGTGTATTTCATGAAAGCAAGGTAAATTGACTTTTTCATTAACTCTATCGATTTTGGGTCGTGAGCGATTTCGATTCATAGCCTGTCTCCGAAAGTCGTCGTCACGAGATGTTCTTTCCCAGCTCACATGTCGCTGCATTGTACTGCATCGGTTGATGCATGTACCAAGGACCATTACTTGCTACTTTGTTAAATGAACTAGGTTTAGAAAACCTTTATTATCTAGAGGATATTTTTGAGGACATTATTTATACTTCGGCAGACGTGTCTGTCTTGCTGAAGTCAAACTAAGGAGAGTGAACTGATCTCATACATCTGGTTATCTCCTGGCTGTTATAGAAAAGGATGGAGTTGTTCACCTGACTACATTTACAGCACTTTGAAATATAACATGCATCTGACTCATCATTGTAATGCTGTCTACCGTTTATTGCTGTATTGAATGTTGCTGTGATAATGACTGTTTGATGTGCCTACACATTTGCGTAACCATTTTGTCACTGTGGCGTCCACAATAAATAATGAAGAAAAACGTCAACGGCTGTTTCAAGACTCATTGACTTTATACGTCGTGAGTTTACTGACGTCCTATGTGGATTGCCCTGTTATTGTTGCATGAACATTGTTTTGACTGAACACATCTACACACTACACAAAACCAGACATGCGGATGCCATCCATCATCATATGGCATCACGCATCATTTGGTGGCCATAAGCTGGTTTGATTCTGGTACTAGCAAACACGGGGTCCCTTACCCACTTCATTTTCAACAAGAATTCATCAGCATCCTTCAAGAAATTAACATTCTTCAATACAGTCAACATCTTCAAAATTTTCAAAGTACTCGGCGTTGCCCGGTAAAAGTCAAAATTTCAACTTTTTGACGGAAACAAGAATTTGACAGTACCCGGCGTTGTTACATGTTGCCGGATAACTCGGACTGCTGTTATCTTTTACGCAAGTCAAGCAAGTTGCTGCTGTCAAGGTTCCAGTGCTGTCGTTTTTTGAGAAGGTCAAGTGCCGGTTGAAACGGGTTGTTTTCTGAAGAAGGCCAAGTACCGATTTCCATCAACTTACTTTTGGATTAGAAGGTCAAGTGCCGAAACAACTCAACACACAGTATTTCAGAAGCTCTTGTACCATCGTGTTAGCAGTGGAAGCAGTTCAGATGTGCCATCATCGTTGGAGCTTCGCTCTTTAGGACGTTGATTGACATCCGTTTTTTCTGCTGTTCTACGATTGGAAGCCTTTAAGTTAAGTGGCCTGTTTGTATGTAAACTGTGCCCTTATACTTCTGCTGAGTCTTCTGTGTATCATCTCATTCTATATGTTATATGTCTATATGTTATTTGTATATTTATATGTTTATATTTCAGCGGGTTCCGGTTGGGTGGTGTCTCCGTTAGATTATGCCACGTCATAGAGGTCGTCTATTGTGAGCGTTTTCTGTAGGGTTTGCAAATTTCCGATACTGGAATTTGCTAAGCGACTTCTGTTGCTATTTATGTTAGCTGTGATGACATGTTTTAATATTGTTTTCGTTATTATTTCACATTCTTTAGTTTTGTTTTGATTTGTTTGTATTTGTTAGCCTACTCTTGTCTATAATTTAGTTTCATACAACATTTTTGTTTATACACTGTGGTGTCATGTATTTTGTTTAATTCTATCGCAGATATCGTCACATTTTTTTGTGATATTTCATTAATTTCTGCTTTATTTTTAGTTGATTTCTGCGAAAGTTTTTGTATTGTTGCTGATCTTTGTTATTGTTTACATTGTTATTGTTTACATTGTTTGTATTGTTTACATTTTCAATGTTTACATTCTGCATGTGTTTACATAGTCATTGTTTACAGTTATAGTAATTAGTTAATGGGCTATGCTAATGCACTGTTACTACTATACTGATGATAAATGAATGATGAATAGTGTCGTGCACTATTGAATGAGAAGTGCACTTATGATCAAGATTTGAGTGCTGATATTTCATATACAAGTTCTTTGATTGGAGACTTGTTTCCCACAGAGACTGGGATAATATAATGTGATGTGAATATACAAGTGCTTAATTAAGACTTGTTACACTTAGGTTTGAAATAAATTAGTTAATTATTTCAGGTTTTGGACTCATATGTTAGACAACATGTCTACATTTGAGCACTTTATTGAGCAGGGTAAATTGCTTGGGAAGACTGGTGATAAGTTAGAAGAATTTGCAACTGCTCGATATGATAAAGCAATGGAAGCTGAACAAAAGAAACTGCATATGGAAGCTGAACAAAAGAAACTGCAGATGCAGGTGGATGAAAAGAGATTCCAAATGGAAATGGAAAAACAAAAAAGGGAATCAGAAGCTGAGGAAAAGAAAGCTACAGCTAGAGGCTGAGAATAAAAGACTTGAAAAAGAAGCTGAGAATAAAAGACTTGAAAAAGAAGCTGAAAAAAAAAAGACTTGAAAAAGAAGCTGAAAATAAAAGACTTGAAAAAGAAGCTGAAAATGAAAGACTTCAAAAAGAAGCAGGCTCAAGCTGAAGAAAGGAAGTTACAAAGAGAGTCTGATGAGAGGAAAGCAAAAATGGAACATGAAGAAAAACTCTTAGCTTTAGAGTTGGAGAAATTGAAATTGACGAGCATGAGTAATGGTAATGATTCAAACAAGGGTTCATCTTCTGGGAAGGCTAATAATGATACTTTTAAGATTAAGTTACCAACATTTAGTCCTTCCAGTGATGACATAATGTTCTATCTGGACAGATTTGAACAAGCATGTACAGCTCATAACATAGACAAAGCAAAATATGTTTATCAGTTATCAGGGATACTGACAGGTAAAGCTCTAAGTATATTAAATATGGTGGATGAACCTGACAAGAACAATTATGAGGTTGTCAGGGCCGCTTTGTTAAAGAAATATCAGCTTAACGAAGACGGCTATCGTCTACAATTTAAAAACATGTTACCTGAAAATGGAGTTGAATTCTCCGAGTTTATTGCAAGAATACGCATTACTTTCTCACGATGGGTTGAACTATCTAAGACGGAAAAAACTTATGAAGGACTTATGGACTTAATACTTAGAGACAAAGTCATGTCGTCTGTCAATGAGTCTTTCCTTGCTTTCCTTCATGAACGTAAACCTAAAACAATAAAAGAAATGGAAGATTTCTGTTGCCAATACGTAACTGCGCACCCACACATAACCATGGGTAACTCTAAGGTGAAAGAAGGTTTACCAGTTGCTTCGGCAGCTCCGTATGGTCAAAACTTTGCTCGTAGATCCCAACAAAATTTTGATAGAAAGAGTAGCGGTAATTTCTGTCAAAATCATGGAAACCAATTTCATAGTGATTCTTCTTCGAAGAATTGGAGACAACCTGATAGTACTCGTTACTATCACCCTAATAATTATAAGCATTTCAAAAGAGGATATGGTAATAGAGGTTATTCCTGCCGAAGACCTCAGAACCAAACAAATAGATGTTCGCATCAATGTGAACATGATAGTAATCGTGGAAACTGGAATTCGAACCAGTATAACAATTACAATAGAGACAATAATAACTGCAGAGATAATAATAACTCTGATAACTTCAGAGGTAATAATAGTCGGGGTAGATCTCAACACAAAAAAAAAGAGATATCAGCAGGCTAATGCTGTACAACAGGAAACTGAGGGAGCCTGTAATCATGTTGTTGATAGTAAAAACTTTGACGCTGTCACTAGTTCTGCTTTTGACTTTGAGAGAGCAAACAAATGCCCCCAATGCAGTACTTTATTCGAACCGGGTACCATAACTACTTTGAGTTGTGGTCACCCACTTCCCGCTCTTCCTGCTGCTGTTGCGCATGACGGGAGGGGTTCTTTAATTCTACATAAGGGTCTTGTTAATGATACTCCGGTCTCACTACTTTTCGATTCCGGATGCACCACTATTGGTGTTAGACAATCGCTTGTAGATCCATCTTGTGCTACAGGAAGGGTTATTAAATGTGTCACATTTGGCGGCACTCTAGAAAAATATCCTACTGCTGTAATTCGCATTGCCACTCCTTTCTTTACTGGAGATGTGCATGCTTGTCTCTTACCTAATCCTATTGCGGACCTTATTATTGGTCGTATTCACGGAGTTAGGGAGTGTACCCCACAGCAGATTGCTGCTTGGGAAGATAATAACATGCAAGCTACAAATGCAGTAGTTACAAGAGCACAAGCTCTACAAACACCCGAAACTTCACTGAATAGTGATACTGAAGTTGATAGCCAAGATAGTCACTTAGTAATCACTCGTGACTCTTTCATAAAATTGCAAGAAGAAGATCCTTCTTTTAAAAAAATTCTTCGTTCTTGCGAAGAAAGGTGATCCGAATCAGGATACAAATAGAAAATCTTGGATTGCAATGAGAAACGGCGTACTTGTACGTATGGTACAAGATTCGACTACGTCGGCACATTCGCAAATTCTTGTTCCCAAGAGCATGAGAGTCCAAATATTACAACATGCTCATGACTCGCAATGTGCTGGACATATGGGTTTTGCCCGTACGAAGTCGAGAGTCCTTGCGGCTTTCTTTTGGCCTTTTGTCAATAAGGACATTCGTATTTACTGCCGATCATGCAAGGTATGTCAGGAGGTCAAATCTAGAGGACCACGACATGCTGCGCCTATCCAGGCTGCTGACATTCCTATTCGGCCGTTTCAGAAAATGGCCATAGATATTATTGGCCCTTTTAAGGTCAAGTCGGCCAGAGGACATCAGTTTATCCTTACATGTGTCGATATGTGCACACGTTGGCCAGAGGCTATTCCTCTTAAGAGCATATCTACTACAGATATCGCAGATGCTCTTTGGTTGATATTTTCTCGCTTGGGGTTCCCCAGAGAAATATTGTCAGACCATGGCACTCAACTCATATCTGACACTATGTCACAGGTAATGTCTACCTTACATATTGAACGATCTCTCAGTAGTATCTACCATCCTATGTCTAATGGGTTAGTTGAGCGTCTGAATAGAACGCTCAAGACTTTGCTTGGTAAGATAACTGAAGATCATCCTCAAGATTGGGACAGGGTTTTACCCGCGGCTCTCTTTGCCTATAGAGAAGTCCCTAATGAACACACAGGATTTTCTCCCTTCGAACTTGTCTTTGGCGCGCGTCCACGCGGCCCTATGTCTTTATTACACGATCTCATCACTGCCGATGATATTAGCGATGAAACTCAATCCTCATATGAGTATGTCATTGCTCTTAGACAAAAGATCATTGAGGCATGTAAGCTAGCAACTGCTTCATCAGAAAAATTGCTTGCTAAAGAGAAGGCAAGGCAGTTTGCTAACAAGAATAGATGTCTACGACAACTTTGTCCAGGTGACAAAGCATTCGTCCTACTCCCCAGTAGGGAAAATAGACTTCTTATTGCATGGAAAGGTCCGTATGCAATAGTCTCTCTGATTTCCGATGTTGACTATGTGGTCGATATTGATGGAAAGCATAAAACTTTCCACATAAACATGCTTTCGGAATTTCACGAACGTCCGGACTATTTGCTGCCTATTTTCCAGGCAACGGATGATGCTCCTGCACCTCACGGTCATTATTCATCCCTGTCTGTCATTCAGGATGAGGAAGCTACCTTCTCTGATGTCAACCTTCCCCTTCCAGTGGTTCCATTACATTCCACGGAATCTTGGAAAAACGTTTCTGTCTCTCCTAATCTTTCTGGTGACGAACATCGACAAGTCTCGTCGATGTTACAAACATTTCAGGATGTTCTCACTGACATTCCTGGACACACGAACATGACATAATTCTTACCGACAATAATCCAATTAGGGTTAGGCCGTATCCTATTCCTATACACTTTCAGTCGCAAGTGGAAAAGGAATTGGATGAAATGATTCAATTAAATATAATTGAACCATCGACTTCACCATATTCTTCTTCCATGGTTATTGTCCGGAAGAAGGATAAGAACATACGAATTTGCGTTGATTATCGCAAATTGAATCAGGTCACAAAGTTCGACGCTGAACCGATGCCTTTGTTAGAAGATCTACTGATTAGACTTTCTAATTCTAGATTCTTCACTAAACTTGACTTGTCTAAAGGTTATTGGCAAGTGCCTTTAGCAGAGCATGCCAAACCTCTTACTGCTTTTTCTACACCTAGGGGTCTATTTCAATGGAATGTTATGCCTTTTGGTCTCATGAACGCCCCTGCCACTTTCGTTCGCATGATGCGTCGAATTCTGTCACATCGTTCGGATGTCATCGCATACTTAGATGACATCTGTCTCTTCAGTGATACCTGGGAAGATCACTATTTAGGGTTATATGACTTACTGTCCACTCTACGTGAGAATAATTTGACAGCAAAAACCTTCTAAAGCTTTTGTTGGTTTTGGTGAAATCTCTTTCCTGGGTCATCGTGTTGGTCATGGTCTCTTGAAGACAGAAGACCACAATACTTCCAAAATACTGAACATCTCTGTTCCTAAAAACGAAGAAACAAGTTAGGAGTCTCTTAGGTTTAATTCAATTTTATGGGAGATTTATTCCAAATTTATCTTCGATCATGGCACCTCTCTCAACATTGTTGAAGAAAGGTTCGCCTAATCTGGTCCGTTGGTCTGAAGAATGCCAATCTTCACTAGACCAAATCAAGAATATATTTTGTTCTCCTCCCATCTTAAGATTAAATAGGTTGATGGTACTTTTGAGGGTGTGTAGGGGGGGGAGGAGGGATGGGAGCAGCAGGATGAATAGGGGTATGCAATGATAGGCATTGTTTGTATTTGTAGAGGATAAAGGGGCAGAGAGGAATGGGAGTTTTTAGTTTTTAGCGATGTGTGGTTAGTAAGGGGGTGTAAGGGTGGGGGATTCCTCCTGGGGGGGATTGGATTTTAGAGATTTTGGAAGAAGGGGAGCTATATGGGATGGAGTGTGAAGAGTTCGAGATCCACTCGATAGGCTATAGTGGATGTAACCTTTTCACTTCACGGGGTTGTGGGAGTGTGAATAGTGATGGCTGTGACATTTGTGAGAGGATTAAGGGGATAGGATAGGGTAGTAGTGAAGTCCTATGTTGGGGTGGGATATGGGGAGTCATAAAATATATTTCTACAATAGTTTAGGAGGGAATCTGTACTTACTGTTGGTATGTACATGTTATATAAGTGCTTTGTTGTATTTCTTGGTTGATATGAGGTAGGTAGGGTTTTGGTATATAGTGAGGGAGGGGGGGGATGATCTGTTTAGAGGAGGGGGGGAGTAGTTAATGTGGTAGGGGCCGTTAGTTTACTAAACAGCCACAATTATTAATAATGTATTGTACCTTATGAAGCATATTAGTTATTAATTAGCATTATATTGCTTGTACTTTCTCAGAATGTCATTGTTGAGCTGAGGACTTACCTTACTAGTATCAAGCATGACGATTGTGTACTTACCCTCGGAATACCAGAGCATATGTCCTGGATCGTCATGTAGTTTAACTTTACTATGTACTTATGTCATTACATGTCAAAGAATGTACTATGTAAATTTTCCTATCAGATTTGTACATCCATTTTTAAAGACAATATTAGAGTATGCTGTTTAATGATGATTATAGTAACTTGCATACGTATATTGTGTTTACATGCTAACGTGATGTGTGTTGGTGACACCTCCCCGATGTGAATATTTTTTGAGACATATTTATTTTTTCTGTTGAGGTATATCCTCACCAGACACTCTATAATTAGCCTATTGTTTGGCAATTTAATTAATTATCAGCGCATAATTCGTGCGTTTTGAGCCGCTTATCGCATGCTCTTTGATATTGAAAAAAAAAAAAATATGTTCCACATTTTTTTTTTTATCGGGAGGAGGTGGTGATATGTTGCGTGATAAATTCTCGCAACATCGTTTTATTTCAATATCTGTTTTATAACGCAAGGGCAACAACTGCTTGAAATTTATAGTCACTTTTCTCGGTAAGCATTTGTCTTCTCGCGTTGGTATCGAATGCAGTTAACTTTTGAGCTGTGGTCATTTTGCGCTGGACTGCGCATGACTTGTCTTGTTGTTTGGTCGATCGGTTTCCGCCCACCACTAGTGGGAGTGAGCGATTTGGAATGGCGAAAGAGATGCCTCGTTGAAGAGGGGATCTCCGCTTTTTTTTGTTCTGTCAGGGATGTGTAGTCCTCTTATGGATATTTCGTTTAGTCGAGATAATACCTCTAGTGTTTTCCCACATGTCGGGAGGCGTGATATTTCTGTGTATTTCATGAAAGCAAGGTAAATTGACTTTTTCATTAACTCTATCGATTTTGGGTCGTGAGCGATTTCGATTCATAGCCTGTCTCCGAAAGTCGTCGTCACGAGATGTTTTTTCCCAGCTCACATGTCGCTGCATTGTACTGCATCGGTTGATGCATGTACCAAGGACCATTACTTGCTACTTTGTTAAATGAACTAGGTTTAGAAAACCTTTATTATCTAGAGGATATTCTTGAGGACATTATTTATACTTCGGCAGACGTGTCTGTCTTGCTGAAGTCAAACTAAGGAGAGTGAACTGATCTCATACATCTGGTTATCTCCTGGCTGTTATAGAAAAGGATGGAGTTTTTCACCTGACTACATTTACAGCACTATGAAATATAACATGCATCTGACTCATCATTGTAATGCTGTCTACCGTTTATTGCTGTATTGAATGTTGCTGTGATAATGACTGTTTGATGTGCCTACACATTTGCGTAACCATTTTGTCACTGTGGCGTCCACAATAAATAATGAAGAAAAACGTCAACGGCTGTTTCAAGACTCATTGACTTTATACGTCGTGAGTTTACTGACGTCCTATGTGGATTGCCCTGTTATTGTTGCATGAACATTGTTTTGACTGAACACATCTACACACTACACAAAACCAGACATGCGGAAAGGGTAGAACATCAGCCTTAACTTCACATTTTGAAAACATTTTACAAACATAGACCAGCAGCCTTAACTTCACATTTAGAAAACATTTTACAAACATAGACCATCAGCCTCAACTTGACATTTAAAAAACATTTTACAAACATAGACCATAAGCCTTAACTTCACATTTAAAAAACATTCTACAAACAGACCAGCAGCTTTAGCTTCACATTTAGAAAACATTTTACAAACATAGACCATCAGCCTTAACTTCACATTTAGAAAACATTTTACAAATATATATCATAAGCCTTAACTTCACATTTAGAAAACATTTTACAAACATAGACCATCAACTTAACTTCACATTTAAAAAAATTTTTACAAACAGACCATAAGCCTTAACTTCACATTTAGAAAACATTTTACGTAATATAGACCATCAGCCTTAACTTCACATATAGAATATCTTTTACAAACATAGACCATAGCCTTAATTCACGATTAAAAAACATTTTACAAACATAGACCATCAGCCTTAACTTCACATTTAGAAAACATTTTACAAAAATAGACCAGCAGCCTTAACTTCACATTTAGAAAACATTTTACAAATATATATCATAAGCCTTAACTTCACATTTTACAAACATAGACCATCAGCCTTAACTTCACATTTAAAAAACATTTTACAAACAGACCATCAGCCTTAACTTCACATTTAAAAAACATTTTACAAACAGACCATCAGCCTTAACTTCACATTTAGAAAACATTTTACCAAAATAGACCATCAGCCTTGACTTCACATTTAGAAAACATTTTACAAACATAGACATTCAGTCTTAACTTCACATTTTGAAAACATTTTACAAACATAGACCATCAGCCTTAACTTCACATTTAGAAAACATTTTAGCAAACATAGAACCATCAGCCTTAACACATCACATTTAAAAAACATTTTACAAACATAGACCATTAGCCTTGACTTCACTTTTAAAAAACATTTTACAAAATAGACCATCAGCCTTAACTTCACATTTAGAAAACATTTTACAAATATATATCATAAGCCTTAACTTCACATTTAGAAAACATTTTACAAACATAGACCATTAGCCTTAACTTGACATTTAAAAAACATTTTACAAACATAGACCAGCAACCTTAACTTCACATTTAAAAAAACATTTTACAAACAGACCATAAGCCTTAACTTCGCATTTAGAAAACTGTCGTGAAACGAGTGTAACCCACTACTTTGTTAATCACTATGTCGAGATACAGATTTGCTTCAACCAATCAACGAGCAACGCTCACCAGTCTCTGGGACAGAAATAAATTAACGGCCATCCATGTTCACGCCTGCAAGATGGCGGATTTAATAAATTGAATATATAAAATTAGACTGTAAACAAGCGCTTTGAGACTAACCAGGAACCACGTCATTTTGCTCCGCCAGGAACCAACCAAAAGCTTTCCTTAAGCATTTACCGAAATACATAATAATCGGGCGGAATTTTATGCATAATCACACATCACCGACACGGACCCCTGCAGAGAATACCGACCGACTGAACTAGAGGAGAAGCTGGTCACCATGATTACCGCAGAGATTTTCATGAGTCGACCGCCCCTAGTGCAATGCTGTCACGTGACCGATAATCTGAATTTTACCATTTCTTGTCCCACGCGAATTTGATTTTTTTGATTTAGCTTTTTAAATTCCTGGTTTTCCTCGCCATTTTGGTTATTTTTCTTTTTTCTGTTCATTGTTCTACCTTCGTGAGTCATCAAACTGTGTGATCCCCTTTCTACACACTATAGACGCACTCAGAAACCGAGGTTTTGGTTACGTTCCGGGCCTGTAGCTCACGAACGATAATAATTATCTAGAACCGGACCTGGTCTGACCCACAGGGGAATATCTCAATTTCGCGTTTAAAGCCTTTGATCCACGACGCGCGAAACAGGTCCCTGCGCCGTACTTTGGCTTCCAGTAACGCTGCTTCGGATCATACAATTATAACATCCTGGGGGATAAACAGGGGTGAGGACAATACCTCGCGTCAAGCCTTTGGGTTTTTAGCGCCCCTTAAAATACAAATAAAGCGTAAGATGTTATTGATTATTTCTATTTAACTGTGAGACTTTTCGGCACGATGATTTCTTTTTGTGCCTTGGAAAATAGAACGTCTATGAATTACCATCTTTCGCCGAAGTTCTGTAAAATATGCAGGGCCACCCAGGTCCGGGGGGGGGGAGGTGGGGGGGGTGGGAGCGTCTGCCCCTTGAGTGATCTACTAAAGGAGACTGGGTTTAATTCAAAAGACAAAGACATTTGTAAATATTACTGGCCGTCCCTGTTTAGATATGACATCAATGAGATAAAGGGGCAAACTTAACACATTACTATAATGTGAACCTTGCCCGATGTTCTAGTCATTTTCGGGGGAGTTGTTGGTTGACATGATGAATTCTTTATAATTATTGAATATTACATTTTCAAAGCGCAGTTAGCTTTTGATAATATTTTCAACCTCCTTGTTAGGGAAGTGACCATATTTATTTTCTGAGGACTTCTCCTAAGTAATTTGATTCCTAGTGATAAGGTAGGTTAGCGCTTCTGGGTGTTGTCTACGGCCTAACCTTAAGTGGTGCTTAAAAGAAGACTGTTACGGTTTATCATGGGTGTAAATATCCGTACCTTACAAAAATAACAATATTACGTTGTCGAATCAGTCCACGAAAGTTGCTTACCATTGGGAGCCTAGGAGTCAGGCAAAATTAACTGTCCATTGTCTGTAAGAAAATGATCAGAGTTGGATTGCGCTCACTTTAAAGCAAACTGAGGGTAGTGAGATGCAGGTACTGGTAATAACTCTGGTATTAATACCAAGACCTTAGACACTTATTCCTTTTTGATTGAGATATTTCTAGTGGCAAAGGTAGATCATTTTAATGCTTTACTTGTGGTGGCTAGAGGCACTTAGTCTATAACTTTTCCCACTAATAGCAATCATCCCAGGCAGATAGATATAATTATATCTTTATGATCTAGCCACAACTGTATTATTATATGCAAGAACATTGCATTTTTCTTTGTACCACATTTATGGGGAATGCTAATATATTTTCCCAAAGGGGACATACGATTTAATTTGTGTAATGTCAAATGCTGTAATCTGTTTATGTAAATTCATTTAAGTGTTGTTTAGATGAATAAGCATATTCTTTTAACTGTAACTACAGGTTTAGGTTTTCCTGTATGTTTAGATTTGGAGAAGAGGAGTAAGATTGTTGCTGTCAGAACATTTAATGACAGTTACATGGGTGTACAAAATGATATTAAGCCTATGCGGGCGCGAGTTGATAATAGATATTTTTAAGGAACAGGAGACATGGTTAAAGACAGCCCTAAACTATCATAGCAATAACTACAATAAATTTAATCCCATAGTGGAGCGAAACTTTCTGTATAAAGTTAGTGTGATTTATTATTTGCTTGAAGTAAAAGGGTGTCTCTTTTGGGTCTCAGTTTCAGGAAGACCGAATCGCTAGAGCAGACTTCAGTCAGGCGAAGAAAGTCATATACTCTTCGATCTAGAGGGTTTCTGTATACATCTAGCAACGAATCGTCAACCCCGTTCCTGAATCAAAACCCCTTTTTGTCAACGCCAAGTTAAGCTCACGCAGTGCAACGGAGCCAACGCAAAATCTGGAATCGCCAAATGCAGTAGTAGCTCTCTACTCGCCTATTGGATTACCAGCCAGAGCATCGCGGCTTCCAGAATATCAAACCCGCCCAGCATGCCTATAGCAGAATTCCATATCACCCGCCTTTTTTTGTGCCTAAACGGGGCACTCAGCAAACCACAGCCAAACCAGTTTAAACAGGATTTACAGCCAAGCGGAGCCTTGCGCCGGATAAGCGCGCCTGGGTCTCTTTGTCCTCAAGTGACTTCTTCTGGTGTATTTCCTGGATACTTAAAACCTCGCACGTATGAGCAGCCATCTATGGACAGAGTTCCAGCCCCTCACGCTATAAGGGGAGTCACCAACGTTTAGCACCAACAAAGAAAGTTTTGTAGGCTAGTCCCTCACGAAGGATCTACAAGTAATTCACTTCCTGGAGCTAGTACATTTGGTCCCCGAAAAGCGGACAGGCTGCCCCCCGGTTCAACCAGTTGGTCAGCAGGGGATAAACAGCGTCCCCCCGCCCAACTCGCGCCAGGAGGGGGGGGGGGGGGTCACCAACGATAGCGCCTATACAGTGATGTTATTCAGGTTAATTCCATCACCGATGGAGGATATATACGAAGACACCACTTACTGGAGTTACTTCAGCTGGTCCCCGAAAACCGAAGGACTGTCACTCGATTATTTATCTCTTTGTGTTCTACAGGTTCATGTCGGTGATCTGTGTGTGTGGTTTTAGACAGACATAAGTGAGTTGAGACTTGGAGAGAGAGATCATTTTGGTAAATCTTCTTCCAGGTTGTCTCAAGTCCATCTCCTATTTACACCTTTCTGTGTGTGTAATCTATAACTCTGTCAGTCCACTATCCCTTGTCGATTTCGCTACTGTTGTCCAACTCGACAAATACTCTACACTCTAACTCAACCACGACAGGGACATGATATTGTTTGTGAGCCAGTTTTCCTCGATATTCAAGTCGTGTAGGATGTCTATATTTTTCTTCTTCTTGGTCCAAGATATTCTAGGAATTTTTCTGTAACACTTTGCTTCGAAAGATTCGATTTTTTTCTTTAATGTTTGTGTAATGGTCCATGATTCACATCCATACGTTGCTACCGGAAAGATGCACGTTCTCAGAAGTTTTACTTTTATTAATTTGCTGGTGTTATGCCATAGGTTCTTCATTTTATTTAACCTCTGCTGTGCTATGGCCAGTCTCCTTCTGACCTCTTTTGAGCAGTCTCCATTGTTATGGAGCCAAGATATTCAAAATCTGTAACATTTTCAATTTCTTCATCATTGATGGTAATTTTTGGTTGGCATCTTGTTTTGTCTGTGGACATTATCTTTTTTTTTTTTTTTTTTTTTTTTTTTTTTTTTTTCAGAAAAAGGTTCTGATCCTCACTGTGTCTTTTGACAGACAGGATTAACTGTTCTAGTCCCTTGGCACTGTTTGAAAGAATAACTGTGTCATCTACGTACCTGAGTTCTGGGATTGCATTTCCACCAATTGTGAACAGATCGCAATGTTCACATTCACTGCATATACATGTCCATAATAATAATAACAGCTGCCATTTGACAAATAAGTTGTATTTCTATTTATTTTATGTCCCAGAAACAAAATAAAATACAAAATGGCGAATAAGCCCACGTGACAACAGCTAGCAAGAGTTGCGGCCCGCTATGAAACTATGTTTTGAATAAACCAGATCTCACGTTGAGTAAAAATGTAAATGTGATATAGTATATTGTGTGATAAAATGGCCGTTGTTTATCTTCACTGTGATTATTGTTTCATATAAATTAGTTGGACAAAAGTGAAGAAATAATTTAAAAATAGAAAGTGGCTGTATGCATACAGGTGACTACAAGATTCAAGAAGCAGGGTTGCGCTTTCTCTTCTAGATGGGCATTTTTATGTCTTCTACAAGTCTTCTACAAGTCTTCTGTGACTTTTCTGTCAATCTTCATCATCGTCAGTTTCCTTTTCGCTCCTTATAGAGCAAGGAGCCACCACTGTACATGGTCCTCCTGTCAGGAAACCTGTACCGTGCATTCACATGCTCTTGCAACGGTAGTTTCTCTAGCAACTTGTTTTTCATGGTGAGATTTCTAGTTTTATGCACAACCTCATATTACCTGTCTTGTCTCACCTGTCTTGTCTCACCTGTCTAATGGTGCGGTAGTCCTATTATTTCATTGTCTCATCACAGAACCTCGGGAACTACGCCTAATAACCATCTGGCTCCAGTTTCACCTCAAGCTTATATAGTTTTTATTATTTCATATCTAATCCTGCTGATTTTATTTCTTGATTTTATGTCTCCCACCATTCCTGATAACTCCTCTACTGCATGCAGTAACATGTTTGTTTCTTAATGCTGACTGTTTATCAGGGTGAATATGGCACTTCCCGTTTTTAATCTGGATTGAGTGGTTCCTGAAATCTTCGTAATAATTCTTACCATTCAATTACAACGACTAACGGCTTTATTTTTCGACACTGTGGACGAAGCTTTTAAGAGAAGGTGTCCTATCACAATGTCACTGAATCATCTGATCTGTGTTAGAGGTTTTCTTCAAGGATCACTATGCTGAAACACATTCTATAGTAAAAGTCTCAATTACCATTACACGAATACACAAGTAGAAGATCTGGTTTCAGGGCACGGTGAAGACCAAGAGACAGACGGTTAAACAACATCACAGAAATCCTACATCACAGACATCCTACAACATCACAGACATCCTACAACATCACAGACATCCTACAACAATACAGGCTCAAATCAACCAATGCGACACACTTGGTTCGAAAACGCAAACTTGACCTCCCCACTACGCTGCAAGGCACTGGTGGACCAGAAGAGTAAAGTAAGCACAATCTCTTAGCGTAAATAATGTAACATTTTTCGTAATTCATAAGGACACCATTCGCGTACTAGCGAATAACCAGTTTCAAAACGCAAAAAGTTTCTCATTCAGAAATTCACAACTTGCTAATTTAGGATGCCGCTGACGTCATCAAAACTATGAATTAATTTGAGGTCATACGTACCATCTGCTGGCGAGCTATACTATGAGAAACTAGGACAAAAATAAATAAAAAATTTTCACATTTCTGCGTTTGCTTATTACCCGCCGGCACAAGCACTTGTTTATGTAATTAATCTTTTCCCCTGAGCGATGCAAACACAGAATAAGTTAGTAGCTAAGGTATGTTCATATTTATCTTATATCTTCAGAGTTATAAACTATTATTCTAATACTGCACCGAATCGAAGCCATTAGCATTGCAAAAGTACCACGACAGATGTAAGGGATTAGCAAATTAATTACCAATATGTTAATCCCAGATTTATGTTAATGATTGTTAAAAGCGATGACGTAAAAAGTACAATGAGAACATACAAGTTAAACTTGAAAGGGAAAAATGTAGGCGATTGATTTGTTTTGCTGTAGGCTGTGTTACAGGGGATGGTGGAAATATGATGACCGAAGACAACGGATAAGGTTAAATGTCGAAATGGGTACATTCGTCGACTTCATAGATTGGTCCAGTCTTCCGTCTTAACTACTACTACAGCACAAGCAATATGGTGTAGTCTGGTACTTGAGAATATTACATCATTTTTGTTTTAACCTCTAACCCAGTTTTACATTCTAATTTCCGTATTGTTTTTCCTCATTAAGGCTTATTTCGTAATGACTTGTGTAATCTCAGTGGGCGAAAAACTATCTTTACATTTAAAAGGAATAGTTTTATATTTATATTTAGTATGCGGAGACGTTTTGAGGGAAAAAAAAATTTAAAACCAACACAAAGCATGAATTAACTCCAGAGTTAAGACACGCGTAGTAAACAATGATGTCAGTGTCACGGTTCGCCTCTCCTTAGCTCTGCAGTAGTGCTCCAACAGTGGCCAAAACTCAAGAGTAACTGATGTGGGTCTTCAAGGGTGTCTACTTTTGCACAAGATTACTCTTGGCAGAGTTGTAGATAGAAGGATAATGATGCTTCTACCTCAAGGGAGTTACAAAAGATATTCAGAATAGCGAGAACAATAGTGCCTTGGCTGAGCACGTTAACTCTAGTATCTGCCGTCAACTTTTGTGAAGGATTGTGTAATCTTATAATTCGTTAGCTCGTTCAAGCACCCAGCTGAGTTAATTCAGCGAATTTCCTCTTATTATTTATAGCTCTGTTTGAGTGTATTTAAGAAATGGCCAGAGACATACGGTTGTAGTACATTCAAAATGAATGAATCAACTTTGGATTTGTCTTCATACAAGTAAGAAATTTAATAATCAATTATGTTTAACAGTTATAAAATAATTAATAATTGTTTATAAAAAAAAAGTATTCATCACAGTGTGATGTTATGGTTTTCGAAAATGGACAGTTCACTTGGCAGCTTTTAAGTTTTACTTAGCTGCCAATAGTTGTTTCTGCTCCCGCTGATGTTTAGCTCTTTGCAGATAGATGACTGGATGTAGCCGGGAGAGTAGACGGGAACGGCACCAAAAGTCAACTATGTAGCCGGGAGAGTAGACGGGAACGGCACCAAAAGTCAATCTATGTGACCGGGTGAAGATCGTGATAGTGGATTTTGTGGAAGGGATGTAATTCTGTATTTTACTTGATATAAGGGAAATAATCCCAGGACTTTTCTTATTGTGTTTCTTCTGGTAAATACTGGTTAATCACCAGAGTTAGTAATTCCAGAAGGGAGGAACAACCCAGGCAATTGGTAGATCTCATAAGTGTCTTGATGGATTCTAAATTTGATCTTGAAGCGTTGAATATAATTGGCAACTCAAACAGTCAAGTGAAACTTCACTAGAACAGATTACTTGAAGGATCCAAATAGTTATATAAAAGGGTGTACTTTATTCAGTTCGTTTTATGAAAATGCAGTGGCAGTTCGATAAGAATTTCTGGTGGTGGAAAGCAAAACTGCCAGCTTTAGCCTCCAAGACGAAAGGCTTGTGGAATTTCTTATATACTGTAGTCGTTTTGTTATCTCTGTGGAAATCCTAACGAAATGAAAATGCGATTCGAGACTTCAATTATAACTAAATCGAACTTACTTCAGGTTCAATGAACCACACACATAATCGTGGCAGGGGTTAGTGCTTTTTCACTTAACCATCCTGGATGGTAGAGGATTTCATAGAAGGATATTATTATCCAAACCGTAGGAGTCAAGGGCTTTTTCGTTCTTTAGTAGTCGTAGCGCCTGGTTGCTCCAAACCTAAACTAAAGAACGCCTTATGTTGATTTGACTCTAGCATTGAGTTACTGCCTCAAGCTCTCTCTCTGTGTGTCTGTATCTAAGATGCATCAGTTTTTATACTTGTCTGGTGCTATGGCTTGCCAGAGGAAGTATTTCTCATTGGAGTTAAGACCGGAAACTTTCTAATGATTGGTCTTGGGGGCTAGTGGACTGTTGAAATAATCTTTAACCTAACTAGCTACGAATCCTCTAGTCTAAAATTATTGTTTCTATGTGATGATGACCAACCATTGTTTAAAGTTCTCTCTAATCTAAATGTTTTCCGGTCTGACTTGTATGTAGGCCACACAAGATTTGATGACATCATGGGTTCATGTGTGTCATGACTGATGATGTCATTGATTCTTGACTAGTGGTTTATTTATCTAACTAGTCATTCATAAAATACTTTACTATAAGGCTAACAGTTGTAGCTACATAATAGTCTACCCTGTTACATACGCCCGGGGGCCGCCAAAGTGTATCCCGTAGGGAGACACTTTAGTCCCTAAAAAAATGACTAATCCCTAAAAATATCGGGGTTCATTTATCCCACCAGAAATCGTGTCGGATGGAATACAACAATCAATATATGGGAATGATGGATGAATCAATTCTATTAACATAAGTAATTGTAAGTGGTGGGGACTGATGGACATAGTCAAGGTACTTAAGTAGGGACTGATGGACATAGTTAAGGTACTTAAGTAAGGACTGATGGACATAATCAAGGGACATAAGTAGGGACTGATGGACATAATCAAGGTACACATGTAATGACAGGGGATGACATGGTAGGAACCATTAGCAATAATAATGGGCAAAAATAGAACTGAACAATCATCAACCAACTAGCAAACCGCTTTTATGGGTTGATAGTTATCAAATATCTCTCAAATACATTATAATACATAATACAAGATGACAAGCGAGTTAACGTCGCAAAGGAAAACTGGGAACAAAAATGGCGGGAGCCCATAAAATATGGCGGACGCCCATAAAATATGGCGGATGTACCAACTGTCTGTCACCCTACACTTCAACTGAAGTGGGTGATAAAATAAAATAATTGAAACAAATGGAAATGGAACCACAAAACTTGGTGGTAAGGTATGGGAAACATGGGTAAGTCTCAATAAAAATAATGGCTACACCGGTATAATAATAACCGGAAATAATGCAAGGATTGGAAACATGGTAATCAACGGACTAAGGTACTCAATGGAGAAATGGCAAATAGTTAAATCACATGTGTAGTGGAACAATAACTGGAACTTCAAACAATCATGAAGCAAAATGGAGTAAATATTATAATAAGTCATGGATGATGCCAACATTAGTGGCGGGTGAAAATGTACTTTAGTTAAATACTTTTATTAGGTACAACAGCACACTCAAATCTGAGCAAAATCTTATAGCAAAAAAAAAAATTAAAGGGACATAAAAGATGGTCAAAAGTACAGGAAAAAAAACAAAGGGAGATTAAAGGATGGTCAAAAGTAATGGGGTGAAAAAAAACAAAGGGAGATAAAAGATGGTCAAATATTAAATGAGTCAAAACTAACGTGATTTAATAACAATACGCGTGTGAAAGGAAATACTTTAGCAATATATGAGGACTACACAGTTCTTCTGAGTCGGGAGATCTCCATCATCAATGTTTAAAAGGAGGTCGCAAGGTAAACTGTTCATATACTGATAGATTCGTCAATGTTTTTCTTGCGGACGGAATTGTGTTAGTTCTCTATAAATGGCAATTTTGGACTTCATAGCATAACTTGCAAAATTGATAAAAGTCCGCAACCGAGATGTCCAGGGATGCATAACAGTCGGTCTTCACTGCTACATCAGGATCAAACAATTCAGCAGTGGAAGCATTGGGTAAGAGACTTGCTTCGTAATACACGAGAAATATGTTTTGTCACCACGCTTGAAAATGGCATCAGGGCAGGAAATGTCAACATGACAGAAACTGTCATCTGGAAGTATGTACAGTTCAATTCGTAAACAACTTCGTTAAAAAGTTCATTGCTTCCAATCTCACAATATCTTGCGATGACAGGCGAGGATCGTGCTGTATAGGTTGGAGTGTAGGAACAATGGCATGGACAACAGGAGTGGACGGGACAGAGCTTCGTGGTGGAGGCTGTGGAATGGTAGGTGGACAACGGGGGGGGGGGGGATGCGTAATCTACGGGATGGAGGTGTGACAGGTGGAGGTGGAGGGGAGGGACTACGATGAGGAGAATGAACATAACCACGGGAGTGACGAATACGGGGACGCACATGGGCGGCCTGCTGGAGAAGGTATTTAGGAAGGGGAGCAGAATCGCCAGATGATGTCGAATGACGACGTTTAGAAGTAAAACGAGCTGGGGTAGGAGGAAGATCAGGTTCAGTATCGGAAGAAGCAGAATCGGGGTAACTGTCAAGATCTGAGGGAGGGGGAGGAAAACAATCAGAGGTTGGAAGAGCAGGTTCAACTTCCAAAAAGTCGGAATCAAGGGCGGTATCAAGGTCGGAGGAAGGTGGATGAAGATAATCAGAGGGAGGAAGAGCGGGGTTAGATGAGATATGAGCAGAGGGGGGAGGGGAGGAAACGACAGGAGTTGTTGTAACTGGAGGTATAATAACATCATGCTGAGGCGGAGCATGAGAGGGGCCCGGAGTAATGGAGGGTAACTCAGCTAAACGCGCGTCACGGGCGTGGATACGGGAGTACAGTTCAGGAGGAGGGATAGGACCTTCAGAGGTGGAACAAGAACGATAACGTCTCATACGATCAACCATATGGGAGGGTGAAGAAGGAGAAGGTACCTTGGAGATGGAGGGAACAGCAGCTCGACGGACTACTCTAGACCGGTGTCTGTGTAAAGCATTATCTCTGGTAGGACTATCACTATCTGATGAGGAAGCATCATAATCATGGGGTTTGACAGGTGTAAGCGGAGCAGGGGGAGTGTTAAGTGAGACGGGGGCAGATCTGATGTTGTCTGATGGAGGACTAAATGAAAGTTCAGACATGGACGGAGAGTTTAAATGGTTATATTGGAGGGTAGCATTTCGCACTGGGCGGCCAGACGGAAGAGCGGGGGGAGGGACAGTGTAGGGGCGTTTAGGTGGTCTATGCGAGGATGAGGAGGGAAAAGGAGAAAGTTGCGGGAAAAGAGGCTGAGGAGAAGTACGATTACTGGAAGTACAAGGGAAGGTTGTAAAAGAAGGAGAGGAAAGTGAACGGCACTGAGGAGGGTAGTTACTAAACGATACACGCGGATTAGTAACAGCACCAATGGTGGTGGGGTTTGAGTAGGGAGGGTAAGTAAATAAACGGGAAGGAGTAGCGGAGGGGCGTGTATAACACACTGTGGAGGGAGGAACAGAGGCACGATGAGGCAGGGAATGTGATGCTAAGTAAGCAATCACTGTACCGCGTTTGATATTTACAGGCTTTCCAGAAGTATTTAATATCTTAACGGGAAAATCACGCTTAGTGGAAATCTGAACAACGCCATCAACAACATTGATGTAGGGGTCACCAATGATGTCAGAGTCAGGTAGAGGTTCCACGTAAACAGAATGACCTGAGGGTATATAGTCGGACCGTTTGACCCGACCAGTAACGATAGTAAGACAATGAGGTTTTAAGGTGACAGGGGCAATAACTCTAACAAGAGACGCAATGTGGATATCATCCTGAAGAGGGATGAATTCACCATTGACGCGAATCTGTTTCAAGTCAAAGTAAATGCGCACTTTGTGATGAAGAAAGAAGTCACGACCAAGAATGAAATTCCTAGTCATCCCACTAGCAACAACAAAAGGATGCGCAAGAGATTGAGATCCAATCTGGAGGCGAATGATAGCCGTTCCAATAGAACGCAAAGGTTGTCCAGTGACAGAAGTTAAAGAAGTGGAAGAAGGAAAGAATTGGACGTGTTTGCGGATCTGGCGAAATAAATGTTCTCTTATTAAACTAACAGTAGCACCAGTATCCACAAGAGCGCGATAATTCTTTTTATTAATGGCAATTAGACAAGAAGAAGGATCAGGAGTGACCGAAGGAGGAGAGATATAAGAGATGGAAGTCGGAGAGACCGTAGAAGAGGAAGAAAAAATTATCGGACTTTCACAGGACTTGTGAAAGTGACGAAATGTGTTTGTTTTGTTAGAGGATCTAGTGCCCACAAGAGGTGGGTTAAAGCCACACGACGCGATCTTATCTATCGGGTGGCGGAATGGTTTCCCTGGCCCATGAGAGGTTGGGGGTGGAACTGTCCACGGTGGAATGAACGTGGAGGGATACGAGGTGGTTGCACGGGGTTGGATGGTAACCATGAGAGCTGGTGCGGCTGACGTTGACCATTCACCGGGTGTTGAGGTTGTGATCTAGCGTGGTTCAAGGTCCTGTTAAGATTTTGTTGTTTCTGCACACAACTTTTTGATGTGTGTCCGGCCAAACCACAAAAGTAGCAAATGACTGGAGCTACCTGTTGAACTTGTAGAGCAGATGGGTGACGTCGGTGTTGAGTGCGCTGAACAAACTGTTGGCGATAAGATCCCGGCAATGGAGTATCGCACGGCTGTAACATGGATGGTTGCTGCCAAGACTGACGGTAATGACTGATGTCCATTGGCTCTTCATCTGTGTGATCGTGTGCACGAGGTTCACGCCCAAGTCTATTTGCAAACCGTTTCTTCACATTGTCTTCATTTATTGCTAGTTGAATGGCATCAAGGATTGTCTGTGGGTCTTTCCTTATTAAATGAAGTTTTAGCGCATCTGACTGGAGACCATCGATAAAAATGCCAACAAGTTGGTTTTCCGTATCAGTAGATGCAGAGGAAGGTTCCACTAAAGCATCTTCAGCCAGGTTTAACAACCTATCGGCATAAAACTGAACCGACTCTTGACGGTCCTGATGGAGTCCGCGAAGCAAGGTCCAAGCATGTTGGTGATCCTTAACGGAAGAGTAACGGCGGATGAGCTCCTTCTGTAGAGAGGCGAAGGTCTCGTCTGGAAATAACTGTGCACGGCGACGTAGATAGTCAGTGACAAGTGACTGAGATGATAAGAAGGCAACACGTTTGCGATCGGCATCAGTGGCTGATGGAATCAATGAAGTAAATTTCTCAATGTCACGTAACCACTGCCGAAAAGTGGACGAGTCGCCACAAATAGGCTTAACAATGTTATTGATGTTGTGCAGATTTGCACTCTGTGTAACCAAGTTAAGGGTGGTAGCAATAGCTTGTAGAGAACTATTAGGAACTTCAGCGTTATCTGGCAATGGTTGACTCAACGCATGCTGTTGTTGCATGTCATGTATCTGCTGTTGTAATAACAGATTTTGTTGTTGGAGCAATTGTACTTGATTTTCAAACTGCTGTTGCATATTTGGATCCATCATGCATAAGCTGTTCCACACCAAAAATGACAATCTCTGGTGTGTGAAAGGTCACGGGCACCAAAAGCCAATCTATGTAGCCGGGAGAGTAGACGGGAACGGCACCAAAAGTCAACTATGTAGCCGGGAGAGTAGACGGGAACGGCACCAAAAGTCAATCTATGTGACCGGGTGAAGATCGTGATAGTGGATTTTGTGGAAGGGATGTAATTCTGTATTTTACTTGATATAAGGGAAATAATCCCAGGACTTTTCTTATTGTGTTTCTTCTGGTAAATACTGGTTAATCACCAGAGTTAGTAATTCCAGAAGGGAGGAACAACCCAGGCAATTGGTAGATCTCATAAGTGTCTTGATGGATTCTAAATTTGATCTTGAAGCGTTGAATATAATTGGCAACTCAAACAGTCAAGTGAAACTTCACTAGAACAGATTACTTGAAGGATCCAAATAGTTATATAAAAGGGTGTACTTTATTCAGTTCGTTTTATGAAAATGCAGTGGCAGTTCGATAAGAATTTCTGGTGGGGGAAAGCAAAACTGCCAGCTTTAGCCTCCAAGACGAAAGGCTTGTGGAATTTCTTATATACTGTAGTCGTTTTGTTATCTCTGTGGAAATCCTAACGAAATGAAAATGCGATTCGAGACTTCAATTATAACTAAATCGAACTTACTTCAGGTTCAATGAACCACACACATAATCGTGGCAGGGGTTAGTGCTGGTTCACTTAACCATCCTGGATGGTAGAGGATTTCATAGAAGGATATTATTATCCAAACCGTAGGAGTCAAGGGCTTTTTCGTTCTTTAGTAGTCGTAGCGCCTGGTTGCTCCAAACCTAAACTAAAGAACGCCCTATGTTGATTTGACTCTAGCATTGAGTTACTGCCTCAAGCTCTCTCTCTGTGTGTCTGTATCTAAGATGCATCAGTTTTTATACTTGTCTGGTGCTATGGCTTGCCAGAGGAAGTATTTCTCATTGGAGTTAAGACCGGAAACTTTCTAATGATTGGTCTTGGGGGCTAGTGGACTGTTGAAATAATCTTTAACCTAACTAGCTACGAATCCTCTAGTCTAAAATTATTGTTTCTATGTGATGATGACCAACCATTGTTTAAAGTTCTCTCTAATCTAAATGTTTTCCGGTCTGACTTGTATGTAGGCCACACAAGATTTGATGACATCATGGGTTCATGTGTGTCATGACTGATGATGTCATTGATTCTTGACTAGTGGTTTATTTATCTAACTAGTCATTCATAAAATACTTTACTATAAGGCTAACAGTTGTAGCTACATAATAGTCTACCATGTTACATGGATTACTCGTGTCCCTGGTCAAGATTTAAGAGCTGCAGCACGTTCCAAGTAGAATCAGGGAGTAGCTGCGAAGCTGGTCCCGCGTCTCTAAGACCCGTCCGATGATGGTATCTAGCGTCGACTTCAGGCCACTTATATCCTCACCTGTTGCAGAAATAGTGTGGCGAGAGGTTTTATTTGGCTCTTGGATCAGTATAGTACTGACAATTACAGAAATATAATTTCTGCAGAAAATGGTGAAGTCCCAGTGTCTGAGAGAACTACTGGTATCACAAATTAGTTACGGCTGTGAATGTTCTGATCTCGAAACAATAGTAGAGAGGAGACCGACATAAAGCACCACCTCCGCTGTGTAACTAACTGTGATATTAATAAACAAGGAAACAGATTTTACTTAACAAAGATAAAATTGACAAGTCGTTCAAATACAATTTCCTTATTATTTATTTAGTATATACACTATCTACTCTTGTGCTGAAGGGTGAATGTTGAAAAATGGAATGTAATGGAATTGTAAGTTTACATGTGATTTACAAATATTTATTTTATATATATATAAATATTTTACAAGTTTTCCAATTATAGGAACAAAAAATTTATATCAGCTGTGCTGTTAATTAAGGATATAACACTTATCAGCTATGCTGTTAATTTTTGTCTCTTGCTATGCTAATTTCACTTTCTCATCACTGACAGTTTCTATGCTCACAATGCTGACAGAAATGGTACTAATGTGTACTCATCTCTTAAAACGTTCTGTTCTCCTTAGTTTGGTTCACACAACTCCTGCTGAGGCTCGTTACTTTAGCCCACCCAAGACTGAGGGGGACTAAAGATGTAGCTTCTGTACAATCTCTATGCTCCTGCGAAGTTCCAGGCAGCGGGATTGACTCGAACATACGACCTCAGGTTTTTAGGACACAAATGAAACCTGTAACAAGGAAAAATAGGGGCTAATTTCTGTCCTCAAGCCCACCTATTTCTATTGTATATGATATGAGCGTGTCTCAGTGTCTGCATGTGGGATGAATGACAACATGGCTCAGTATGATTTAGCAATAGCGAGACAAGACAGGTGTCTACTTGCAAAACATTCTTTCTGATAAACTAATGCATGGATACATTCAATAATATAGATTCAATACATGAATACATTTAATACAATAATACATCCCATAATATAAATCAATACATGAATAAATCCAATAATATGTACACCTAGGTGTGATACAACAATGTCCTTCCCCCTATAATCCCAGGCCCTCTCTGACGAGTGCTATACAAGCTGGTAACATATATCCTAACAATAACGTTATGTTCTTATGATAGGAATATATGCGACGAGGACTGTTTGGTTATATATATCAGGTGGGAGTTATAGGAGACAATAGATTGGAGTTAGATGAGACAATAGATTGAGTCCTAACAAGGACTGTTTTGGTTATATTGCAGTTTGGAGTTATCAGAGACAATAGACTGAAGTTATAGACTGACAACAGATTGAAGTATGAGTCCTATTAGTCTTCGTCTATTCAATCATAATAGGAAATACAATCATTATACTAAATTTCCCCAAGATACAATCAGTGAACCAAAATATATTAAATATCTACAGGTCTGCTGTAAGCCTCTTTTCCTAAAGGTTATCATAAATTTATATTTACCCTCCAAGATTTAAAAAAAAGGCCAGTTTGACTCGACTAGTGAAGTAGGTTGCAGGTCGATGCCCTCAGGTAAGCAACAAATCAAGGTGACAGCTTCTTCCTCTTCAGTCAGTATCTCTGGCGTCAAGTTCGGGGTTGCGTGGTTAGCATAAAATCCACCCGATTATATAGGCAGGTAAATACTTAAGGAAAGCTTTCGGTTGGTTCCTGGCGGAGCAAGTTGATTGGTTTCCTCCGGTTTCGTCTTTTGCTCATACCGCCTAATTTTATTCAGTTTTTTCGCCGCCATCTTGCGTGAACTGCGTGAACAGTATAATTTATTCTGTCTCAGAGACTGGTGAACGGTGATCGTTGATTGGTTGAAGCAAATCTGTATTTCGACATAGTGATTAACCAAGTAGTGGCTTACACTCGTTTCACGACATAGACCCCTCCTTTCCTAGCTGTGACTTGTCATAGCTGACGTGTAAACCCCTGCTGTGGTTAATCCTTTTGCGTCTGTCCTTCCAGAGTACTAGGGTGTCGACTTAAAAAATCAGCTCCTACATTGTCTCTTCCCGGAATGTAATTCACGGTAAAGGAATAAGGCGCCAGAAGCAGACTCCACCTTAACAATCTCGAATTTAGCTTTTTAGATGCAGCCAAGAATGTTAAAGGTTGGTGATCGCTTTGGACAATGAAGTGTGTCCCATACAGATAAGGTGAAAATTTGTTGATGGACCAAATTAGAGCTAAACATTCTTTCTCTATGGTCGAGTAATTCAACTCAGCTGCATTCAGCTTCCTACTGGCGTAGGCGACTGGTAAAAGTTCCTCCGGCTGGGCTTTTGATTTCTGCAAGAGAGTTGCACCAATACCTATACTGCTAGCGTCCGTCCTTAATACAAATTCCTGTGTGATATCGGGTAGTGTAAGGATTGGTTTGCTGGTGAGTTTTGCTTTTAGCTCTGTGTAAGCTTTTTCACAATCAGCATTCCATTGGATTTTGTCAGGCTGTCCTTTCTTCGTTAAGTTGGTTAATGGTGCACACAGAGAGTTAAAGTGGGGTATGTACTTCTGATAGAACCCACATAAAGACACGAATGATCTCACATCTTTCTTCGTTTGAGGTCTGGGTGCCTTCTTTAACTTCTCTATATTCTTTGGGTCAGGAGACATATGACCTGTAGAAATAGTTTGACCTAAGAATTCCAACTCCTTACAACCGATATAGCACTTGGTTGGACGTGCAGTCAATCCAGTGGCTCTCAGTCTGTCAAACAACATGGAGAGCGCTACTATATGCTCTTCAAATGTGTTTGTAGCAACAAGAATGTCATCCATAAAGTTAGTGATATGGGGATTTTGTAGAGGTTCCAATAATTTCCTCATCATTCTTGAAAAGATACTGGGAGCATTTTTCAGCCCAAAGGGTAGTACATTAAACTCGTAGTGTCCGTCTGATGTACTAAATGCCAGCATTTTCCTAACTTCTGGTTTCACTGGTATTTGGTAGTATCCCTTGCTTAGATCTACCTTCGATAAATACCTAGCCTTACTCAGTGTAGAGAATAGCTGGTTGGTGTCAGGTAATGGGTCCACCTGAGATTCTGTGATCGCATTAAGCTTCCGGTAGTCAATACATAACCTGTGTTCACCACTAGGCTTCCTTAATAGCACCACTCTTGAGCTATAGGGAGATTCAGACTTTGAATTAATTCTCTTTTAAGAGATAGTCAATCTCATCCTTGAGTGTTTGTGCTTGCTATTGTTCAGTCCATGTCCGCAGCAATGCTTCCAGTGGACTGTGTATGGGGACGGCAATACTACAACGTTGCTGGACCCACACCTATTTCTATTGTAAGGGGCAGTATACCGAAGTGGGGCCTGTCTCCATCAACTGTTTGGTACAGCCCTGGTTCCTACCTCCTTTGGTTCGGGTTTGTTTCTGCAGCTTTTTTAATACTGGTTGCTGACTAACCAAATTTTCCAAATAATCCAGGCCATGGTGTTCCGACAAATATCTAGTCGGGGTGGGATGTCTCTCGTCCCCTCTCTGTACAATACGGAGAGTTGCCATGGTTACTGGTGTAACAGTAGATTTGTTGTGATTTCGTTTTCTCGTTATCACTGCTTCTACCTGTTGTTTTCTCTGGTGTATTTTCTTTGTGGGCCTACGTCCGCAACAATGCTTCCCTAGGTCCTGTAACTGGTCTACGCTTCTGAATGAGGTTACCTGGTTACATTCTGAACAGGATTTCATATACCTACTTATGTCTTCAATTATTCCTGGCCAGTAATATTGCAATGCTATATTTTGACCAGTGGCCCTTTTTCCTCTGTGGCCACTGCCTGATGTAACATGCTCTTGCTCCATAATTTCTTCCCTATAGAATTTTGGCACTACCAGCTGTCCATGCCTTTTAGGTCCTTTTCCAGCTTGTCTGTAGAGTAGGCCATTTTCCATATAGTAGTCTCCTTTCTCTGGAGGGTTATGGGCCTTTGGCAATTTGCCAAAACAAGGCTTCAATGTGCTATCTGCTGTTTGAGCCTTTTTCATCTTTGTACGATGAATGTTTATTGGATCTCCCTCCTCCTTTTTGGTGCTCGACCTGGTATGGTTTGCTGCCATGACAACAGGTTTTATTGGGTCACCCAAAAAGACATATTTACATCCTATTACCAGCGGGTATATAGGATCATCACTCACTGCTGCTCTTATCACTCCTTCCACATAGCGAGTTCTCACGTTGATCCTTGCTATGGGAAGTGTCATGGTGCCGGTTCCCTGCATTGCCCCTTGTATGTCCACTGTTTCTGTGGTAAGTTGGTCAGGGTGCACTAGGGTTGCACTCACGACTGAGTCGAATTCCAAACCTGAATCATATAAGCACTGAATTTTAGTGCCATTACATGTCACTTCCTCACAGACAGGGAGATGATGGAGGTCATTCTGACTACCTGCCAGTTCCTTCCTTCCCTTGTTCCCTGTTGTGAGACACGCAGCATAATAAGGAGGGTTGTTCCTTCTGCAGTCTGCAGTATTGTGGTTACTCATTAGACAAGTTTTACACCACTTTCCTTCCTTCCGGTAAGGTGTCTTATCCGATCTTAGAGGGTTTTTGTCCTTTTGGTCAAATCTTTGTTTGTTCCTTGTGGTATGGTCTTTTTGTTCATATTTGGTATAGTTTTGTGATGATGTGAAGTTTTCACCCTGCTTCTTCTTATTTCCTAATAATTCTGCCTGAGCTGCTTGATATCTCTCAGCAACAGTTACAATATCTTCCAATCTCTCTGCTCCTTGTTCCATGATAAACTTCCTCATTTCTTGAGGCATGGACTCTTTCACTTGCTCCATCATTATCATTTCTTTCAGATCCTGACACTTTCCTAAACTACTCCATTTTTCCAAATAGGTTTCCAATCTAGCAGAGAATTGGTGATAGTTTTCTCCTGGAAGAAGTTTAGCTGTTCGGAATTTCTTTCTATATGATTCTGAGTTCTTTTCATATCTCACAAGCAGTGCCTGCTTCAGGATTTCATAATCTTCCTGGTCATCTCTTGAGAGCTTCAAATATACATCGTAGGCCACACCTCTCAATCCCTGAGATAGTTTAAGACTCCATTTTTCTTTCACTAAGCCATAGGTAGTGGCTAGTCTTTCGTATCTATCCAGGTACGACTCAATGGCGTCTTCTTTCTCAACAAATGGGTCCAGATGAAAATTCATGGCCCCACTTGAGGTGCTCTGGCTGGAGCTACTCTCAGAGTGAGGTGAGCTACCACCATTATTGCCAGTATTTGCCTGAATTTCAAGCTCTTTTAATCTCAACTGATGGTCTCTCTCTGCTTGTAATTTCCTTTCCTCAGCTTCTAACCTTTTAGTTTCTCTTTCAGCTTCCAGTCTTTTGTCTTCTCTCTCAGCTTCCAGTCTTTTGTCTTCTCTCTCAGCTTCCAGTCTTTTGACTTCTCTTTCAGCTTCCAGTCTTTTGACTTCTCTTTCAGCTTGCAACCTCCTTTCTTCAGCCTCAAATTTCTTTGCTTCTCTATCAGCTTCTAATTTCTTTGCTTCAGTCTCTAATTGCAACTTTCTTCCCTATCCATGTGTTTGTCCACTTCTGTTGTGACATAATGAGTGAGAGCATCACCTGTCAAATTTAATTCCTTACCCATCTGCATGATCGCAGTTCTGAACTTCACTAGATCAGCCATGGCGTTACTTAGATAGGGTATGTATATTTACTATAACCAATTTATTGTAATTAAACTTAATTAATTTAAATGAACAAAAAATTTCCGTGCAACTTTGTGAGCATCAACTATTTACTGAGTACTAAATGGTACTCCTCCTAAGAAAACAATAAAAAAAATCCTATTATAGAATTTTTTTTTTTTTTTTTTTTTTTTTTTTTTTAAATTTGTTTCTTATGTTATCTATGGGTGGCACAAGATAGAATGTAGATAGATGAATAGACTAAGTATGGCTCAAGATATAGAGAAATATCCCAGGAACGAGCCCCCAGTGTGGCGAGAGGTTTTATTTGGCTCTTGGATCAGTATAGTACTGACAATTACAGAAATAGAATTTCTGCAGAAAATGGTGAAGTCCCAGTGTCTGAGAGAACTACTGGTATCACAAATTAGTTACAGCTGTGAATGTTCTGATCTCGAAACAATAGTAGAGAGGAGACCGACATAAAGCGCCACCTCCGCTGTGTAACTAACTGTGATATTAATAAACAAGGAAACAGATTTTACTTAACAAAGATAAAATTGACAAGTCGTTCAAATACAATTTCCTTATTATTTATTTAGTATATACACTATCTACTCTTGTGCTGAAGGGTGAATGTTGAAAAATGGAATGTAATGGAATTGTAAGTTTACATGTGATTTACAAATATTTATTTTATATATATATAAATATTTTACAACAAGTTTTCCAATTATAGGAACAAAAAATTTATATCAGCTGTGCTGTTAATTAAGGATATAACACTTATCAGCTATGCTGTTAATTTTTGTCTCTTGCTATGCTAATTTCACTTTCTCATCACTGACAGTTTCTATGCTCACAATGCTGACAGAAATGGTACTAATGTGTACTCATCTCTTAAAACGTTCTGTTCTCCTTAGTTTGGTTCACACAACTCCTGCTGAGGCTCGTTACTTTAGCCCACCCAAGACTGAGGGGGACTAAAGATGTAGCTTCTGTACAATCTCTATGCTCCTGCGAAGTTCCAGGCAGCGGGATTGACTCGAACATACGACCTCAGGTTTTTAGGACACAAATGAAACCTGTAACAAGGAAAAATAGGGGCTAATTTCTGTCCTCAAGCCCACCTATTTCTATTGTATATGATATGAGCGTGTCTCAGTGTCTGCATGTGGGATGAATGACAACATGGCTCAGTATGATTTAGCAATAGCGAGACAAGACAGGTGTCTACTTGGAAAACATTCTTTCTGATAAACTAATGCATGGATACATTCAATAACATAGATTCAATACATGAATACATTTAATACATTAATACATCCCATAATATAAATCAATACATGAATAAATCCAATAATATGTACACCTAGGTGTGATACAACAATGTCCTTCCCCCTATAATCCCAGGCCCCCTCTGACGAGTGCTATACAAGCTGGTAACATATATCCTAACAATAACGTTATGTTCTTATGATAGGAATATATGCGACGAGGACTGTTTGGTTATATATATATCAGGTGGGAGTTATAGGAGACAATAGATTGGAGTTAGAGACAATGAGACAATAGATTAGATTGAGTCCTAACAAGGACTGTTTTGGTTATATTGCAGTTTGGTGTTATCTGAGACAATAGACTGAAGTTATAGACTGACAATAGATTGAAGTATAGGAGACAATAGGTTGAAGTATGAGTCCTATTAGTCTTCGTCTATTCAATCATAATAGGAAATACAATCATTATACTAAATTTCCCCAAGATACAATCAGTGAACCAAAATATATTAAATATATACAGGTCTGCTGTAAGCCTCTTTTCCTAAAGGTTATCGTAAATTTATATTTACCCTCCAAGATTTAAAAAAAAAGGCCAGTTTGACTCGACTAGTGAAGTAGGTTGCAGGTCGATGCCCTCAGGTAAGCAACAAATCAAGGTGACAGCTTCTTCCTCTTCAGTCAGTATCTCTGGCGTCAAGTTCGGGGTTGCGTGGTTAGCATAAAATCCGCCCGATTATATAGGCAGGTAAATACTTAAGGAAAGCTTTCGGTTGGTTCCTGGCGGAGCAAGTTGATTGGTTTCCTCCGGTTTCGTCTTTTGCTCATACCGCCTAATTTTATTCAGTTTTTCGCCGCCATCTTGCGTGAACTGCGTGAACAGTATAATTTATTCTGTCTCAGAGACTGGTGAACGGTGATCGTTGATTGGTTGAAGCAAATCTGTATTTCGACATAGTGATTAACCAAGTAGTGGTTTACACTCGTTTCACGACAAATAGCACCTTCAACTGGTACCACCAACTAGTATGGCAAAAGAAGATAAATGAACACCATCTGAGTATTGAGTTTCATGACACATACTTATGTGCCCCCCCCCCTCCTTTCATTCCACCATTCCATCTATCTCATAACTTTTACCCTCGCTGAGAATTAATCTTAATCTCAGTGGGCGAAAAACTATCTTTACATTTAAAAGGAATAGTTTTATATTTAACTTAAGTTGAAGATGTTAACAATATAGTTTGAATATGTTTACATTTACATCGGGTGAAAAGGTTGTAAACTTTCATTACAGTTAGAGTGAATATGTTTTACATTTACACAGGTTGAAAAGGTTGAAACTTTCATTACATTTAGAGTGAATATGTTTTTCATTTACACTGGTTGAAAAGGTTGAAACTTTCATTACATTTATAGTGAATATGTTTTACATTTACACTGGTTGAAAAGGTTAATAATATAACAAGTATGTACATCATTTCTTTCCTCATTCCCTCCCTGCTCCATATATGAACTTGAGACTAACTCTGCTTTTGGTTCTTTACAAGAAACTCGCAATAAAGCTGTCACCAGCCCTGGCAGTGGTGGTTCATGAAATCGTCATTCTATATGCAGAGGTTGCCGGCGTCAAATGACTTGGACATCCACTACAATTTTCACATATTAATATTCACGTCAATATATACATATTAGTTCACATGTTAATAATGCAAAATATAGAGTTTAAAATGTATAACTTACGCCAATCTTTAGGTTCACAGACTGCTGGCTCAGAGAAATAGTTTAAGGCAGCTTGACAATGCCATTTACACGTGATCTGGGATGTTGTTATTTTAGCAATAAGTTCCCACTTTTGACTCTGTGTTACAGTTTCCGCAGATTCCGGTTTTCCTCGTTAATAATGGTAGCGTTTTCCTGGGCTCTTAAGTCCTCAAGAATTTCAAACAAGTCCGGTCCGGTAAATGAAATCTGCTGCTATTCTTAACTCTGGCAAGGTCTGGTTGTCTTCTTGGCACGAGTGAATTTCCAGTGTTTTAACCTGGCTAAAGTGTCAAGTTATATTGCCTGTCTTCCCCCGCATTTGTTTGTTACAATGTTAAGCAGGGCTTCAATCGGAAGGGGTGTTGTGCCTTCATTTCGAATGTCTGCCAATCGTTTCAAACAGGCGTGTTTTCTGGGGTAATTCAAATTATTTCCACATGGAAATTTCTGCGCGTCACTGTGGAACAAGCATTAACAACAGAATGAATAAAGCGACAACAGCCTTTGCTAGTCTTAACAACATTTGGAAGTCTTCCCATTACAGCACAAATGACCAAATTGAGACTGTATGAGAGCTGTGTACTTTCTGTGTTTCTCTATGGTGCGGAATGCTGGTAAGTAACAAAGAAAGAAATGTCGAAACTGTCCTACTTCTACACAATCTGCCTAAGGAAAATTCTCCGAATCTTTTTGCCGAATACCATCAGCAACCAAGAACTACTTATTCGGAGTAACCAGGAGGACATGCAATTCATCATAGCTGGCAGACGCTGGAGTTGGGTTGGTCACGTCCTCAGAAGGGACCCTGATACTATCACAAGAACAGCCAAGCTATGGACCCCCCAGGAAAAGCGAGAGGCCGACCAAAAACTTGGCGGAGAACTGTGGAAGCCGAGATGCAAAGAATGAACCAGAGTTGGGGTACTGTACGAAGGATGGCCGTCGACCGAGCAAACTGGAATCAATTTGTTGCTGCCCTACAAGACGCCACCAGGCGCGATGGTCACTGACTGCTTTGACGGTTGGCGACTATGGATCAAAGAAGAAGAAGACTGCAAAGGTCATGTCTCCCAAATATCGAATGAAAACATCCGATCCTCTCTCGGCAATGTTTTCTCAAATACAACATCTTACTGTTATTAAAAGTAATGTCTTTGTAACAAGGTGTACCGGAAACGATTATGTCATTCTTGTCTCTCCAGAAATGTGTGGCGCAGGCGAGTAATCTAACCACCCGCCACTTGCGCAATCAGAATTCTTGGTTTACCCATCTGGTCGAGGAAGTCACATCAGCCTTATCAGCGATTAAACAAATTGACCAGTTGGCTCAAATACACTGACCACTTGGCGCGGATACACTGACCACTTGGCGCGGGTACAATGACCACTTGGATCGAGTACACTGACCATCTGGCACGAGAGGCAGGAGGACGTTCCTATCAGAGAAAATGAAGGCTTATACAATAGCACAAAATAACTATAGGGGAAAAAACAATAACATGGCTTTATAAAAGAAATTACTTGGTTGAGTTTGGGAGAGAGAAGAAATACCAGCAGACTGAAAGGAATGAATCAGGTCAAGTCGCCAAAGAGAGGAGATTTGCGTGAGTGCATAAATTAATTTATTCATTACACTTCGGCTCTCCAATGAACATACGTCTTCACCAAACGTCTGCTAAGTCTTCCTGTCACGTGAAATCAGTTCAAGGTCTTTTCACCTCTTCCTCATCATTTTCATTTCTAACTCCTGTTCTCTGTGTGTTGTCTACCTCTGCTTCTCTTAACCTGGTGATTCCAAAACAAGGACTGTCTGGTCATACTATCAACAGGTTTTCTCAGTGTGTGTTCTATCTATCACCAGCGTCTTCTTCCCATTTCTTATTCCACTGACAAATGTCTGGTTCTAGTCATCAGTTCCACATTGGTGATCTTGTCGTACCATCTCAATTCCTTAAATTTGTCACCTTCTGCATTTGTTAAAGTGTCTGCAACACTCTCGATTCATCTTCTCCTGGAATGGTGCCTCCTTCACGCCTCAAGGTCTGACTGTCGTATGTATTGTATAACTGATTTTCTGCACTATCCATTACTTTTTCCAGATACCATATACTGGTTTGCACCTTATAGTATTCATATATAACACTTGTTTCTACATGTACTTCATTAATACTGAACACTGATTTGTAACGGTAAAAGATTCCCAATTTAACACTGATTTGTAACTGTAAATGATTCTCACGTGTAACACTGGGTTACGGCGGCACACCATCCGCACTCAGCACTGATTTAGATTAGAACAACATAAACAATTAACATTGGGTTTAAAGCATTCCAAGATTCAAAACCAACACCGCTGGCGTACGCCGTTACTATATTCACATTTACTGGTGTGACATAATTTGTGCGCTCGCTTCTCCTCTCCGGCAGTATTGAACTACAATTTTTGTGCGTACTGAATTATGAGCATTATTCAATTGTTAGCACATTCTAATTCCGACAGGTAATTGGTATTTTTCGTGTCAATGTTTACACTCTTTCCATTCGTGTCGTGTTTGTTTACCTGAGAGCTGCTACCCGTCAGCCCAGCTTGGCTGGTGAGGTCATTTTAACATATTTTTTATGCTGTGAATTTGACGTGTTTATACTTGCTAGTGGTGTTAAAGATTCATACTAGGCTGGCAACCTCAGCATGTGAAAAGGATACATTCATGAACCACCACAGCAAGCGCTGGTGATTGCTTCATGCTAGTTCTCAAGGACGAACCAAAAGCAGAATTAACCCCAGACTCCGAATGGAGCTGGGAGTGAGTGATGATTACATCAACCTGTGCATAGGTGTATATTATCATTTTGTTAATGTATGTAAACTTAATATGTTCCTTCAGGCACAAGCCACTACCGCTGTCCAGTCAAAAAGTTTTTCCTTAAATTAAACTGACACACTGGTGATTTTTCATCACATGCCCTGAGTGATATGATATGTGCTCCGGGAGAGTTAAAAAATCTGAGAAAAGAAACGGCTGACGGACAGCGGGAAAAGGCACTTGATTAACATCAGGAAAACAAATATTTAGCAGTGGAATTTGTTCTTTTATTCCCTCTAAAGTTTGTGGTACCAGTACGAGGCGACCGACTATTTGTCGTATGACCCGAGAGACCATTTGCTGTACTCTAAGTTTGTGGATCGAAACTTGAGATCGACACCTGAAGATTCTTGTCTTGACCAGGAGCGGTTACTTCCTGAACTGATCTGGAAACATGCCCCTCACCGCAGAGACGAATCTACGGAAAAGCAGCATCGGCACTTCAACATTTTGGCAAGTCCCATTTTTAACAGGCCAAAACCAAAGAACCGTATTCCAGTCCTGAAACCCAGTGTCAATGATGAAACTTAATTTTCATAATCACCAGTCATATTTATTAACATTTGTTTCATAGTAATTGATCATTAAATTTGTATAAGTTGATTTTGACAAAGTCATAGTTGAATTAATTAATACAGAGCGAACTGCATACGTGTGAATACGGATTTTACGTTTATCTACATCTGAAGAGCCATTAAGAACAATAATAATAAGAAGAATTTCGCAGAATTAAGTCTGCTGGGGGCTTGAACGAGCTAAAGCATACAATATACATCTTCACAAAAAGGGGGCGGGTCAGATAAAAAATTAACGTGCTCAGACTAATTCAGCTTTGTTCTTGACTTCTGAAATATCTTGTGAACTCCCTCGAGGTAGAAGCCTCATTATCCTTCTATCTACAACTCTGCCAAGAGTAATCTTGTGCGAAGGTAGACACCTTTGAAGACCCACATTAGATAATCTAGGTTTGGGCACTGTTGGACCACTACTGCACAGCATGGGGAGGCAACCCGTGACAACTGGAAAGAAGGAAATCCAATTACTAAGAAGATGATTAGGGAATTAATTATGGAAGGTAATAATTTTGATAACAATTTTGGAACTAAATATAACTTAACTTACCACAAGAACACGGTAACATGGATTCCAACTATCTAATGAAAAAATGAAACTAAGTACTCCGAATCTGAACTTTCTCTTATAAAAGATATAACACTTTTTATCTAGTAAAAGTGACTTTTACAATCAAATGTTTTTTGCTTTTTTTTTTTAACAACGGCGTCAGGATCAATAAAGTATTTCTTTTCCATAAAGCATCGATCTACTGGTTGTAGGCAAAGCTGAATATAAATTGAAATGTACAGCAAAACGGCATGACGCCTCAGAGTTCGAAATAAAGTCTTGGAGAAATCGACTCAAGATATACCAGATCTTGTCGAAAAACTATCAAGAGCTAGCCCGAAAGAGCAGTAAGGTGACAAGAGAAGAAAGAAGAATTATGTAATAGACAAGTGGTGCAGAAAGAAGAGATACATGAGTGTCGTGCTTAGATAGGTTTTAAAGTTATGTAAGGTCCCGCCTGAGTATAGGAGATGGTGATAGTACGTGAGAAGTGTAAGAAATAGAGTGTCACTAGTGAATAGTTCAAGGAAAAGATCTGTCTCTGGACTGAGTAGTTTCTCTAGTCCAGCCTATCTATACGACTATAGTTTCGTATAAGACAACCTTTCACTTCCCTATACTGAGAAATAAAGACAGGTGTACATAAATTTCGTCGATTTTGAAAAGGCTTTTGACAGTATACATAGGGACAGTTTATGGAAAATACTGAGGGCTTATGGAATTTGGAGCTGCATAGTGTCAATCATAAAAAGCCTCTATGCCAACCTTACGTGTAGCTTTGGGCAGAGCAACCTAATCTTTGAGGTGAAGACAGGAGTACGACAGGGATGCCCCTTATCAACCACTTTATTTTTTAACAGTCATAGACTGTGTGATGCGCCAGACAACAGAGGGCAGTCCAAGAGGAATAAGATGGACTACATTTTCTACATTAGAAGATCTGGAATATGCAGATGACATTGCACTACTAGCACATTCACATCAACACATCCAGGAAAAAACGGATAGACTTAATAAGTATAGCCAGCAGGTGGGCTTGAACATCAATCTAAAGAAGTCAGAGGTCATGACGCTCAATGTGAGCAACGCTGAGCCCATATCAGTAAGGAATCAGCAACTGGAACAGACAGACACCTTCACATACCTAGGATGCAAAGTAACACCAGACGGCGGAGCAAGCAAAGACATCAACAACAGAATGAACAAAGCAAGAACAGCCTTTTTAGTCTAAACAACATCTGGAAGTCCTCTCAGTACAGCACAAGCACAAAATTAAGATTATATCAGAGCTGTGTGCTTTCTGTGCTTCTCTATGGTGCGGAATGCTGGAGAGTTTCAGAGAAGGAAATGTCGAAATTGTCCTCTTTTCACACAACATGCCTAAGAAAAATTCACCGAATCTTTTGGCCGAATACCGTCACCAACCAAGATCTGCTTACTTGGAGCAAGCAAGAGGACATGCACACCATCATAGCTGGCAGACGCTGTAGCTGGGTTGGCCATGTCCTCAGAAGAGACCCCATGCCATCACAAAAACAGCTATGCTACGGACCCCTGAAGGAAAACGAAAGAGAGGCAGACCAAAAACAACTTGGCGGAGGACTGTGGAGGCTGAGATGCAAAGAATGAACCAGAAATGGGGCACTGTACGAAGGATGGCCACCGACCGAGCAAAGTGGAATCAATTTATTGTTGCCCTACAAGACGCCACCAGGCGTGATGGCCACTGACTGCTTTGACGGTCGGCGGCTAAAGATCAAAGAAGAAGAAGAATATTGAGAAATATAAGTTACCTAAACACTCACACAGCTATGTGACAACAAGACACAAACGTAAAAACAAAATATGGTAAATTTGGGTATGGGTCTGACCAACAAACACAGATTAGTTCTTTTGTTGTTTATTATCATTAAACTTTACAACATCTAATATCTAAAAGAGAAAGATCAAATACATCAGAATTACATGCATAAAAAAATAACAGAATACCTATGCCCTCCCCTCACTGAGAAGAAAAGAACCCAACAAGTTAATAACCCCAAAGGTTAAAGGTTAGCACTAGGTTACAGTATAGACAGTAAAGAAAGAACACAGTTCGAACTAAACGTTATCCAATAAAATTAAACAATAGTCAAAACAGAGTGCATATGATACAGTGTTTCCTGTACTAAAGAAAATGTTTCACTCTCTCTCTCTCTCTGTCATTCGTGGCCACACAATCTCGCTTCTTACCCTATTCTTGGTGAAACAATCCGTTGGATGTATAATCCCTGAATATGTAATTAAGGTCCGGAGTATTTATCGTCCCAATTGGGCCCCAGTCCCTTCTTTCAATAATTAAATTTTATAAGGGGAACGCCTAATTTGGTGGTTTATTTTCCTGGATAAATCCTGTCACCTTGGATAGTTAATGTCGAGACTCTCTGAGATCTGGTGTTCACAGTAAACAGTAGGAAAACATCTTATTGCTAAAAAACGTAATTATTGTTACTTGATGATGATGATATATCCTATCGGATGGCTCTGGTGAGTGCCGATTCTGAAATAGCGTAACTCTTCTGTATACAAATCCACTTGGATACGACGATCAGAAGTCGGGAGAACTGTTATTGGTATTACTCCACGATGGGCTGATAAAATTGAATATATATATATATATATATATATATATATATATATATATATATATATATATATATATATATATATATTTATATATATATATATATATATATATATATATATATATATATATTATAGCTGTCAAAGAACGCAACAAACGTCAAAACGGAACACAGAGACACATGTTAGATTCCTACATGTGTGACTTTTTGTGGCGACATCGGAATAAAGTTCGTCAGTCAGACCCGTTCGACAGTATCCTGCATGACATTACAGAATTTTGGCCTCCTCTTTAAATTGTGCTGCTTCGAACGAACATGTGTATGTCCTGATATGTGCATAGCTTCAGCGATCCTTGGTGATCTGTTCCCCTCACGGTCCTTTTTAGGGCCCAGAAAACCCACAAAACTGCACCACGGTCCTGTTTAGGGCCCACAAAACTGTACCCTGACAAGAAATCGCTACGCACTGATCCTTTATTTCTTTTCGCCGCTGGGTGGGGAGGGCTGGGCGGAGAGGGCTGGGTGGGGAGGGGTACCCTCGCTACGCACTGATCCTTGTCAAATGCTGACACAATTATCCTGCCACCCCTGCTTGCGAAATGCATAATAGACTAACCCTGCGCAGGCAAATGTACGGAAGCCGGTATGGTCATTGAATTTCAGAATGGGTGATAAAAGACACAAGTACCCGAATTACCACTCATGCATTGAGACTGATTAATTACTTTAAAAAAAATAAATAAGTAATAATGTAAACTTGGTACTTGATTTAAAAAAACATGTTTTTTTTTTTTAAATATAAAAATTTGATATTTTAATAGAAAATTACATTTCTAATTAAAATAATTCCAGTGTTGCCCACATTTAAATAACACTAATGTGTTCTTCATTTGTTACAGACCAAGCTGATCTGTCAAAATATCGATGTCCAATTAAATATTGTATTTTGTTTCATTAAAAAATTAGATTTATTTCCCTCGATTTAAATTAACCATGAAAATGTTTGGAATTTTTTTTTTTTTTTTTTTTATTAAAAAAAAATTAAAAACTGGAGCAGCGGAGCAGTTACAATTGAATGTGTTCCGGCTCCACTCCAGGTAAAAACCTGCTGCTCCACTACTCCGAGCTCCAGCTCCGCTCCCGGTAAAAACTTGCTGCTCCACTACTCCGAGCTCCAGCTCCGCTCCAGGTAAAAACCTGCTGCTCCACTACTCCGAGCTCCAGCTCCGCTCCAGGTAAAAACCTGCTGCTCCACTACTCCGAGCTCCAGCTCCGCTCCAGGTAAAAACCTGCTGCTCCACTACTCCAAGCTCTAGCTCCGCTCCAGGTAAAAACCTGCTGCTCCACTACTCCAAGCTCCAGCTCCGCTCCAGGTAAAAACTTGATACTCCACAACTCCAAGCTCCAGCTCCGCTCCAGGTAAAAACGTGCTGCTCCACTACTCCGAGCTCCAGCTCCGCTCCAAAGCCCTGGATATATCCTACAAGTCCTTTTGAGCTATCAACGTTCTAAATGTTGGCCGTCCTTTTCACAGCGTCACCATCCTAGCTGTATAGACACTTCTAATCCTTTTCAGGACCTAGTAGCTATCGACGCTCTAAGTCAGGGGTCGGCAACCCAGAACCTTTTGGGATCTACTATAGTTGTCGTAAAATTAACAGTGATACAACGTTAAAATACCTCCAAAGATAACATGTAAGGATAAAAACATAATGCGTAAGTTACTAGAAGGCATGATCGCCCACGCCGCGGGTCATCACCCGCCATGGAAATTAAATTGCTAGAACGGTTACCATTTGAACGGGATGAGAACGGCGGATCAAAAAGGAAAAAATATGACTGAAAAATTGCGTGAAACTAGCAAGGCTAAAAAGATGCAATTGGGGGTGGGGGAGAAACGGAGGAAAAGTCACGTCCCCAAGTTGACACAAGGTAACGAAATCGACAAAAGGGACCATAGTTATTATACGCAACAGTCATTTTTTGGACGCTTTTGCGATATTTTGTCCTTTATTTGAATGCAGCGGCACACGTTTCACAGAAGATTCTAGAAAATATTTCGAAAAAAACAACTAACCTTGAAAAGTAACTTTTTCTTAATAATGATGTTAGGAATATAAAACCTAGCTGGCCGGATGGCCCATTTTGAGCAGTGAAATAATATGCTTTCAATTATACAGTCGGATAGATAATAAGAAAGATATTGACAAAAGACTGTGTTGTTCATATCGACGAACGACTGCATTGAAACAATAATGTCACTAATTTTCAAAAAAGTGTAGCCTTGAAGACGCCAGTCCTAAAATCTAGTTAGAATGAAAGAGAGGGACATTGGTGGGAGCTGTGGCTAAAAATAACTTTAAAGACAAAATTTGTAGAGGGGACGGATAGGTTGGTTCAAAAACCAAGTACGTTTTTTTGTGAAAACGCAAGTAGAGACGGACGGACTAACAGATAAAAATCCATACTTGACTGAAGCATGACTGAATGACTTTAGTGTAGGAAATTTGAATTTGAAAAAACACAAGGCATTGATTGGCCACAGACAATCATATTATCAGCGCTCAGACGCGCTTTTTTTGCCATTCCTCAATAGTTGTCCAGTGATAGACACAGTAAATTTTAAGTGTGGTGATTTCCAATGAAGTAAATTGAAATAAGTTCAGGGACGCCATACTATAGCCAGCAGCTCAGCTGAGTTTTGCTAGCATTTCTGTGTTCTTTATTCATAATCTGGTAAGATTGAAATTATTTCTTTGTATATTTTAAATACTGTTTAATGTTTCGAGTGATTTGATACTGCCATATCGAAATCTAGCCTTACAACAAGTAAGGATTTGCTCTAGACCCCCCGCCCTAGTTCAGGGTCTAGGGACAAACAATATATATAAACTCCAGCAAGGATTAGGAAGGGGTGATTAAGTGTTGAGAACAGTGAAACATATCACCTATCCTATTTTATGGCAGGAAGATAATAAACATATTTCGGAATGTGTAGTCTGGGAGAACTTATCCTATGTGAAACCAACTTGGTAAGATGTGCTGTATGGTCAGAGAGATCTGACCCGTCTATATGGTGTTGTTGTTGTGTGGTGTTGTGTCCAGAATTAATTTAGAGGATGGAATTCTGACACATAACTAATACTTTGATTGCAGAGCTGTGAGTTTTTTTATTTGGCACCAATGTGGTGTCAAATGTGTTGAATATTACAAGAGGGACCCGTGCAGTAACATTGTGTCAGAGCAGCCTATTATAGCCCCAAGCACGGAGAGGTGGGGCCATCTGACTTCTGATATTGCCCCCAAGCACGGAGAGGTGGGGCCACCAGACTCTTGATATTTACCCCCAAGCACGGAGAGGCGGGGCCACCAGATTCCAGCACCAGAACTACTCTTTCAAAGTTACGTAAGCAGGCTGGTCTGCTGGATTTACACCAACTTCATAGACATATGCACCCAAAGTGAATTACTACTAAAACATCCCATTTCCTTCCATCATTAATGGACAATGTTTGGTAGGCATAGACAGGGAGGGATGAAGCCACCCCAACAGCACATCTATTCATCGTTCTCCCAGGGAAAATAAAATTATGAACTGTAGAAATATTAACTAATCGTGAAAATTGTATACGTACACACCTTTTATTTATCATGCCATTTATTCATGCCATTCACTCATAAATTTCAAAATCTTTCATATGTTCTGGCCAAAATAAAACCTTGGTTCAGAACAAATAAATTTAAAAAAGATTTACTTTCTAAAATTTCACCAGCTGAATTTAGTTCATTGTGTTCTAAATTTTATTGATAATATTATATTATTTAATATCTCTGTGTGTGTGTGTTTGTATATGTCAATACAACACATTACATTCAGTACCCTAGATTTTAACGTAGCCACATTCATTAGAAAAAAAGAAATGTGTGAGGTCGTATAGTGGTAGCAAGAAGGGTCTTCTGTACATTCACAGCTACATTTATTTCAGGAGCCTTCACAGCTGACCTCACGCATCACACTAGGTGATAACACAACCATACAAATACCATCAAAATCCACTACAATAGTAATACTAAGCGCATGTCCACGGGAGGGGTTTAGTAATCTTGCCTGAAATGTCCCTAGTTTATCAAGTCTCTCATTCCCCCTTCCACCCCCCCCCCCCCCCAAAGATCTATAAAATCGTTCACTGAAATCTACTGTCGTAAATTTATTTTGACAGAAAAGTCTTGGAAATAGTGGTCCCGTTTAGAGTGAAGAATGATGGTGAAGGCTCGGTGATAATAAGGGTTAGAAAGTAAATAGCTGCTTCACATAGTGCTGGGGAGAGTAAGGACAGACTCTTTTACGACAATCTGTTTCTCTCAATCTACTCCTTAAACTCTCCTGTCTAACCAATTATTTGCCAGTTTCCAAACACACATGCGCTCACACCAATTTGGTGCTTCAAACACACGGACGTTACGTAAATACAACTATGTTAAACAAATATGGGTAATTTGTGCTTGGGCCTTCCAGTACTAACAGTTTTATTATGTTTATTTATCATTAAAATCAGTCACAACGTGTATCATTTGTTACAGAAAAAAAATCATAGGTACAGAAATACAAGTAACAAGGTGGGGGAGGGGGGCGGGGGTATGAAGATTGGTATCTAATATGCCCTTCCCACTTGTAACAGACAAAGATAAACCCAGTCCAAAGATAGGTAGTTATCAGAAAATTAGAAAATGTAACCCAACAGTAAATTTAATTACTCTGAAAAAAAGAGGTGTTACAGTACTAGGTATGGGTGGTAGAAAAAGTCCTGTTATTCTCAGTTGTTTTCCCTTTTACTAAGCAAATGTAAGGGGGTGGGGAATAAACAGAGTTATAAAATCCCACTTAAAGGAACAATACAGAGAATAGAGTTAAAGTATTTACCAGGTAGGCAAATTAAAAATGGTTGCAAAATAAATCTCCTGTCATTCATGCGCGCTCGTGATGGCCAACACTCATACGCTCACGCACACTTACCGATCGTAGAATCTGGCACTCCATAGAAATTACCAAAAAAATCAATTAAACACTCGACATAGGTAGTGTCTTTTTCTTCCGTGTCCAACCCCAGATTATTAGGTTTATGCGTTAGTACAGTCCCGAAATCGCTGGAAGGTGAAGCCTGAATGTACTTTGTTTTTGTTATGTTAAAAGGAAGGTTCTATGGGATGGCACAGTCTTAGATACATGTGGTGAATATGGCGTGGTCTCATTGGTTTCGCCGCTGATGGTAATACTTCTTAATGCGTGAAGATAACAACTGACCATTGAGGTATGGTTTGCTTCAAGGGTTTTAAAATCCAGTGAAGAAAATATGCACAGTCAGTGTTCAGAATATTTTCTATTTTCTTTCGCAGTAGAGCAATAAGATAATATAAATAGATCTGGCAATGTTCTTCTCCAGTTTAATCTTAATTTAATTGATGCTGTGTTAGATTGTTCTTTGGGGTTGCTTTCTTTCTTGCAAAAAACTTTAGATAGCGGAATCCCAACAGAGGATCGCCACAAAGATTAAAATTTAACCAGTCTCATCAAATTCTGGAGGGTTTTAAGAACCTAGTCTGGAGGACTCTAATACAATGTTTTTGCTGGGACGCAAAGGTTATGATAACCCTATATTAAAGATAGAAAACATGTAATCATACCGAAAAATCAAATAACATTCTAAAGCGCGATAAATTTACCGTTAAGACTATTATATACACTCGCGTATTTAATTATATATATTAAGAAAACACTTTGCGAGTCTAATGGTTAAAACACACATCTATATATAGGACTTAACTTAATTAAATTAGTTATAAATTCCTTCGCGACTTTTAAAAGTTAATTTTAAGCGTTTAAGCATCTATTATCTTTGGAAATAATGTAATACATATCTCATTAAATTTTCAACTGGAAGCTTGTGAGATAGGTTTAATTTAATAGATTTAAATCAACACAAAATCCAGGGAGCCGCGCTAGCGTAGTGGTTACCACACCGCTCTGGCGACCGGGTGATCCAGGATCAAACCCGGGCGACGGCATTTGAGGATTTTTCGTCGACCGGGATTTGGACTGGATTAACTCGAGACCTGGTGAGGACATTTGAAGGAGTGTCGTCGACCAGGGATTGGCGGCTCTTGAGCCGACCCAGCTCTAATGGGTACCTCCGAAATCGGCGAGTATCTGCCTGAATGGCGAGGGACACCTGTCTCTGTACAAGAAAAAAAGGATACTCACGTAAAATCAATGTCACGTTAGACATTAATAATAACCTGAGATTTCGCCTCGAGTATTAGCGGGCGTACGAAAAAAAAAAAACACACACACAAAATCCAGTGAACTAAAAATGAATGAACTAGACCACTGATCACTAGAAACTAATATATATTATACCGTTTAGCACAGAATAGAATTCACTGCTATATATCCACAATTCCAGGGGAAATCTAACAAAATTTGGCTTTAGCTAGTGCTTCTATAAATCTCTGGCAAACGAGTGATAAAATGGCATTCTACACGGTTTCTATATATATGAAATGGAATGACAGATCGGGGGGACATGTTAGAATCTAACACCTTTCTTGAAGTCAGGGTAAAATCGAGATTCTAGCCGCCCGCCGTTTCCCCCGTTCGTCTCAGGCTTTCGAGCGTTCTCTGATTGACACAGAGATGTGAACTGTCTGCAAGAAGCTTGCTTCGTCCACTCTGGTTCACGCTGCCGTGTTATCTAGCAGCAGAAAACTTCATCGTCCGTTCTGAGATCCCTTAGATCTCATGTTTGATCCGGCAGGCTAACGAAAAGGTACGTTGCTGATCGCTCTGGAAACAGGAGTGGGCATTGATAAACTCCCATTAAAGGCCATGATCTCTAAAATGGGAAGTAGCGTCAATATTAAATTATCCAACGTTGTTGACAATATGGAAATGCGCATCTAGAAACTATTGTGCATTGTTATGAGCCCAGGTGGAGAGAATTCCCGATTGATGAAAAGTTACACCTATTCAGGGAATGTATTGAAATTGATACGATCTCTTAAAATGCACGGAAGATAGCAGTCTACATATTAATTATCCAACGTGTTGACAATCCACGTGGAAATGCTGCATTGCTAATGAGCCCACGTTTCTATTGTGCATTGTTAATGAGCCCAGGTGGAGAGAATTCCCCGTTGATGAAAAGTTACACCAATATTCAGGGGTATTGATGTTATACGAGGGTCCTATCATCCAACACTTTCAGGGACAGCTGAGTTGTCCGTCACATCTACCTGTAGACCGGGATCGACCCACGCTCTTAATTTTAGCAGTCCTTTACAGGACTTACTGGCTATCAACGCTCTAAGTGTTGGCGGTCCTTTTCACGCCACTGCTAGTCCTTGTCAGGGCCTGAAATGTATCAACACTAAGTCCTTTTCAGGGCTTGCTATTTGTGACGTATAATGGAAATAGAGCCTACAGTAATCTGACAGTCTTTGTAATCCCGTTGACGATCTATGATTTGCTAGCAAAACCATGCATTTTTCTGCCTGTCTTACTCACATACGCTTATCTTTCATCCACGCCTCTTGGGGTCCAAATGGGGCAGTGATGCGCAATACAAGACTCAACATGTCTCTTAGCCTCTCCTGCCCAAGTCTACCTCACCTACTCGTGGTGGACCCCGTTATACCCAGTAATCTTGCCGAAGGTTGGGTATCAACCCCAGCGGGAGGCAAGATGGGACAGCAAACGAGGTAAAGGCAAAATCAAATCCCCCAGCCAGAGGGGGAGGCATGAGCACACTCTGCCTTAAGAAACAGGTGCTGAAGTCAGATGTACCAGGCCAGGAGGCGCACCAGCAACCATGGTACCATGCAACCCGCTTTGGTTTAATATGTCTACACAACAGATGTCAAAAAATTATCGTTATGGTGCTCGCCCTGTGAAGTCCCTCCAGGCAGGAGCAGTGCCGGATTCTGAGCCTCGACAGAATCCACCCTCAGCTACTGGAGGTCTCCTTAGTCCGCCAAATGGAGCCAGGAGGCGGAAGGAGAAAGTAACTGGCCAACCAGATAAGACGACGGCCCCTCTGAATGTCATGCATTGGAATGCAGAGGGAGTCAACAACAAAAAGACTGAACTAGAGAATACCCTATTTCGGAAAGAAATTAGCATATGCTGCATACAAGAAACTCACCTACAGGAAGGAAAACATTTTAAGATACGGGGCTATCAATGCTTCAGAGTTGACAGAAAAGATCGGAAGAAGGGTGGCATACTAACACTGATAAGGAATAACCTCAACGCTATAGAATCCAAGACATATAAAGAAGGTGCAGAATACCAAGTAATCCATCTAAAACATAACACTCTGGAACTGGATCTCCTAAACTTCTACTGCCCCAATGACATACCACTGAACATGACTAGCATAGATGTCCCCATTGGCAACTTCATAGCGGTGGGAGACTTCAACAGCCATTCCCAAAGCTGGGGATACAACCAGCTAGATAGAAGGGGCGAAGAGATAGAAAACTGGCAAGACGACAATAACCTAACCCTTCTAAACAACCCTAATGATCCTCCAACCTTTTACTCCAGAAGATGGCATAGCACCTCTACTCCAGACCTGGCATTCTGCACACCTGATTTGGCTGGGATAGTGGAAAGGGAAATAGGAGAACAACTCGGTGGAAGTGATCATCGTCCTGTATTCATCAAAATTAATAGAACAATTAATACAAGTCCAAGTCAGCCAAGATGGAATTATAAAAAAGCAAATTGGTCCATTTATCAACACAGAGCAAATCTGCTTACAAAAGATATTAAGGTACTAGACAGAGACATTAACAGAGTCATCTGGGATTTTAATAATGGAGTACTCAAGGCAGCAAAGGAGACAATACCGAGAGGAGCGAGGAAGAACTATGTACCATATTGGTCCAACACACTACAAAAACCTACATGAAGATATGAATGAAGCAAGGCACACTGCAGAGGTACAACCCATCCCAACAGAACCATATCATGCTACAAAAGGCAAAAGCAAAATTCATTAAAGGAAAGCTAGAAGCCCAGAGGAGAAGCTGGAGGGAAAAAACATATAAACTAAACCTTGAAAAGGAAGGGAGAAAGTTGTGGAAACTCACTAAACAATTGAATGACGATAACAATTCTCAACGACAAACCATTACACTAGACGATGCAGGGAAACTATATACCGGCAAACAAGCAGCAGACATATTTGCGGAATCCTACAGAAATGAAAGTAACATCTCCGTCAATTTACGCAGACAACGAGACATTCGTCAAGAAATAATCCACACTAGAACTAATGGAAACAGTCCGGACGTTATGTCCAAACCTTTCAATATGGACGAGTTAAAAACAGCCGTGTGGAAACTTAAAGACAGGAAATCACCAGGCCCGGATGGTATAACCAACGAAATGCTAAAACACCTAGGATATACAGCAATGAGCAAACTGTTGCAAATATACAACTACAGTTGGATGACAGGCAGTGTGCCACAGATATGGAGAGAGGCGCTCATGTGTCCCATCATAAAGAAAGGAAAAGACAACAGGAAGGCCACCAGCTACAGACCAATAAGCCTAACAAGCTGTGTATGTAAGACAATGGAGAGGATGATCAACAGAAGATTGAAATGGTACTTGGAATCCGAGAAAATTTTAGTGCCAGAACAAGCAGGGTTTAGAGAGTGCAGCAGCACAGAAGACCAAATCACATACCTGTCACAGATCGTTGAAGATGCCTTCCAAGAAAAGAGAAAAGTCTTTACCCTATGGATAGATCTCCAAAAAGCTTTTGACAAAGTATGGAAAGACGGGTTAATAGTAAAACTGCAAAGGAACGGAATCAAGGGTAATATGAGAAAATGGATCCAGTCGTTCCTACACAATCGGAAAGCAAGAGTCACTATGGAAGGTCACAACAGCAAGAAAATCCTCCTAAAACATGGAGTTCCTCAAGGCTCAGTATTGTCTCCCACCCTGTTCCTTGTATTCATCAATGACCTCATCCACGATCTGCCACAAGGTGTGAGAGCTGCCCTATACGCTGACGACTTGGTGGTGTGGTGTGTAGAAGAACATCTAACTATCGCTAATAAGCGAATACAAAGGGCAGCAGACAACATAGCAGCATGGGCAGAGAAATGGATGGTGCAGATCAACGCTGAAAAATCATCAACAACACTTTTCACGCTCTCCAACAAAGACAAAGCAGGAGAGATACGACTTGGAAATATACATGTCCAAACAGATGAGGAACCGGTGTACTTGGGCATTACATTAGATAAGAGAATGACATGGAGGCACCACATCGAGAGAACAGAGGCTAAAGCGAGAAGAAAACTTTCCATACTGAGGAAAATAGCTGGATCAAGTTGGGGAGCTAACGAAACAACACTAAAGAAAGTGTATACAGGTGCAATAAGACCTATATTAGAGTACGGATCAGCAGCATGGTCTACAGCAGCCAAATCACACCTACAAGCCTTAGATAAAGTACAAAATCAAGCGCTTAGGTTGATCACGGGTGCCATGAAGACCACACCAATAAATGAAATGGAAAAAATCACAGGCATTCCACCTTTATTATACAGACGAGACACTAAGACCCTGATCCAAGCAGAAAAGTACAAGAACATGCCCGCACATCCAATGAAAAACTAGATTTGGAGATTTAGCCAGTGGGAGGTTGAAGAGAAGCAGTTTTGTGCATCGGTCCAAAAAACTAATTAGAACATACAAGGATGAACTACCAGACATCACTAAGGAAATAACTCCCACACTCCTCCCAACCCCATGGGAACAACATCAAAATTTCAGTATTAAGACCTCCATAACTACCACCTGCCCCATGGGAGAGCTAAATACTCTCCAAAGGAAAATAGCAGCATGTGACATGATTGAAGAACTATACCCCAGAGAAGCATGGATCCAAGTATATACTGATGGATCTGCAACCAGAGCAGTGAAGAACGGAGGCGCAGGAGTTTATGTGGTCTATCCAGACAAAGAAAATGAATCCACCTGTTCACCTACTGGAATATTCTGTTCAAACTATGCTGCTGAAGTACAGGCCATAAGCATTGCTGCAGGAATAATAAATAACACAATAAGCCAATGTCAGCAGGTTGTATTCCTTACCGATGCAATGTCAGTTCTGCAAGCCCTCAACAGTGATAAACTGCCAGAATTAAACAAAGTCCTATGCGAAGTAAATATCAAAAGAAGGGTAGTGCTACAGTGGATACCATCACACTGTGGCATACCAGGAAATGAGAGAGCAGATATGTTAGCAAAAGAGGGAGCAACACAGGAACAAAAAGAACAAACAATCACATTCCAGGAAAAGAAGACCCTTATCAAGGCCATCAGGAAAATTGATCAACAAAGAGACAACTATCAATATCTTGATCGAGCAAAACAGGTGATCCTGTTCCGTATGAGAACAGGACACAACAGACTGAACAGTCACTTATACAGACTGAGATTGGTCCCATCACCCCTATGTACGTGTGGACAGGCAGCACAGACAGCCGAACACATCCTGCAAGACTGCCACATGCTTAGTCAATTGCGAACTGAACATTGGCCCACAGAGACGCACATCCACACAAAGCTGTTTGGGAGTCTTGAAGAACTTTCAACCACAGCAACATACATCCAGAAAACCGGACTTCTTGTGTAGACATTTCTAAACAACAGCGAACGAGAAGAAGAAGAAGAAGAAGATCCACGCCTCTTTTCTTTGAACATAAGCAATCGAAGTGTTTACAAACTTTCATGACCTGTCCGTTATAACAGGTAGCGAATCAGGTTTGTTTACCTAGTCTCAGCACGCGAGCTTATCTGTCAATCATACGATACCTGACAGACCGCACGTGAATAACACAGAATCTTTTGAAGTTCGTACTCAGAAAAAGTCAAAAACCGCTGGGCTCTTTGATCTTCGGAAGCGGGCATTCGTACAGAGAAAATCTTAGAGAACCCCGTTACCCGAATGTCTTTTGATGACGATCGAAAGCGCTCGACAGAAGACGGGCGTAAGCCTTTATCTGGGAACTCTGTTTTGATTCTCCGTTACTCACACAATAGTGCGAAAAGTAACATCATCTATAGATCAGAGAAACATAATGATATATAAACTGTGTTTTCTTAAACCTATCAGTTGTCACTCAGAATTTTTGGATAGTCTAAGCACGCAGTTCTAGAACCATTTCGCTAAATGTGTTAATAGCATTCGTGGGGATTTTCATTCTGATTTTTTGGTAATAGAAATTAGTACTTACGTGTTTAAAAGTGTTAGCGTACCATTATAATTCACTTATATTTTCTAGCTGGTAAAACGAGTGAAATAAAATAACGCGTAGCTATTTCATACCAGATGTTCAGTTATAATGTTAATTTTCACCATACGCTTTCTCACACAAGAAGAAACGGTTTTAGTTGACTGATTTAAATGCTATGCGCGACTGATAGTGACAGAAAAGAATTCACGTTTTATTTCATTGTGCGTATTTATAAGTGCCTATTGTTTAATATCATATGAATAAACTATCAGACGCCGACCAATTTAATAGCTATTAACGACAGGCGATACTTTGTGTAAGTGCGCATATGGATAATTAAATAATAGTTAACATTGTACGCTGCCTGCCGGGGCGAGCAAGGGGCGCGGAGAGTTGCATAACTCCCTCCGACCTGAAAACTCAGCGCTAGCGACGAGCGATAGGGTAGGCTAAAGACACCGTGTGCCTTTTAAATTTAATCAGGACTGCAGGAGTGGATAAGAGATCGTCTTGTCCCCGTCTGTGTGCATACATGTAGCTATATAGAATAGTAGCATTTTCCCATAAATGTTTCTTATATATTCCTAGCAGACCTGATCAAGGGCGTCCAGCGGTCTTTTCTTTTACTGATTGGTTAATGTTGTCTTTTCTTGGCCTGTGCGTCACAATTTCATTGGTGAGCAAGTATTTGCCAACGATACATGAGAAACATTGTAACTTATAAAATTTAACTGGACTTACCAAACCCAGCAATATTTTTCAATTTTATCAGCCCACAGGGGTGTGAAAAAAATAACATTTATTCCCGACTTCTGACAGTAGCATTCAAGCGTAGCATCCAGAATTTACGCTGTTTCAGAATCGGCACTCTACCATAGACCCAGCCGATAGGATTATCATCATTTATCAATTGTAACATTTTTAGCAACCAGATGTTTCCCAATACGGGAAGTATTTTCCTCTTTTAACTGTGAACCCCAAGATCACGTTTCTACATCAACTATTGGCGGTGACATATTGTTCATCCAGGAAAAACCCACACCAGATTCGGCGTTCACCTCACTAGTCTTTATTTGTTAGTGGATATACTGGGGCCAATTTGGGAAATAAACCTGACATTCAGAAAAAATTGTAATTCCAAGGGATATCACCAAGAGTAGGTAAGAGTGATCGAGTGGCCACTGTATGAAAGAGAGAGTGAATATTTTTCTTTGTTACAGGGACTTTACCAAAACTGGATTTGCTTAAACTTGTTAACTTTACTGGGTAGCATATAGGATGAACCTGTTTACTTTACTGTCTACTCTGTAACATAGTGCTAACCTTTGGGTTATTAACTTTTTGGGTTTTTTTTTTTCTCCACAGGGGGAGGGCACCTTTATTCTGCTATTTTATTTGTTTGAACTTGAAGAAACGCCAATACAAGATGTAGAATCATACACATATCTTGGCAGTAATATAGATAAAGTTGGAGGGACAGACAGCGATATCAAAATAAGAATACAAAAAGCAAGAGGAGCTTTCATTGCATTGGGAAATATATGGAGATCAAGAGAAATAGGATCCAACACGTTACTTCCCTTGAACTCCGCGGATAAATACATTTTACTGCGATTTATTCGTTGTTTGGGTAATAATAGATTGTTCTTGCTTCAGAATATCTATGGCCTGAATTTATGTGTATTGTTTGTCTGAGTAGGACAAGTCTGTCTTATATCTGTATATCTTTACATATCTAAGTCGAACTATATGTTCTGTTGTCTCTAGAGAGGTCAAAGGCTATTCGGCGGATGTGTGGCTTGAGTGGTGTGATTTGGCTTCGTCCTGATAGGGACTGTGTGTGTTTTGCTATGTCGGCTTGATGCCTTGAAAAAGTGATCTCAGTGGTTTTGGGAAAAGTGATAGTCGTCTAGACCTATCGTGTATGCTTTACCCCAGTGTTTATTCATCTTGCCAAGGAATGGCAGTTTCATATTCCCTCTACCAAGGTAATCAAAGATACTCTTATGAACTCTCGATCGAAGCCACCATTGTCGATAATTACGATTTGAATGTTTAAGAGAATATATTTGACTCGATGAAAAACGACTTCGATTCCTAGCAGCACTATATTCTGTAGAATGCAGTCTATTGTTCATGACCAAATCTACAGAGCAACGAAATGTTGTATGAATGACTAACTTTAGAACAGATTCATTATCTGTATTCAAACGTGAGTGACAGTTCACGAGTGGAGCCATCTTGGAACCAAAACATGTAGGACTTTCAAGAAGAGAAAAGGGATGCCCGTATTATCGCTTGATCAGTCCAGAGATCACTGCTACACATGAGAACCCATTGTTAGCGGTTCAATATTATTATATGGAAAAATATGTGCTGAACATTATGTTGAAGAATCGTTGCTAAACGAGATTAGGTTTAGAAGTCATCTGAAATATTGTTTACAAGCTGACGTGCTCAGTCAGTGACGTCAGATGATATATGTATGGGCGATACTGAGTGCTTGGCTATTGACAGTCCATTATACCATTATTCTACATGAGTGCCCATGTAACATTGCAAGACCATTTGTCCACTGTACTATGATGTATTATGGCAACCTGTGATTTGTCACTATCTGTGCTGTCGAGTGTGTACGTCCAATTAAACTTTAGAAAAGGTACACAGTCGTTGGTGTCGATGACTTCCGGTCATACATGAGTGTGAGAAGAGAACATTTGTCAACAACACGAACCCTTATCATCATTCGCACATTATACACTCCATCCATGTCTACACAACACTGCGTAGGTCAAGTTGACATTCCATACACTACAGTGGGGCAGGCAACACCATAGGGATCTTGTCAACTGATGATGATAGACGCCTGTCTTCCCGCCTAGGAGTGTTCTGGTGTACTTTATCAACATATATTATATCCAACTAAATATCAAATTTATCAACTTTATCAACTGGTGGACCAGCTTTCTGGGTTTGACCTCGCAGAAATTCAGAAGTCAACAGATTACCGATACCAGACCGTTTCCTGTGGCTGATACGACACACTTGCAGTATTGGTTTGCTCTTTGTCAACGCTTCGTCACGTGACCTGTCAAGTGAATGCAGTATGTAGGTCAGCGTTGTTGACATTTTTTACATTAGACATTATAGAGTTTCACAGAACAGTTGGATCAATTCTTGTCAGTGTTAACAGAAAGACAGTATTTGTGAACTAAGAAGTCCTGGTTTCATCGATGGATCTTCTTGTTTGCCATATATGAACTTTAATATTTAAGGCCAGAATGTTTAATTGAATAAAGTGGCAGTTTGTTTGTTTTCATGAAAAATAACTTTGCCATTACTGTAAGACTGAGCCTATTTTGCAACACATACTATCATACACATAATTTATATATTTTTATGTTTACATGTTATTTGTTTGTATAGTATGTTAGTTTCTATGTCAGCGGGTTGTGTTTAAGGTTGGGCGGCGTCCTCACAACAGAGTATCCCACGTCATAGAGGGTCCGTTGTGGGCGTTTTCTATAGGTGCAATTTTCTTGATTGAAAATTTGCTGCGACAACTGTTGCTTTTGTGTTAGCTGTGAAGTCTGTAATTATTGTTATTTTTGTAATATTTCTTTGTTCTTTAGTTTTGTTTTGATTTGTTTGTAATTTGTTGGTCTAACCTTTTCTATCTTTCAGTTCTATTCATAATTTATATTCATATATTGTGACGTCATTTGTGTTGTTATTCTTTGCAGATTCAGTGATTATCTTCATTGATTTCCCTATTTGATTTATTTTGATTTCTGCAAACGTTCTTGTATTGTCAGTCCTATTTGTACTTTATGTATTCTGTTGGTTGACATATGTTTTATATGGGTATATTTCATAAGACACAATTGCCTGTGCACTGCACTTGGATTATGGTATAGACCAGTACCTGATTATTATTACTATTATACAAGACCTTATTAAAGGCTTGTGACCCACAGATATTGGGATAGTATACTGATTAATCAGGTCATTGAGAACTTGGGGTATTATTATTGATTCAGGTGATTAGTATTATTGTTAGGCATCATGTCTACTCTAGATTATTTCATTACTCAAGGGAAAGCTCTTGATAAGACTGGTCAACAATTAGAACAATGGGCAGTTGCTCAATATGACAAAGCATTAGCTGCAGAAGAGAAAAGATTAGCTGCAGAAGAAAGAAAAGCTATGGCGGAAGAGAAAAGATTAGAAAAAGAAGCTGAGGCTGCTGCTGAACAAAAGAAATTGCAGATGCAGGTAGAGGAAAGGAGATTTGAAGCTGAACAAAAAAAATTGGAAAGAGAAGCTGCGGCTGAACAAAAAAGATTAGACAGTGAAGCTGAACAAAAAAGATTAGACAGGGAAGCTGAACAAAAAAAATTGGAAAGAGAAGCTGCGGCTGAACAAAAAAAATTGGAAAGAGAAGCTGCGGCTGAACAAAAAAGATTAGACAGGGAGGCTGAACAAAAAAGATTAGATGCTGAAGAGAAAAAAGCAATAAGAGAACATGAATTTGAGTTGGAGAAATTGAGATTGACAAGTATGAGTAATGTTAATCAGGCATCTAGTGGTAATGGTAAACCTTCTACTTACAAGGTTAAGGTTCCACCGTTCAATCAGTCCAGTGACGATATTACATTCTGGCTGGATAGATTTGAACGTTCTTGTCGTACACATAATGTGGATAAATCACAATACGCTAATCAATTATCAGAAAACTTGAAAGGTGAATCTTTGACTAGATTATGCCTTGTAGGAGAAGCAGATAAGGATAATTATGATGTCATTAGGGCGGCTTTGATAAAAAAATATCAGCTAAGTGAGGAAGGCTATCGCCTTTTATTTAAGACGATGGTACCTGAGACGGGGGTAGAATTCTCAGAATTCACTGCAAAGGCACGTCTCACAGTTGATCGTTGGATTGAGCTTTCCAAAACGGAAAAAACGTATGAAGGACTTATGGATTTGTTGCTCAGAGATAAGATTATGTCATGTGTGAACAAACCTTTCCTTGAATTTATACATGAGCGTAAACCTAAATCTCTAAAAGAAATGGAAGAATATTGTTCCCAATATGTCACTGCACACCCCGACGTGACTTTTGGCAACACTAAGATTAAGGAGAGTATGCCAGTTGCTTCAGCAACACCATACAATCCCAATTATTCACACAGATTTCAGGGACCTCAAAACAGATTTGAAAAAAAAGGTAACCATAATAGTTATCAAAACCAAGGTAACCAATCATTTCAGGGTTCTTCTTCAAAGAACTGGAGACGACCTGATAGCTCTCGACACAGGGGTGGTCATAATTATAGGAATTTCCGTAAGGAAGTAATTATAGAAACTATCAGGGTTATCCGTCTTGGAGTCAACAAGATCATAATTACAGAGATACTCATTATAATGAATATGATAATGGTAACCAAGGGTACTATGACTCAAACCCAAATAGGGGTTACAATAGAGGTAACAATAACTACAGAGGTGATAATAACCGAGGTAGATCTCAATACAAAAGACATAAACCACATTTTCAGGCAAACTCTGCACAACAAGAGTCCCATGAAGCCTATAAACAGAGTAAAGATAATAATGATGCTAGTAATATGGCATGTGCCGCTTTTGATTTTGGGAGAGCATCTCAGTGCCCCCAATGCAAAACGTTATTTGAGCCAACCACAGTGACTACTTTAAGCTGTGGCCATCCTCTTCCTGCTCTTCCAGCATCAGTCGCGCATGATGGAAGAGGGTCTCTTGTCTTACATAAGGGTTTAGTGAATAACAATCCAGTCTCTGTGCTATTTGATTCTGGATGCACCACAATTGGTGTTAGGCAGTCACTCGTAGATCCTTCCCGTGCCACTGGACAAGTAGTCAAATGTGTAACATTTGGCGGCACAGTAGAGAAATACTCTACCGCTATCATTAGGATTGCTACTCCTTTCTTTACAGGAGATGTACACGCATGTCTTCTTCCGAATCCGATCGCTGACCTCATCATCGGTCGCATTCATGGAGTCAAGGAATGTACTCCGCAACAAATTTCCACTTGGGAAAGGCAAAACATGCAGATTGCTAACGCTGTAGTCACTAGAGCTCAGGCTCTTAATGTGCCTCAAACTTCATCTACTGAAGATAATGAAGTGCATAACCAAGATAATCCCTTGGTAATTTCTCGTGACTCGTTTATAAAACAGCAAGAAGATGATCCCACTCTGAAGAAATTCTTCATTCTTGCAACTAAAGGTGATCCGAATAAGGACACAAGTCGTAAATCGTGGATTACAAAGAAGAATGGCGTACTTGTACGTATGGTTCAAGACTCCATTACGTCAAGTCATTCTCAAATCCTGGTTCCCAAGAATTTGAGAGTTAAAATTTTGCAGCACGCTCACGACTCTCAGTGTGCTGGACACATGGGTTTTTCCCGTACTAAGTCAAGAGTCCTTGCGGCTTTCTTTTGGCCATTGGTAAACAAGGACATACGGATTTATTGTCAATCTTGTAAAGTATGTCAGGAAGTTAAATCCAAAGGTCCACGGCATGCTGCACCCATTCAGGCGGCGGACATTCCTATTCGGCCGTTTCAAAAAATGGCCATAGACATTATTGGTCCATTTAAGATCAAGTCTGCCAGAGGACATCAGTTTATCTTGACGTGTGTTGATATGTGCACACGTTGGCCAGAGGCTATTCCTCTGAAGAGCATTACTACTGCTGATATTGCAGATGCTCTTTGGCTTATATTTTCTCGTCTGGGGTTCCCCGGAGAGATATTGTCAGACCATGGCACCCAACTAATATCAGATACCATGTCTCAAGTAATGTCTACCCTGCAGATAGATAGATCTTTAAGTAGTATCTACCATCCAATGTCTAATGGTATGGTCGAACGCCTTAATAGAACACTTAAAAACTTACTGGGGAAGATAACTGAGGATCATCCTCAAGACTGGGACAGAGTTTTACCTGCGGCCCTCTTCGCTTACAGAGAGGTACCCAATGAACATACGGGATTTTCTCCCTTTGAACTCGTCTTTGGCGCGCGTCCGCGTGGCCCTATGTCGTTGCTTCACGATCTCATAACATCTGACAATATTGACGATGACACAAAGTCATCCTACGAATATGTCATCGCGTTGAGACAAAAGATTATCGAAGCATGCAAATTAGCAACTTCTTCTTCTGAATTTGCGAAACAGAAGGCAAGGCAATTTGCCAATAAGAAGAGATGCTTACGACAACTTTGTCCTGGTGACAAAGCATTTGTATTACTACCTTGTAGGGAAAACAGATTACTTATTTCTTGGAAAGGTCCGTACGATATAATATCGAAAATTTCCGATGTCGACTATATTGTCGATATTGATGGGAAGCATAAAACCTTCCACATCAATATGCTTACTGAATTCCATGAACGTCCGGATTATTTGCAACCCATTTTCCAAGCAACGGACAATTCTCCAGTACCACATGGTCATTACTCATCACTGTCCGTGATACAGGATGAGGAAACAAGTTTTTCAGATGTAAATCTTCCTCTTCCAATGATCCCACTTCATTCCAGTGAATCATGGAAGAACGTTACTGTCTCTCCTGATTTGTCTCTAGGAGAACAGCGACAAGTTTCAACTATGTTGCAAACATTTCAGGATGTACTCACTGACATCCCTGGACAAACTAATGTCATTCAACAACATGACATTGTGCTAACTGACCATACTCCTATTAGGGTTAGACCTTATCCTATACCTATACATTTCCAAGCACAGGTCGAGAAAGAGTTGGATGTGATGATAGATTTGAAAATAATCGAACCATCCACCTCTGCGTATTCTTCGCCGATGGTTATTGTGCGTAAAAAAGACAATAACATACGTCTTTGCGTTGACTATCGAAAATTGAATCAAGTAACGAAGTTCGATGCCGAACCTATGCCTTTACTGGAAGAGCTACTTACTCGACTCTCCAAATCTCATTTTTTCACTAAACTTGATTTGTCTAAGGGATATTGGCAAGTTCCTTTATCTGAACGCGCCAAACCTCTCACGGCTTTTTCAACACCTAGAGGTTTGTTCCAATGGAATTTTATGCCTTTCGGTCTTATGAACGCACCAGCTACGTTCGTACGCATGATGCGCCGAATCCTATCTTATCGGTCAGATGTCATTGCATATCTAGACGACATCTGTCTTTTCAGCGATACTTGGGAAGATCACTATTCAGGGTTAGATGAATTGCTGTCTACTTTGCGTGAGCACAACCTGACAGCGAAACCCTCTAAAGCCTATATTGGTTTTAGGAAATTTCTTTCCTAGGCCACCGAGTTGGTCATGGTTTCCTAAAGACAGAGGACCATAATACTAGTAAGATACTTAACATCTCAATCCCTAAGACTAAAAAACAGGTGAGAAGTCTGTTAGGTCTTATTCAATTTTATGGCAGATTCATTCAGAATCTATCCTCTATCATGGCACCTCTCTCAACACTTCTAAAGAAAGGTTCGCCTAATGTGGTCCACTGGTCTCAGGAATGCCAATGCTCTCTGGATAAGATTAAAACACTGTTTTCAACACCACCTATTTTAGTGCTACCCACTAAAGATAAGACATTCGTTCTTCGTAGTGACGCTTCATCCACTGGGATTGGAGCGGCACTAATGCAAGAGTACTCTGGAACTCTGCATCCTGTAATGTATATTTCCAGAAAACTTAATGCGGCAGAAAGGAATTATTCGGTTTTAGACCGTGAGCTATTAGCTATGGTTTGGTCGATCCTCAAACTACAGAGATTCCTTCTAGGCGCACATTTCATAGTAGAAACAGACCAAAAAGCTCTTACTGCTATACAGAGTAAGAATTTGAAGAGCTCGAGGTCTACTCGATATGCAATTGCTCTTCAACCTTTTCATTTCTCTGTGCGAGCTATTCGGGGATCAGATAATGTGATGGCAGACATTCTGTCAAGATGCCCACATGATTCCACATAACTATTAGGGCTTAGACTTCTTGATATGTCTAGTTCTATAGTAGTTCCTTTTCTATATCATGATAGATACACATTTGTAATTTAATAATATAATGATTGTATCACTACATAGCGGTTCATGTATGTTTATTCACCGCTGTGCTTTGATGATTTTTACTTCATAAATCATAAATTTAAGATATCTAATACGTAGTGATGATATGAATTTTTTAGGCATTGTGTAATTGCCAGAATTGTATTATACTTTGATGACACCTTCCTGGAAAAATATACTTGTAGAGAAATAATTTCTCTCAGTTTATGAGACACATTCTCACCAGTCGCTCCATAAGTCGACTTAGCCTCATATTAGGCGTTATAGGTATTCCTGATATTTTCATCTGCGCATTATTCATGCGTTGTGAGCCTATTGTACGTTGCTCCTAGATGTATTTCAAAAAAAAAAAAAAATGTTCCATTTTTTTTTTTTTTCCCGGGAGGTGTGGTAAGACTGTTACGTGCAGTCTTTGATATCTTACAATATTATACATAGGTAATTTTTTAGTGCTTAAGGGAAAGTCATTATTGAGTTACTTCCCTTGAACTCCGCGGATAAATACATTTTACTGCGATTTATTCGTTGTTTGGGTAATAATAGATTGTTCTTGCTTCAGAATATCTATGGCCTGAATTTATGTGTATTGTTTGTCTGAGTAGGACAAGTCTGTCTTATATCTGTATATCTTTACATATCTAAGTCGAACTATATGTTCTGTTGTCTCTAGAGAGGTCAAAGGCTATTCGGCGGATGTGTGGCTTGAGTGGTGTGATTTGGCTTCGTCCTGATAGGGACTGTGTGTGTTTTTTGCTATGTCGGCTTGATGCCTTGAAAAAGTGATCTCAGTGGTTTTGGGGAAAGTGATAGTCGTCTAGACCTATCGTGTATGCTTTACCCCAGTGTTTATTCATCTTGCCAAGGAATGGCAGTTTCATATTCCCTCTACCAAGGTAATCAAAGATACTCTTATGAACTCTCGATCGAAGCCACCATTGTCGATAATTACGATTTGAATGTTTAAGAGAATATATTTGACTCGATGAAAAACGACTTCGATTCCTAGCAGCACTATATTCTGTAGAATGCAGTCTATTGTTCATGACCAAATCTACAGAGCAACGAAATGTTGTATGAATGACTAACTTTAGAACAGATTCATTATCTGTATTCAAACGTGAGTGACAGTTCACGAGTGGAGCCATCTTGGAACCAAAACATGTAGGACTTTCAAGAAGAGAAAAGGGATGCCCGTATTATCGCTTGATCAGTCCAGAGATCACTGCTACACATGAGAACCCATTGTTAGCGGTTCAATATTATTATATGGAAAAATATGTGCTGAACATTATGTTGAAGAATCGTTGCTAAACGAGATTAGGTTTAGAAGTCATCTGAAATATTGTTTACAAGCTGACGTGCTCAGTCAGTGACGTCAGATGATATATGTATGGGCGATACTGAGTGCTTGGCTATTGACAGTCCATTATACCATTATTCTACATGAGTGCCCATGTAACATTGCAAGACCATTTGTCCACTGTACTATGATGTATTATGGCAACCTGTGATTTGTCACTATCTGTGCTGTCGAGTGTGTACGTCCAATTAAACTTTAGAAAAGGTACACAGTCGTTGGTGTCGATGACTTCCGGTCATACATGAGTGTGAGAAGAGAACATTTGTCAACAACACGAACCCTTATCATCATTCGCACATTATACACTCCATCCATGTCTACACACCACTGCGTAGGTCAAGTTGACATTCCATACACTACAGTGGGGCAGGCAACACCATAGGGATCTTGTCAACTGATGATGATAGACGCCTGTCTTCCCGCCTAGGAGTGTTCTGGTGTACTTTATCAACATATATTATATCCAACTAAATATCAATGTTGAAGGCCTATGCTCCTTTGGGAGTGGAGGGTTATGAATATGAATGAAATCTGATTTTATTTGATCTTTCTTAAGATATTTGATGTTGTTAAGTTTAAATTATCTCATTCAAATATGTCCGAGATGCAAGAGTCTGGAGGGGGCCAGAGATTGGAAGTGATCACTACCTGCTAACAATCAAACGAACAACTGAAAGAGTTGCTCAGCCTAGGAACTGCTCAACATCACGCAAGAAACCAAGTAAACGAGCAGGAGAAATGAGCATTAGGACCTACAAGCTGAGAGAGCCAGAAATTAAGACCAGATATCAGGGGCTTATTGCTGCAGCGGTGAGCAACACAGAAGAACAACCTGATGACTTGGAAACCCTCTGGATTAAATTCAAGGATATCATAAAGACAGCTGCTGCAGAAGCATGTGGTGAAGTCCGACTTGGGAACCAGAGAAAGAGGACACCTTGGTGGACAGAGGAAGTCAAAGAGAAAATAAGAGAGAAGAAAATGGCATGGAAACAATACTTAGGAGCTAAAAACACAACAGGACAAATGGAAAATATAGAGAATATGTGACACTCAGAACAGAAGTAAAGAACAAAGTGCTAGCAGCAAAACAGAAGTCTTGGGAAGAATTTGGAGAAAAGATAGAAAAAGATGCACAAGAAAACCAGAAATTGTTCTATAAGACTCTAAAGAACATGAGGAAGGAAAAACAATGCCCTCTCAAATTTATAAAGGACAAGCAAGGCAAATTGCTTACTGCCCCGAAGGAAGTAATGGAAAGATGGAAAGAATATTTCTCAGAACTCTTGATGGTGAGCAAGGTCAAACATCAGAAATGAAAACCACTAGCACAGAAGAGGAAACCAATGGTGATGAAGATGACATAAAGATGGAAGAACTGAAGGCAGCACTGGAGAAAATCAAGATGGGCAAAGCAGCAGGGCATGATGGTATAACACCAGAAATGGTTAAGTACATGGGAGCATCAGGCGACCTGTTACTCTTAAGGGTCCTACAGGCAGCATGGTGCAACAAGACCATACCAAAGGATTGGGAGATCGCCATCATAACACCAATTTTCAAAAAGGGTGACAATCGACAGTGTGGAAACCATAGAGGCATATCCCTTCTCAGTGTCCCTGGAAAAATCTACTCTAGAATCCTAGAGCAGAGACTCCGACGCCTAGCTGAGCCACAATTGGATGAGGTCCAGTGCGGATTCCGAGCAAACCGAAGTACTCAAGACCTAATCTTCACACTCAGACAGCTGAGTGAAAAGGCCCTTGAGTATAAGAGTGAGATCCATCTTTGTTTCATAGATCTGGAAAAGGCGTTTGACAGGGTCCCTTGGAGCAAACTTTGGGACTGTTTGGCAAGGAAGAATATTCCAGCACCTCTGATTCATGCTATACAGAGCTTCTACAAGTCTTGCAGAAATTATGTGAGGACAGCAAACCATAAGTCAGAAGAGTTCAGGACCACCACTGGTGTAAGACAAGGTGATATCCTATCACCTTACCTCTTCATACTCCTTATGGACGATGTCATCAAGGCATGTAAGGAGAGAACAAGAAAGTATTCAGTGGGGTACTGGAAGATGAGACAGGTCTATATTTCAGAGCTGGCATTTGCTGATGATGTTGCCCTGATTGCTAAATCAGAGGCACATCTCCAATCCAACCTGCAAGTCTGGAAGGAAGAGCTGGAGAAGAGAGGGATGGTCATAAGCAGCTCTAAAACAAAATCCATGGTGATATCACGAGAAGAAAGAAGACATCAGATTAAGCTGGGAGAACAGGTCCTGGAGCAGGTCGACCACTTTAAATACCTCGGAGCTATTATAGACCGAAAGGGAGGCATCAAGGAAGAGTTGGCCACTCGAAAAGCAGCAGCTGGGAGACTTTTTCAGGCCATAAATCGAGATTTCCTCAGCAAGAGAGAGGTTGGTAAGAAAACGAAGATGGCTGTATACCGCTCCACCTATGTCCCAGTCTTGACATATGGATGCGAGTCATGGGCAATGACTACAACCCATAAAAGCCAGATCCAAACCTCAGAAATGAGGTATCTGAGGAAGGTGGTTGAAGTAACAAGAAGAGACATGGTACGCAACCAGACGATACGTCAGGCCTAAAATGCCACCCCCTACAGACCCAAGTAGAACAGTCCCAACTAAGATGGTTTGGCCATGTCTGCAGAATGGGAGAAGATCGGCTACCACGACAAGCATGGGAAACAAAGAGCCAAGCATCCAGACCCAGAGGACGACCCAGAGTCCGCTGGGAGGACAACATTAGACAATCTTTGAAGGACCGAGGACTAGAATGGAACCAGGCCAGGAGGAAGACAGCCGATAGAATAGTCTGGCGCTCTCTCTTCCAAACCTCTACACCTCACGGTAGAAGGGGAACGACTAAGTAAGTAAGTAAGTTTAAATGATAATAAACAACAAAAGAAACTTAACTTTGTGTGTTGGTCAGACCCTTACCCAATTAACCGTAGTTTTTCACGTTTGTGTGTCTTGTTGTCACATAGCTGTGTCTGTGTGTGTAGTTAAACTTATATTTATATGTATGAGGAGGGCACGGTTGTCTTGTACTAAATTGTAGTCGTATAGATAGGCTGGAATAGAGAAACTTACTCATTCCATAGACATATTTTGTTCCTTAAACTATCACCCGTGAAATCTATTTCTCACACCTTTTTTTCACGTATTTATCAACATCCACTCTACTCAGACGGGACAAAAATAACTCACAACCTATCTGTACGACAGTATTTATCAACACTGGCAGTCCTGTCAGAGCTTTGTATTTATCAACATGGTACTAGAGTTCAAACTGAGTTGACACATTTCATTGTAGGTAGAACAAAACGCACCTTGCCAATAAAAGGCAAAAATATCAAGGGGAGAAAATATTTTAATTTACTCCTTTCCAAGCTTGTGAAGTTAAAATTTTTATAAGTTACTTTATTCTTTCCAACGTTATAAATACGGCATCGTACATTTTAAAGACACTGATGACAAAAGACAAAATGGTCAGCTTGAGAGACGAATAAGTATTGAACTTTCATTTTAACTACACAACACAAGCTGGGTCAAGTTTATTATTTAACTACACAACATAAACTTGCACAAACTTATATTTTAACTACACAACACAAGCTGAGAAAAGTTTATATTTTAACTTCACAAAACAAACTGTGACACGTTTAAATTGTAACTATACAACACAAGCTGAGACAAGTTTATATTTTCACTATACAACATAAACTGGGAATGTTTATATTTTAACTATACAATAAAAGCTGAGAAAAGTTTATATTTTCACTAAACAACATAAACTGGGACAAGTTTATATTTTAACTACACAACATTTTTAGACAGGTTTATATTTTAACTACTTAACATAAACTGAGACAAGTTTATATTTTAATTACACAACACAAACTGAGACAAGATTATATTTTAACTACACAACACAAACTAGGACAGGTTTATATTTTAACTACACAACACACACTTAGACAAATTTATTTTTTAACTAGTGAACTGTTAGACTTCACCATACTAGGTTCAGCATCGACAGTTGGGGTGACAAGTTCCTTCCTCGCTGCCTTTTCCGTCCCCAACTCCATGCTTATTTTTTTTATTAAACTACACAACACAAAATTAGACAAGTTTATACTTAAACTACACAGCACAAAGTGAGACAAGTTTATATTTTAACTAAACAACACACACTGTGACACATTTATATTTTAACTACACAACCAAAACTGAGACAAGATTATATGTTAACTACACAACACAAATTGAGATAATTTTTTATTTTAAGTACACAACACAAAACGAGACAAGTTTTTATTATAACAACACAACACAGATTGAGACAAGTTTTAATTTTAACAACACAACACAAATCGAGACAAGTTTTTATTTTAACTACACAACATAAATCGCAACAAGTTTTAATTTTAACTACACAACATAAATCGCGACAAGTTTTAATTTTAACTACACAACACAAATTACACAAAACTTTCAATCAAACTCATAGACTGAATGTGGTAAGTAGACTATCGCACTGATTACTAAATGGTCTACGATCAAACGAGCCAAACTTTCGTTCTGCCAGCGGTTCTGCTGTAACACTATCATGTGTTTATTTAACTCTTGTTTATTACTGTTATCTACTAGACTCCTTTACATTACAAAGCTAGTCCTCTTTCACAAGTATCTAGCTGAATATCAATGTGCACTGGGTAATCTGTACCCTATTATTTTACAATCAATCAATCGATACCCTTTAGCTTCCCGAGAGGCATAGGCCTTCAAGAAATACATGCCAAGTCTTCCTGTCCTGTGCCATCCGCTCGTTCTTTCCATGTTTTCCTCATCATTTTCACCTCTGTATCCAGTTCTCTTCTCCATGTGTTTTTGCTCTACCTCTGCCTCTCTTTCCCTGTGATTGCAGAACAAGGATTGCAAAATAACAATACATAATTGAAAACTGTTACCTGCAATAACAAAATCCTCTTGGATTTTTAAATAAAAGCTTAAATATAACCCTAAGCATATAATTGTATTATACTATTATTATTGTTAAGAAACGATTGCTGACACTGACAGAAGCTTCCAAATGTAAGATGTTTATCTAAATAGTGTTTGCTTCCGATTCAAAACAAGATATTTTCTTTAACATTATTCTCATAATTTACAAAACGTGAGTTCGTGATAATAAGCTTTTAACTATGTATTTTAAATAGGTGTGAGAAATATAAACTCAATCAAAGTTGAAACTAAACTCACATGGATAGCTAGCGGAAGGTGGAAACTGTACTCAACTTGACGTGAACTTCCAGCAGACGATGCTGAAACTTTGTTCAGCAGCGAAGTATTTTTAGATCAAGTGAAGAGAAAACCTGTCGCAATAATCGCGCATTTTCCAGATGGTCTTGAGACCTAGGGTCGAGATATTCAGTTGCGAAACTAGTTGGGAAACTACGGATGTTTTGATATGGGGAAACATTATATTGACAATATGTCGGCTTGGTAAACGTTGTAACGAATTATCAGTGGAGCGCACGCGCGAACATACGTGGTGAAGTATGCATCGCTTTGGAAAATTAGCAATCTAGCCACGAATACTGTTGACCAAGAGAATTAAACTTGATTCGTGAACCACAGGGAACCTCTCATCAACTTCTGGGCGAAAATATATTGCTTACTCTGAGGTTTAATATGCTTGCTGCTAGAAAATAATTTTAGCAGATCTTCAAAGTTTTGATTGCTGTCAATGTAGAAATTTTTTTTCGCTATTATTTATTTGTTCAACAAGTCCAATGCAAAAATCAGAATCTTCAATTCAAATGTCAAGTGAGTTCTCTTATGTGGCAGTGAAACATGCAGAATAACAATGACGGTATCCAGAAAGTTACAAACTTCATAAAATGGGTGCTTGCGAAGAAAAGACTGAAACAGCATCCCAACAATAAAAATGTAAAACTGATGACAATAACCGACAGGTGCCAGTGGAGCAACATGAGAAGAAGACGCTGGCAATAGATAGGACACACACTTGATGACACCTGTTGATAGCGCTACCAATATTGTTCTTCTTCTGGAATACACCGGCCAAGAGGGATACAGCGAGATCGAAAAAACACACGTAAAAAGAGAGCTGGAGACAGCAGTAAAAGGTATTCAGAAGACATGTAACATCTTAAGCTGATGGCACAGGACAGGAGGACCTAGTACAAATTAGCAGAACGCATATGCTCCTTGTGGAGCTCAGGGGTAATGAATGAACCTATTTGCTTAATCTGACCATTTCAGTATTGTTCCACTGATCCCTTCTTTATAATACTGACACTGATCTATCAATATGTTTACATAAACACGATCTCATGTGATTGTATATTTCAAAGTGCAACATACTATCAGAGTGACTTAATAAAAAAAAAAGATTGATGGAGTGGCTAAAGCTCTCTATAAAGGGAAATTATGTCACAGCAGACACAAAAAGAAGAAATACATGTCACAGCAGAAAGTAGGGAAATTATGTAACAGCAGACACAAAAAGAAGAAAAGAAGGAAACTTATGTCACTGCAGACAAAAGGAGAAATATATGACAGCAGACACAAGAAGGGAAACTCAGAAGTCATTACAGACAAGAAGAGAAACTAAAATCCCAGCAGACGCAAGTAGGGAAACTCAGAAGCCACAGTAGACACAAGAAGAGAAACTATAGTCACAGCAGACGCAAGAAGGGAAACTCAGAAATCACAGCATACGCAAGAAGGGAAACTCAGAAGTCACAGCACAGACAAGAAGGGAAACTCAGAAGTCACAGCACAGACAAGAAGGGAAACTCAGAAGTCACAGCACAGACAAGAAGGGAACCTCAGAAGTCACAGCACAGACAAGAAGGGAACCTCAGAAGCCACAGCACAGACAAGAAAGGAAACTCTGTGACGACAGGATTTACGTGAGATAGTGAAAGAGTGAAAGCGACAGATTCCGTGAGAGAATCAAGGGCTATTCTATTAAGAATGCCTGATATCTGCAGATACATAAAAGAACAATATTCTCACTATCAGGGTAGTTCACTCTTGTGAAACTGAAAAAGGAATATTTAGTAGAAAGGTAATCTGTATCTCTCTCTTGATTGAGTTAAATAGAGACCGAGGATTGGTATTCTAGTCACACTTCTATCCTTCCTTCATCTTATCAAACTTATTACCACTTTGAAGACAACAACCATACATCTAACAAGTTACAAAGTAAAGCAGACACGATTGGTTTAGTTATTCAAATATAAAATAGAATTTTCAAAAGGAAAAAAACACATAGAATCAGAAGTCACTGCAGACAAGAGAAACTAAAATCACAGCAGACGTAAGAAGGGAAACTAAAGTCACTGCAGACAAGAAGAGAAACTAAAATCACAGCAGACGTAAGAAGGGAAACTAAAGTCACTGCAGACAAGAAGAGAAACTAAAATCACAGCAGACGTAAGAAGGGAAACTAAAGTCACAGCAGACACAAGAAGAGAAACTAAAATCACATCAGATGTAAGAAGGGAAACTTAAGTCACAGCAGACACAAGAAGAGAAACTAAAATCACATCAGATGTAAGAAGGGAAACTTAAGTCACAGCAGACACTAGAAGAAAAACTAAAATCACAGTAGACGTAAGAAGTGCAAACTAAAGTCACAGCAGACGTAAGAAGGGAAACTCAGAAGTCACAGCAGACGCAAGAATGGAAACTCAGAAGTCACAGCAGACGCAAGACGAGAAACTGGAAATAACTTTCAGAAGAAGCTGAAGAAAGGAAAACGATTTAGAAACCAGAATAACCTTCATAATCTTTTCCTCGGCGCTCTTTACAGAGCATGGAGCCACCATTGCTAGTCTCTCTGCAGGAAACCTTTTCCAAGCACTGACATGCCCTAGCAGCGGTAGTTTGTGGCAATTTGTTTTACATGATGAGGTTGCCAACCCCATGCACAACCTTGTACGACATGCTTGAGGGTGCAGTAGTCCCATTCTTTCTTTGTCTCCCGGGATACTCCCCCCTCCTGTTTTTTTCCTCCCAGGAACCAGGCATGTTTTTAAGCATTAACTAGAATACTAAATTAAAACATATTCTCTGTACCAAAAACACAAAAAGAACACACTTTCTATAATCAATTGCTGGTAAAACTTTAGTCAGTAAGCTTTCATAGCTGAGATATCACAACGAAACAAATTATCAAAACTGATATCCCACAGCATAACCAATTTTTACAGACGATATACTACAGTGCCCTTAAAGGTAAGATAGCACTGTCTAAAAACTGAAAATCTAATATAGACTTTACCAGGTCTTAGCACACATTAGAATGCCAACATTTACTTCCACTTGTTCTATGAGGCTGCGATCTACCAAATACGATTCTTCTTTATAGTAACAAGTTACAATTTGTTCAACTGTACATAATAAAAATAAACATTCGTGTGAAATGATGAACGATTTAAGGCAGCCGGAAATGTTTATTAATTCGAGACTAAGAAAAATATATGAGTGTGCAAGGGAAAAGATACTACATTAATATGAACAAATTCAAATAAATATATAATGTTTAAGTACAGTATTAGTACTATGAAAGATGTAATAAGGAAATATAATGATAATTTTAACCGCTTAACCTCAACTATGTCCTCATATTTCTGTATGAAAAATTATACCTTTAAACTACAATATTTCACTAAAAAATCAGAAAAAATTAAATTTGTTAAATATATTAGGCTGTCTACCTAAAGTCTCATAGACACCTTGCTCATCCCTGGACTATAAAATGGTTGCATAATTTACAAAATGGGTGTAGAGCTAGATTTAACTTAAACACAGCTTCTGTTTAGCCCGGATTTACAGCAAACCACAGAAAAAAAATTTACTACATGTACTAAATTCCGTACTGTTTATTATTGTATAAGTCTATCCAGAGGACTACAATAGGCAGAATTCACAACAAACCTGTGTTTTAAAAAAACAAACGATGTTTGTCCCGTTCTGTATATCATACACTGTACGTGTGGTCTAATCAAGGATTGATGTGATGGGATTAGACTCACACAGTTTCAAGTATTTGTGAATAAAGCACGTGCCGACGCTGTAGGCGGGGGATGCAAAACAAAACCGTATCCCCAACGTGACTAAAACATAAATCTAAAGAAACAATCCCTACCTGTAAAGTATCGACTTTGTCCCTTCCAAACAAAGAGATCACGTCGTTGAGAGAACAGCTGCAAAAAAAAAAGAAACAGAAAAATGTTAAGAGAGTTATGTCTACTGTACGTGTTTGTATCTGCTTCCCCAAATAAACTTTTTTTCTAAATTAAGAAATTAATACCCTTTAGCTCCCCAACCCTTTAGCTCTCCAATCCTTTAGCTCCCCAACCCTTTAGCTCCCCAAGGTGCATAGGCCTTAATCACATGCCAAGTTGTCCTGTCACGTGCCCTCCGCTCAAGTTCTTTCTACGTCTTCCTCGTCATTTTCACATCTATCTCCAGCTCTCCATGTGTGTGTTTTTTTGTCTACCTCTGCCTCTCTTACCCTGGGGGTTCCAGAGCAAGAACTGCCTTGTAATGCTGTCAATAGATTTTTCTCATTGTGTGTCGAATCCATCGCCAGCGTCTACTTATTTTTGGTTCTTTGCATCAATTCGATATAGGTGACCTTGTCAAACCATTCCAATCCTTCTATTCTCCGTAAGCATCCATTTATGAATGTCTGTAGCTTTTTGGTTGTTATTTTTTTTTTTTTTTTTGTAGTTCTCTTTGTTACCTCTAAATAAAGTGAATAATTGTAGTACTCCATGTTCTTCTAAATAATTTAGTGAACAAAAATATATCAAGTAAGTCTTACTTACATTATATATATTACGACTACATTATCTTCGTAGGGGGCCAATCACACGAAAATAAAGGGGGGGGAAACAACAGATATGATCAAAATTCAAGAAAAAAAAAAATTATTATAAAGGTCAAGGTCCCGTAGCAGATTATGGCAATTAACTGTTGAAGACATCACTATACTAGGTCTAGCAGCATTATAATTTGGGCTGACTAGTTACCTTACTCGCTACCCTTTCCTTCCCTAACTCAAGATCAGCCACGTACCCAATTGCAGCTGGCTAAACTAGAGCATGACGCTAACAGGTTTTGTCGCGCGAAACCGATAAGTTTACAACGAGAGACAAGTGCTTTAACCACTATGCCAATTCAACGCTCGATTTAAAAAATAAAAACCATAGTATTCAAGCCATAACAGGAAATCGCTGCCTTGTCTGAAAAACACAACGAGAAATGTCACGGGAAGAGGACAGAAAACTAGGGACCCCTAAACGCGTAATCTCTCGGCAACTACTGATAAAAATTGCAAATAAGACATTTAAGCAATGCGACAGCTGAGACTGAAGGTTATAATTATTACTTAGCCAGTAACGAGAAACTGACTATAATATTTTTCACTCCCAAGAGTTATTATTCTCGGCACACAACCCACGTACAGTACTGGCACGAACTATGTGGATACCAAATTTTATTTTTTTTTTCTTTTAAATAAGATTTTGTCTCGTTATAGCGAGAGTCTCCGATCAACCTGTCCGTCGGTTGTATTAGGGTGCCTATCCAAATATAAAAGACTTTGTGGTATGGTAGAATCATAGATAGCAAATAAAACGCGTATCCCTAAGGGAAAAGTGGCAATACTCGGTCTCCACAATAGACGATATTGATCTACTGTCACTGACCGACAGTTCTTGCTGAAACCACTATTAATACAGGAAGGATGAAAAAAAAAAACAGCAGTGAAAGGCCACTACTTGTAAAGAAGCAAAGCATGGGTTCTAAGAACACGGACCAAAGACAACAACTAGAGTAACCGACAAAAACTAAAAATCTACGGCAGTGGTTAACAAACTCACGGTCGTGTAGGTCAGTGCGATCATGGGGTCTCGGGGAAAAATATAAGTGCAGTAAGAAATGCTCTAAGGGTCGATTCGAGGAGTATTAAAAAAAATAAAACACAGCAAAAACGTTTGAGAACCACTTCTTCTGGGGAGCATGACAGCTTTCGTCTGAAAGGAAAAATACCGATTCTGATTTTAATGAATGGGAAAGAAACGTTGTTCTGAACCCAGACATTAAGGTAATACGTATTGCTGTTTCACTCTAGTTAACGTTCCAAAAACACGCTGAAATGTAACAGATAAAACATTCACTGAAAGGTAACATATAAAACATCTGCTGAAATGTCCAAAAACACGCTGAAATGTAACAGATAAAACATTCACTAACGTGTAACAGATAAAACATCTATTGAAATGTAACCAAAACATTAACGCTAGTTAACAGACAAGAAACATCCCTGAAATGTAACCGATAAAACACCCACTAAAAAGGTACACATAAAACATCCATTGAAATGTAAAAGATAAAACATCCGCTGAAATGTAACAGATAAAACATTCACTAAAATTTTCTAACTCTCGCTGACCCTGTCTAATGTCTGGCAACTGTAACATACATTAAACGCGCCTCGAACTAATTGTATTATGTATACCGTCGGCTGCTGACAGATTAACGACGGCTTAAGTGAATTAACCTACTGGAGACATAACTACACAACCCACAGTTCATATTTAACTATTTGTGACTAAGTATGTATTGTCTACAGGTTAAACAATACAACTGTTTACTGTTTTCTCACACCTCTTTTTCCCCTACGTCCGTGCACGAATATCCGTTCACCCTAAGTGTGATGTTATTCCAGGTCAGAAATTTATCAGGCCAACAATGACTATTTCTTCACCCTAACAAATCAACGATTATTTCGATTGACATGTGATTACGTGCGTTTGTGTGAGCGTGTGTATGTCTACTGTGAAGAACAGAAGGTAAAGGTAGTCCCGTAGCTGGTACTGCCGTAGTAAAGTTGAGTGTTAGAGACTACTATATACTAGTGTTGCTGTCATCTTTGACGGAGTTTCAAACGTCGATTTATTGGTTGTATGTCTTTCACCCTGGTCAAAGTTGGGGAACTATGTCTTAACTTTGCTGTGTCAGGTTGATTAGGGGTGTCGTGAGAAATTCTAATCCACATATATAAATTATCAGGTAAATGTAAAGCCTAACACATAAATTCAATAAAAGGAAAGAGAAATGGTAAAAGTACAGTGCTGTCACAATGGCGTACAAAAAATCCCCTTGTTTTCTACTTCGTCTGCAAATTGTAACGTTTCACGTTGATAGTAAAGCCTACTGCCTCACTACACGCTTTCTACCATAAAACGTGTACTGCATTTCTAAGAAAACCTTGAGCTAGGCACACCGCGTAATGACCTAAATTAATACTTCCATTAATTTCATTTTATACACGGCGTGATGAAAAGACAGATGAACTTAGGATAGAGAGAAGGGAGGGCTGAAAGCAGGAACGCATGCAACACTAAACATGCGTCTCGCGATATACAATTAATGCCACCCACCCCAAGCGAAAGGCCAGAAGCAATACTTTTTTTCAGATAGACAGTGAAAAAAACACTACCCATACGAGAGTTAGGTTTAAAAAACTTACAAAACGCTTATTAGGAAACATGACATTCTACTGTTTTATGTCTAAAATCCTGACATTAGTCTGACAGTACAGCAGGACAGGTGGCGGTTCTAAACATAAAAAATAAAAAAAAAAAAACAAATACACGACTATCCTAGAAAATACATATTTTGAACGCAGCCACTTAGCTCCCTTAAATTTGTATATTTGGGTTCCTTAGGACTTGCTGATAAATAATATGTTAAGTGTTACGCAAATAGTCTAGGAATTAACAAATTATAGCCAAAAGAAATAGTGAGGGTGTCAGACAACACCAAAATCATAATCGCTCAGTGGCAGATTTTGAAACCACCATTGTACGGGAAATAGGTCCCCATGTTAAATCCTATTTGATTGGAGCGCAGTAAATGTAAGGCGAAACACGATTAGTCGGACTACCAATACTAATTTTTTTGTTGTTAGGGGAAACAGTAGTAGAGGTACTTTTTTGAAAAGCTGTGTAAACATGGCACGATTGGTTAGACCCGCCAATATAGTCAATTAGAAGCGTCAGTTCAGCACCACATTTTCAAATAAACTTTCTAAAGCAACAGTGCGTTGAGATTCAGCTTATATTTTTCTAAATAAAAGCCTGAGACAGCGGCAGGTCGGATTTTGTGCCATATTCATTGCCAGTCAACGTAATTGTGTATTATTTCCAGGAATTGTGGTAAGCTTGAAATATTTGATATCTTTTTAATGAAAATTGAATGTAAATTGATAATTTATGTCTGTATATGTGTGTAGTTCAGTAGCAAACATGAGGCAAAGCCTAGATATTGCTCCAACCTGAACAGAACGTGTCTGAGAAAAGTAAAATTGCATGGAATTGCCTAACAGTACACTGACACCTATCTTATTGACTAGAAGGAACTAATGCTGGAATTGCAGAGGCGTGGTAACCATTAGGGAGGAGTATACTGGTGTAAATTGTTTCAGATGAAGATAGCAGTTGGCCTACCGCTCTGAACTCAGTGTTTGTTATGTATTGTGTTCAGTCTGGAAATAGATTATAAATTAGTTCTGAAATAGGAGGTACAACCTTCTTGTTTCAGGGACCGTGGTCCTAAAGTTATTGAGCAGCACCTGGTCTGAGCTTTGCTGAATCTAGAGGCTGACAGCATACTCCTGGGTCCAGATAGCGACCAGTGAGGTGTCTCCAGAACACAGGGAAGATCGAGCAGAGGAGTCTTTTCCTGCCGCCATCACGAAAGATAAGCTTCTGTGGCCAGAGGAGCTCAACATTATGTGTCCCCCTTTAAAATTGACATTATAGTAAAACAGAGGGACAATACCTTGTTTGAATTGATAGGAACTGGGAACTTTTCCCCATATTATTTCCAAGATAAACAAACACTGGAAGTCATGATGACAAATAACAACATAGCTTGAAAAACAAAACCAGTATTACCTCATAGTACTACTACACAACTGACACACATAGGATAATACTATTACAATATGTCACTACAAGGTTCATATTTATAAATTATGTACATATAAATTGTGATTACAATTGATTGTGATTCCTGGTTCACTGTGTAGTTGAATCAGGATATATATTAGTGAAAGTAGTTAATACATATATATTTGAAACTTTACCAGTGACTCATTTAAGATAGTCTTATAGAGTGTTAAATGTGTGTGAGTGTCACAGTGTTGTCAAGTGTGGTGGAATAAATTAAATTGTTTATCTGTCTGTTGTTGTTGTGACTTACACTTCATCATTTACATAACCCTAGACATTCAACGTAGTCATCACAATATTCCAGAATAATTCTGACTGAGGTATAAATGTGGTAGCAAGAAAGGTTATCTGTAAAACACTACACCTATTAGATACAGATACCTTCACAGCTGATCTCAGTCAGTACACTAAGTCCCCTATAAGTATTTATATCATCCCACTTTACCACAAGGGGTTATCTCCCTTTTTGGTTTATTCACTGTGTTTGACCTTTAGGGTCAAAGGTAAACAGTTCTGGGCTATGTGCCATGCGCAGTTGGAGAGCGCAAAATTAGACTTCCGGGAGGGAGAGATACGAACTGGCTTCTGTAGGACGTGAATGTCCGTTGTTTCCTGGGGAAGGAAAATCTTCGAAGTGACTGCGTTGGCTGTTTTCCCCAGTGATTTACCGTACGTCAGGAATGACGACAGTGTTATTTCTTGTGTTCTGAGGATTCGTTTCAAGGTAACACCGACTTTATCATTACTACGCATTCGGTTGCAGAATTTGTTAAAGGCTTACCTAGCCTGTGAGAACAGCTCACAGTTCCTGTAATGCAGAACTTATATTTTGTGCTCAAGGTAGCTATTTAAGACTATTCGTCTTCATATGATCAGAAGTCCAGCGACGAAGTTATATATAGTGGAAACCGCAGGTTGGCGGTATATTTATACAAACATTATAGCAGGGTTTATGCAACCTGCTTAATGAAGAATACACAGCTGACGTCATATCGAGGTCTGTGTAATGGCCACTATTCTACCGCATGAAAAGATGTAACTGGCGTGTTATGCCAAGTTGAACGACGGCCGTGGTAATAGGATTACATGAGTTAAGGGCTCGTCCTTTGTATGACGGAGTTATTAAGGTATCTGACGCGTTCAGTCAGGGATACCAAAGCGGCATTATGAACTGTACATTAACGAACATACCACTATTGACCATGCCCACATATGTGAATGTTTACCAGCCTTAGAAGGCCTGATATGTACCAAGCGATTTCAATTAACATGATGTACATGAACCTGTTTACATTGACTGTTCCTGTGTGATACTACTGTTAGTGCTGTGAATAAATGTATGAACTGTCACCAGTAGTTTCAACCATCAATGGCTTCAGTACGAGTGTGACTGGGTGTATTGTGTAACTATATATGAGCCTAAACGCATTCGCGACTACACACCCATGTCTCATCATCATCATCATCATCGTACAAGGACCATGTATGCTGTCAGCGTGAGTGACCCAGATCTTCACCGCACCAGTACATTGTTCAGGTGACATCGACACGCATACCTGGCCAACTACACATCGACATTTGCATCACGCTAGAAAAACTAACTAACATTTCTGGTGGCCGTTACATTTCTGGCCTTAACAACTAGGTCCATCTTTATGAGGTGGGGATGACCAGTTCCTTTCGTCCTTGACTTTGCCTTCCGTAACTCAAGAGAAGAGCCAGGTACCCATTTACAGCTGGGTGGACTGAAGTTAAATCTGCAGACATGTCGAACAGACGAAGTCCAGTCTTTTCCAGTTCAGCGAGGCAGCCCCACAGCTTCTGTCTGAGCTCAGTACCCTCAGACCAGGTCAGACTAGGTCAGACGTCGTGGGTTATCATGGGTTGGTCACTTTTGGAGAATGTGTTCGAGGCTCTAGATTTCAGTTCCACGTGGACATTCATTTATAGATATCCTGAGCCTGTAGAGGTGGCCAAGTAATCTGCAGTGGCCTGTTCTGAAACGGAAAATGAAGGTCTGCTGCTGTCTTAAGTCGGTGGATTGGGTCATCTATGTTGTACAGATCCCCACTTCACCCTTCCACTGGTATTTTTACTTGTTGTGAATGATGGTTTAAGCTTCTCCATAGGGCAATGGGTGGCTGAATTGTTCCATTTTACTGCCACTTCTAGACAGAGCATCTGCTCTCTCAAATCCAGCGATTCCACAATGGGAAGGTAACCACTGAAAGGCAATGATTGATGATAATGTTTAGCTGAGATCTATCTCATGCATCAATTTTTCATTTCTGGTGTTCTGTATTGATATTCCAGTAGTGGTCTACAGTCAGTGAAGATTACTATCTTAGCTGGTGGCTGCTGTTCTGATCTGGTGAAGATTACTATCTTAGCTGGTGGCTGCTGTTCTGATCTGGTGAAGATTACTATCTTTAGCTGGTGGCTGCTGTTCTGATCTGGTGAAGATTACTATCTTAGCTGGTGGCTGCTGTTCTGATCTGGTGAAGATTACTATCTTTAGCTGGTGGCTGCTGTTCTGATCTGGTGAAGATTACTATCTTTAGCTGGTGGCTGCTGTTCTGATCTGGTGAAGATTACTATCTTTAGCTGGTGGCTGCTGTTCTGATCTGGTGAAGATTACTATCTTAGCTGGTGGCTGCTGTTCTGGTCTGGTGAAGATTTTCAAAGCTTGGAGTAGCGGTTATCATTTCTAAACGTCAGACGTTGAAAGACGTTCTTCACTAAACAAGACGTAAATATTACTCTGGCACTACATGAGCTGACAGTGCCGTCTGAATATCAATAACACAACATCTCTGTCAAACTCATCTCATTATTCTCCTTGTACGATCCCTATGGAGCAAGGGGGCCACAACTGCAGCTGTTTCCCTTTGAGGAAGCCTGTGTAAAATAATTGTATGGTATCCTGCAGTGATTGTTTTTATTGTGGATTGTTTTACATGCTGTAATATTTTTAATGATGTTGCCAACCCGATGTAAAACCTCACATTAGATCAGAGGTCGGCAACCAGTCGATCCCGCCTTACCGGTAGATCCCAGTGGCTGATTTGGTAGATCTTTAGGCGAATGCGGCTGTAAAAAAAGAAAGGCTTCTTAAAAACTAGGGACATTTCGGACTAGACCTCTCTCGCCTGCAATTAAAATCGCAATGTTTCCTGGATCAATGATACTTTTTTCCATTCCCAATGAAAACTCGAGCTGCTTAAAAAATGTATTCATGAACTGCATGAGATAGGAACGTGATCTTTTCTTTGTATGTATTATCATCCCCACTCTCACCTCTGCTTAGAATCGTTCGTGCGCGCGCGCGCACGCACGCACGCACGCGCACGCACACACACACACACACACACACACACACACACACACACACACACACACACACACACACACACACACACACACACACACACACACACACACACACACACACACACACACACACACACACACACACACACACACACACACACACACACACACACACATATATATATATAAGGGTGATAATTTGTCCTCTTTTCCTCAGATTTGTCCTCTTTTCCATCTTAAGATTGAGCGTCCGGACGGCTTTTTTTTTTTTTTTTTTTTTTTGAGACTGAACATGACCTAGATTAGGTCTATCTTATTGTAAGTAAATTATTTAAGGAGCATTTTTAAAAGTAAATATTTAGTGAATTAAAAGGAATGTTAGTCAGTTCTAAACTGAGTTCAATCTGTGATAGACGTTCTTAAGCAGCGCCTGTGTCAATAGTCTGTGCCCTTGAAGATTCCGAATATGCTTGCTGAAAAATGATTAAGACGGGCAGTTTGACAGTCTAAGTTACAATTTTCTGGATGATAATAAATGCATGTACATCAGTTGTTGAAAAGACTTAGCGATATCGATGACACCATTAGCAGATTTCACATATTTTTCATGAATGACTCTACACGAAATACCAACATGGGAAGATGTGCGAGCTTCTGGTCAATATTTAATTGATAAAGATGTTGCATTTGACGATGCAAGTGCTGTGATCAACTTAATCAGACAACATTTAATGAAAGTAATACTAATGATGAAAGATTCATACAGTTGCTGGCTTATCAGAAATGAATAAAATTTAAATTAAAAAATACTAAGTAAAAGTGGAATTCCATTATGAACTACTAATGATCCCATAATATTTCTTTGCGGCACTCGATCACAACACACTCAGTGAAGTCACTGGATAAAATACAGGAAAAGAATTTTGCTTCCGCATTATTATTTTTTTTAAGTGTCAATCCTTCATTTTCACGATTCTTTAAAATGAAATACTTAACTGTCGTAGAAGACAATGTCCGCAAATAAATAAATAACATTAACATAATAACCATATTAACAGTACTAATTTTATCAATACTGATAAACACTTAGAAATTAAATTTATGAGGGTAAAATGATTTAAAAACATACATTTTAAAGGACATTTTATTTCCTTTTTTTTTCTAACATTTATAAAACTAGCTCTAGTCACCACAATCATGCATCAATAGAATGAAATTAGTAAGTCCTTTTTTGTCCTACTTTTATTGGCGTGTCGTGTCCTCTTATTGACGTCAAAAAGTCATAAAATATCTTCTTTTTGTTAAAAAATTATATAGTCACCCTAACATATATATATATATATATATATATATATATATATAATATATATATATATATATATATATATATATATATATATATATATATATATATATATATATATATATATATATATATATATATATATATATGGTAGATCTGTAGAGGGTTCACTGTTACTGAAGTAGATCGCAAACGCTACTGGATTGCCGACTCACTTACACACCCTGGTGAAACAATGCTCGTTTTTACAGTCGTTTGTCGTACGTGAAGAGGTTACAGACCCGATACAAAATCTCACACTGGACCACTCTTTAAATTGACCTAAAGGCCAGTGGTTCTCATGTTTTCTCGTGTCCTCTCAAATCCCCGGAAATCAAATGAGATAATCAAAATCAAGAATATAGAAACCTCATGAAATTCTTTATAACAGTGCCTCAGAGCTTTTTTTGTCTGCCACGTACCTCGCTGATTGTCTGGTGAAGGCTTTTGACTCTTCGAAAAAAATATGCACACAAACGCATTATATTAAAATGTTACATGTTAAATGTAAACGAATCCCCAGAAGCTATTCAGGGACCCCACAGGTTAAGAAACCCTGCTTCAGATTCAATAATAGCAAAATTTGGTTCAGTGCTGTGTAGATATGCACCCCAAAGGGGGAACAAAAATGTAACACAGTTCGGATTCGCGTTCACTAATTTAGGGCAGTTAATCATATACCGACCCAGGCCTACATTAATAAAAGTATGGAATAATGAACAGCCTCAATTTTTCATTCTTCGCTGTGTGTGAGCTTGAGGTATTGTCAGACGCAAGTGTTGTTTTACACATTACAGGCCGTATTAATCACTAGGGGGAAAAAAATTATGCAACGCTAAATAAATAATCCGAACGTAGGTTTATTTACGTCGTATTTAGCGTTGCATAATGTAGGTTTGGCAAACGAGATGAATGCAGTCAGCGACTCATAGCTTGACTGCTTGAGGCAGGGTCAGTGAACCAGAGCTGACCAAGACCCCTACTCCACCTCCAAGTGGTGGTCCTGGAAACAGATTGCATCTGGCCGAGTAGGGATCGAAGAGGGAAGGCAATCCTGGTCCCAAAAATCCCATGCTGAAAACGGATGTGTCAGGCCGAAAGGCGCAAATATCGCAGCTTCGCTGTAAACGGCGACACTACGTAATAAGCGTCCTTTTCGGAAACGCAGAAGAAGAATGTAGGTTTACGATCTATGTAAGAAAGATGAAACTAATTCTGTATTTGTTCGTTGTTTCATGCGTGTATGTAACATTCTAGGACAATAAGACTGAACGCACGAATTATATTTCGTTATATACTGCCAAGGTGTCTATTTTGTTGGTGAAGATTTTGTGGCTTAAAGTTTCAATAGGATTGGGGTATTCTGTCCCATGTCCAACCCTCCATGGTCACCTTTAGCGACATGTTTGGCAGAACTGGAGACAGACACAAAAGCGAATGGGGATGACATGGAAAGTCCTTGAACTGATGTCACGGAACAGGAATCTTTGGCACACCTTTACTGATGACCTATACTCCGTAGGGAGCTGATGGGTAATGATGATGATCTGTAACAGTGGAGTACTCAAATGACAGTTGTTGAGGAGAGTTGACCGTCTCTAGTCATGACAGCTGGGCATTCAAGACAGTAATTGGAGATGGGCAGTACAGGTTGTACCATACGTCTGGCATCATAGGAATAATGTCTTATTGACACAAGCAACATCTGACGTAATTCATCGTCTGCTTGCTGACTAGGTATCGCGTCTGGATTTGTGCATCAGAAAAAAATGGATACACTGCGCAAGTTCTGTGAACAAAAGCTTTTGTGCCGCCTTGATAGTACCTGTCCTGTGATGCCAGACTTATTGGCCACCTGGTACACACACTCTCAGGAAACAAGGTAGGTAGTCCCATAGCAGATACTGACGCAGGCGAGTGAAGTGTTAGAGACTAGGTACATACTAGGTCCAGCATCGATTGGTGGTGTGACCAGTTCTCTTCCTCGCTGCCTTTTCCTTCCCTAACTCAAACAGCAGAATCAGGTCCCATTTACAGCAGGGTAGATTGGAGCGTGTAAGTACCGTGATTCAAAAGCGGCACCTGTGCCGCGAGAGACCAGCGACACAAACAACTGTATAAACAAACATGGCCCAGACCAGAAACCACAAGGCACGAGAAGAGCGGGAACAGCAGAGACAACATATACTCCAATTTGTGCGAATTCGAAATAACGGAAGCTGGGGGGAAAATGCGGAAAATACAGTTCATGCTTTTACAATTTATAATTTCATGTTTTTTTTTATTTTTTTGGTATCTTAACTTCAATGTGCTGTTGTATTGGTGTGATCAAACGGGGCGGCCCCTATCGATCTGTGTGTCACTCCGGCAGTATCGGTACATTTGTGGTACTGATTTTTTTAAAATTTGCTTTCAAATGTCGCACTTTTCTTTCTTTCTTCGTTATATTTCTGATAAGTATTAGATATTTGATTTTTTCAAATCATTCGACACTCCTTGTAGGTGATAATAATCACATTTGCTTGGCGCTGCCCAGATTTGTTGGCTATAGGCGCGTCAGAATAACACGTACATCGGCCAGCGCTATCGGCTTAATCACCGACAGGACATGGGTGAACGCATCACCAAAGCTTGGAAAAGGGTAGACAACTTATAGACAGACATGGATGACAAGATAACTTTAGATCAAAGTAAGATTGCTACATCTCGAACACATGGTCATATGCGGTTACCGGTGTGTTTGTAAGTTTGTACACAAGGGCATCGGACATCTTATTACCATATATGGGAGAGTTGACCTCTGCCTTACGTTCAAAATTATCCGATGTCGGAATTTTTTGAAATTACCCCATAACCCGACCTGTTTGAATATGACTGGAGCGTTTATTTAATTAGATGACAAAATAAGGGGTGGGAAGGCAGGGAATATAATCTGATCATTTTCTCAAGCTAATTCACTCGAGAAATCGCTCGCCAAGACACCAGACTGCTAAAGTGAAGAATTAGAATTCAGAATTCCTTCTTAAAATACCGGACACCTTTTATTGGAGTATTTATCAGGACTTACAATAGAGCCCACGAAATCTCTAACATTTTAAATAAGGAAACCGGGACTGAGGAAATTGAAGGACCACACACGAAGTCAGAGAGGGAACATCAAATTAACGACCCCCCAGACGCATGTAAGAGGCCGATTCAAGTCTCTTTTATTCATCTGAGCAAAAAGTATGTGAGTCAGGATTGGCGTAAGTGTGATTTACACTTCATATTTATTACTAACATGTGAACTAACATATATATATGTATATATTACCATGTGAAGTTTAATGTGTGAAACTCGCTATTGGATGTCAGTCATTTGAGGCTGGCAACATCAGCGTATAGAATGATGATTCATGACCACCACTGCACGGGTTGGTAATTGATTTATTGCTAGTTTCTAGAGAACTAAAAGCATAAAGTAGTCCCAGATTCCATACGGAGAAGGGAGGAAAAGATGAAAGAAATGACGTACCTTCTAAGTATAATACTTACATTTTCAAAGCAGTGTAAATGTCCCTATAAACCTAGCCACTTTAAAATTAATGCAAGTTTTCAAGCTTAAACCAGTGTAAATGTCTATGTGAAAATATTCATTTTAAAGTAATGGAAGTTTCAAACTTTCCAATCAGTGTAAAACATAAATGAAAACATATTCAATTTATATGGTGAACACTTTTCAATCAGTGGAGATGTATATCTAAACAGACTCTATCTGTATTATTAACCTTTTCATTTAAATATAAAGTAACTATGAAAGCTATTCTATTTAAATGTAAAGAAAGTTTATCCCCAGGGATTAAATTTAAATCTCATCGAAGGTAAATTCTGAGTAATTGGGATGGTGGTATGGAAAGATAGGAACCCATAACTATGGGGTGGAAAACGCCATACTCAGATGAGCGTTTCGCTCTATTCTTTTACCATAGTTATTGGTGGTACCAGCAGAAAGTACCACCTCTGGAACAACAAGGGAACCGTGGCCTAAGCTTTAAGACGAAGAACCCACGTGGTAGACTCTCCTTGACATTTCTGGGAAACGAGCTTTTCCCTTCAACATCCTATTCTGTACTTACTGTTCTTAGTCTTCTATCATTTACTAGACACAGTATTAAGGTCTTTGTCTTGTGTAGTATGACCTATACTGTATAATAGGGGAACAGAAGTGATTGCGTCATTAATAGGCTGGACTGCCCATGGTAAATTTCCGGTGTTATATGTTGCGGGTCGCGCTAGTGACCTGTCACCTGTCATCGAAGCATAATTTTTTGGTGAAGCCTAGATGGCAGGGAGGATAGTGTGATTCGCTAGCATAGCTAGGCGGGTTTGTCGAACGGAAGGTCCTGGGTTCGTGTCCTGGTTTAGCCTCTCACGTCTGTTGTTTTTCTGTTGTCAAGTTTTCTACTTCTTTAATTCTTACGAGTGCTTGAAAACATACCTTTATCTTTGTCTATTTATTTACTGTTTACAGGCCTCGGGTTTCCCTTCCTTATGTGTTATAAATTTTTATTCCCTACAACCTTGATCAGAGACGAGCGTGAGCAAAGTGAAAAGAACCAACCCATAAGAAGGAGCAGAACCATCATTGGCAGCTAAGTTCAAACATATGCTGCCACTTGAACTTCTTGTAACATCTCACATTCCATAAAGACTGTGATGATAACTTTTCTTGATCCATAACTATACAAATTATTTTCCAACTGTTAAAACATAGAGTGATTATTAAATGTTGTTATTTGCAATGTTACAAATTTAACTTCGATTTAATCATTTTAAAGTTACTGCATGTTTGTCTCAGCCAGATTACTACACACACTCTAAACAGAGGTATACTACAATAATAGAATTCCACTGAGTAAATCTGGGGTGGGGGCTTAAACGAGCTGAAAGTAATAAGTGCTTAAATCCTTCACACAAGCGTCGGCAGAATTACAGAGTTAAAACATACTCAGCCAAAGCAGTATTGTTCTCGCTTATTCTGAATATCTTGTGAAGATTCCCTTTGTAATAGAAGAGTCATCACCCTTCTATCTACATCTCTTACTTACTTACTTAGTCGTTCCCCTTCTACCGTGAGGTATAGAGGTTTGGAAGAGAGAGCGCCAGACTATCCTATCGGCTGTCTTCCTCCTGGCCTGGTTCCATTCTAGTCCTCGGTCCTTCAAAGATTGTCTAATGTTGTCCTCCCAGCGAACTCTGGGTCGTCCTGGGGGTCTGGATCCCTGGCTCTTTGTTTCCCATGCTTGTCGTGGTAGCCGATCTTCTCCCATTCTGCAGACATGGCCAAACCATCTTAATTGGGACTGTTCTACTTGGGTCTGCAGGGGGTGGCATTTTAGGCCTTGACGTATCGTCTGGTTGCGGACCATGTCTCTTCTTGTTACTTCAACCACCTTCCTCAGATACCTCATTTCTGTGGTTTGGATCTGGCTTTTGTGGGTTGTAGTCATTGCCCATGACTCGCATCCATATGTCAAGACTGGGACATAGGTGGAGCGGTATACAGCCATCTTCGTTTTCTTACCAACCTCTCTCTTGCTGAGGAATCCTCGATTTATGGCCTGAAAAAGTCTCACAGCTGCTGCTTTTCGAGTGGCCAACTCTTCTTTGATGCCTCCCTTACGGTCTATAATAGCTCCGAGATATTTAAAGTGGTCGACCTGCTCCAGGACCTGTTCTCCCAGCTTAATCTGATGTCTTCTTTTTTCTCGTGATATCACCATGGATTTTGTTTTAGAGCTACTTATGACCATCCCTCTCTTCTCCAGCTCTTCCTTCCAGACTTGCAGGTTGGATTGGAGATGTGCCTCTGATTTAGCAATCAGGGCAACATCATCAGCAAATGCCAGCTCTGAAATACATACCTGTCTCATCTTCCAGTCCCCCAGTGAATACTTTCTTGTTCTCTCCTTACATGCCTTGATGACATCGTCCATGAGGAGTATGAAAAGATAAGGTGACAGGATATCACCTTGTCTTACACCAGTGGTGGTCCTGAACTCTTCTGATTTATGGTTTGCTGTCCTCACATAATTCCTGCAAGACTTCTATCTACATCTCTGCCAAGAGTAATCTTGTGCGAAGGTAGACACCTTTGAAGACCATATTAGATACTCTTGAGTTTTGGCCACTGATGGACCACTACTGCAAAGCAAGGGAGGCAATACCGTCACAATTGGGCTTTCGATGGAAACGTTTCTTTTTTTATTTTCATTTGCATCTACTTTACAGCAGCCCCCCCCCCCCCAATATGTGTGTGTGTGTGTGTGTGTGTGTGTGTGTGTGTGTGTGTGTGTGTGTGTGTGTGTGTGTGTGTGTGTGTGTGTGTGTGTGTGTGTGTGTGTGTGTGTGTGTGTGTGTGTGTGTGTGTGTGTGTGTGTGTGTGTGTGTGTGTGTGTGTGTGTGTGTGTGTGTGTGTGTGTGTGTGTGTGTGTGTGTGTGTGTGTGTGTGTGTGTGTGTGTGTGTGTGTGTGTGTGTGTGTGTGTGTGTGTTTGTGTATGTGTGTGTGTGTGTGTGTGTGTGTGTGTGTGTGTGTGTGTGTGTGTGTGTGTGTGTGTGTGTGTGTGTGTGTGTGTGTGTGTGTGTGTGTGTGTGTGTGTGTGTGTGTGTGTGTGTGTGTGTGTGTGTGAAAATTACTGAATTTCTATGGATAAGAATGATCTCAATTTACCTCAATCTCAAATTATGCGCACTGCTTCTGAAAGTAACCCTCACGTAAATCACGATTTCACTTTACTGTATTAGCAAGCTGAGGCACCACACAAAGGATGGGCGCCAACCAAGCAAAGTGGAGACAGTTTGTTGCAGCCATACAAGACGTCACTAGGCGTGATGGTCACTGATTTTTTTGTCAGTCAGCGACGAAAGACCGAAGAAGTATTAGCAAACAATGTCCTAAGCACATTAAGTACTTTGGCTCAGGCTTCCTTCAAAAAGACTTGACTATAGTTGTGGCACCATGCTCCTTAGAGAAGGGAAAACGAGTAAAACATACAAAATTTGTAAGTAACTCTCCATAGGAAGGTCCCTATACAATCTTTCTAACCTAATTTATTTAATGTAATCTATCTATCCATTCTATTTTATCTATCCAGTCTATCTCATCTATCCAGTCTATCTATAGAGTCCATCTATCTTATTCATCAATCCACCTACTTAACCTACCTACCTACACATACATCAGGGCCGGACTTAGGCCGATTTGATCCAATCGGGCGCCGAGCCCACAAGGGGCCCCGCACACTTGTTGCCACCACCAGCTTTGGGGCAACAAAATGATGACTTACAAAATGTTTAGTGTAAAAATACATGTCTTGTGCTAAACCTATAAATATGGAGAGGGGGGGGGGGGAGAGAAAGAATATAAAAAATCCACAGTGACCAAACAAAAAGAACTGCCTTCTGGTAAGTAAATTTTAACTTGAACAATTCCCGAAGATGGCTGCATCAAGCTATCCGGAAAAAAAAAATATTTTAAACACAGGCTTCTAATGCACTAAAAAGCCACAAATAATTTTTCACGGGAGTTTATAGCTTTCAGTCAAAAAATGTAACTTCAAATTGACAAAAAGCGTCCGGCGCTTAAGCGCTTATCATATATTTTATCCACAAGTGTCTAATGAAGTATAAAGCAGAAGTTAATTATGTAGAATCAGCGCCCAGGGATTTTTGTCAAAGGCTTTTTGACAATTTGATGTAACATCAATGTTACACATAAGAATTTCACCATGTTATCTATGTACGCAATTTTTTCTAATGCAAGGTATATAACTCTTGGAATTGGAGTTACGTTTTACTTTAGGTGGTTACCTGTTCTTATGCCCTTCGGTTGCCGATATGATTGTTGGTTCATGTCCATTTATGGAGCGCTCAGGCCCACTTTTCTGGTATACGTTTGTCAAACTGCGTCGATAGTTATTTCCTATCCTTATAAGGCTCGATTTTAAGTGTAGTTCTTAGAATGTGCCCATAGCTTCGACGGTTGTGTGAATTGTATTCAAATCGAACGGTTCTGCGCATGTCTGTTGTTTGGTTGTGGGTTTTGTACCAGCTTCCGCCCGTGAGTGCCACAGATTTTGTCGAGTGAGACAGACGCGTTTTTCAGCGTCTGTCATGATTATATTGTTCGGGAAATGGAAGTCCTCTATAGTGTTCATTTCAGATGATATTTCCCTTTTGTGATTCAAAGCGCCTGGAGGCGAGTGAGTTGTGTATTGATTCTTGAAGAGAATGTAATTGCTCTACATTTGACTATCATTGTCGCTAACTTTTATGATTGACATTGTGTGCCTAGTTGTCAACTTTCCCTGGGCGGGGAAGAGTCGACGTTATGAGAAGTTTTCAACTCACGAATCACTATGTTGTTATGCATCGGGTTGATGCATGTCCTAAAGGCTATCTGCTTGTTGGACTTTACTGCTCTGGCGGTTCCACGTCAGTTTTGGTTTGATACCGTGGTTATTAAAAGAAATCAGAGGACATTATTTGATACTCCAGAAGTCGTGCCTGTCTTGCTGGAGGTCAGAGAAGGAGAAGGAATTTAATCTCCTACATTTATACATTTATAAAGATATCGACTGTTATAGAAAAGGATGATGGTTTCCACACCTGACTACATTTACAGTCGTTTATGATGCATTGAAGCCCATGATTTGATTCACCATTATTATGCTGTCTGCTGGCCAATGTTGTGCTGACTATGTCGATATAATGAAGACTGTTCTACATGTTAATGTCTACACATCTTGTCATTGTGGCGTCCCAATAAATGATGGAAACGTCACTAGCAGTTACAACATTCATTGACTTTCTACGTCGTGAGTTTATGTGACGTCCTGTGTGGACTCTACTTTACTGCTACCTGTTTGACTCCACATATACACATACCAGACCAAAGACACCATACTTTTACGCCATTATCATTTGGTGGTAAATAATCACCTCTTATCAATCAAATTGACAAAAAGCGTGGGGCGCTGATTCTGCATGAAATTAACTTCTGCTTTATACTTCATTAGACACTTATGGATAAAATATATGATAAGTGCTTAAGCGCCCCACGCTTAATGTCAATTTGATGTTACATTTTTTGGCTGCAAGCTATTGTGGCGTTTGCTATTGCACGCCACATGTCAGAGAATGACCAAGAGTATGGTGCTGGTAAGCGCGGCACGATAAAGAATTGTCACTATGTGTACTTGGCATATGACGTAGAACATGTTTGAGATAGACACAGAAGAGAGTTGATGTTTACCCTGATGGGTTCGCTTGTGTCATCTACCAGATGGTAGATATTTGAAAAGTGTTCAATGGATAATGTCTTGTAAGACGTCAATGTGTTTAAATATGGAACTAACAAATGAAACGGGATCATATATTACGTATGTGGAATAATGGAATGTGGAATTTGATGAAATTAACCTGCTTTGCAATGCCTTGTCGTGATGTGTAGTCTATGTTGAAATAAATGTTGGAAAGCCAATGGAGTTTCCAAGTCGATATATTTATTGTTGAGTTGGAACGTTGGAAATACTGTTGCAGAGTTCTTATGGTGGTTGTTATGAACCTCGTGAACAATACAATTATTGATTCTAGGCATAATCGAGAAAACGAGCATAATATGAAATTAAACAATAGAAACCACGACACCACAGCTATAAACTCCTTGACAAATTATTTTTGGATTTTTAGTGCATTAAAAGCGTGTGTTTAAAATATATATATATATATTTTTTTATTGTAATTTTCCTTACCTGCCGTGTTTGACTTTAATCTGAATGGTTAAAAAAAAAAACGTTTTCTTTGTTATGGTGAGTGACTAAAGTTTAAAAGCTTGAAGGTGTCAGACATAGGCCTAGAGTTCAGTATGTTTGACTGTCTTACCTACGTTTTTCTGCAAGAATTTCAGTGTTTTTCCAATCATTATAAATATATAAGTTATAAGTAAATAATCTGCTTATATTGCACTCTGCTACTTAGTGCTAATAAATAATTTAAAAAAAAACATTAGGTAAAATATCGTGGGGTCTGTCCAGGCAGAAGAGAACTTAATTTTCAATCTCTTATTTCACCTTCACCACTTATTGAGTCTTAATGTCTTGTCAGATAAACAATGGAAGGGCCGAGATGGGCACCATTGTTGGGCTGTGCTTAGGGCTTCAGTTGGCCTTATTCCGGCACTGAATAGGTAATATATAGTTTATAGTTTTTCAGGCAGATAAATTCTGATTACTTGTATACCCAAACAATGCAACTTTTAACTCGGCCAGAGGATCTACTTTCTAAAAGTCCACCAACAACATGGTGGAAAACTCAAATTAAATGATGTTTTACGGAATGCTAACTTCACTTCAAAGAACAGATCAAGGTTTCCTTCATTATTTATTTAAGAATTCACCCATCCGTGACTTTAACCTACCCGTCAATTCTGTGTTATTTGTCTTCCACTACACATTACTGGACACAAGTATTTCGGTCTTTATTTGGTCTATACTTGCTGATAGGAAAGTTATATTAATGATTGCGTCTTTAAACTGTCTGGGTCGTCCACGGGTCATATATACTGTGACCGCTTGACATACACTACCATTAATACGTGTTAAAAACCACATACAATGAGAATAACAACGTTAAAAGCAGTTAAGACATTTCTGCACAAAACACAGTATCATGAAAAGTTCACGGCTTTGAGAGAAGCATTGTAAAGCTGTCCCAGAACAAAACAATATATAGTAAATGCATGTTTTTGAATGGAACATTTTGTGAAAGTGAGAGTTGCTAATCTGAGTTTTTTCCGTTGTTAGAGAGAGAGACGTGTGGAAAAAGTCGAAAAGCTGAGAAAGCGTGTGCAAATGTAGATAATTGTACCGTGTGGAAAAAGAAAGCATCGTGTGAAAATTGGCGGAGAAAAAGAAGAAATAGTATAAAAAGGAAGGACGTGGGCGATAGACAGGTTTTTACAGATTTTAAGAATTCATTAGGCGAGAGGATGTTACAGATAGTGGTTAGGTGAACTTCGTCTTTAAAATTATCAAGACAAGTTTTTAACTTGACAAGTTTTCAAGTTAAACAAGTATTTGTTAAATAGACAAGTTTGTATTTTATTCTATTGGATATATTATTCCTGTGGATATACACTTTCATTTTGGATACTCACTACTTTGTGTAAGCAAGAAACAAGTACTTCACCATTGTGTCAATAACATTGCTGTTCTAATGACGTTAATAAACTATATTTTATTTTTCTACATTGCTGAGTTTTCTTTGGAACGTTACAGTTTATTACTTTGACAAACCATTATACGAGGTATTGCTTTTCACTAAACCTAAAAGGGTAAGAACGGACTTTGGGAGGGAAAATAAACTAAGGTCAAGAATTTCCATCTCAGGCGAAAGGCCTGTAACGACTTGAACCAGAACGTACGAAGAATTAGCTCTCGTCAAAATATTTACCTGCGCTCAACCACTGATGGCCAACAGACCCGGTTACACTAACTTCATATTGATGCCGTGACCAAGCCCGGTCACAATACCATAGTTGTGCGAGTGTCATGAGAACGACCTCAGCCAATAATGCACTTTTTATGGGGTGCAAAATTGCCTCAGCGTCCTTTCACGATGTACTGTCACAGCAAGGCGATGGCGCCATTTGGTTGGTCCTAGTTTCGATATTCGGTAAGCCTATCACTTATATTTTCTTTTCTGTTGTCTAGTGTCATACTTTATGTCCAACGAGTACCTGTTAATTACCTTTATTTATTTATTTACTAACTTATTTAATGTTCACAGGACTCAAGGTTTCCTCCATTATTTATTTAAAGAAAAGATCGAATTGCTTACGTATACAGATTACGTAATATATAACTAATAAATACTGTTTTATTTTTCATTCAATGTAATAGGCTATATTCCTGATGCCTAACAAGAAATCATCAAAAGTAGACGGGCCTCACCAAAATGGTCCAAATTAGGCCCGCTACTGCTAAGATCGGCCCTGCATCCACCGCCTCACACACTATGTCTGTCTATCTCTCTCTATCTCTGTCACGGGTTGCCTCCCCTGCTTTGCAGTAGGGGTCCAATAGTGGCAAAAACTAAAGAGTATCTACTATGGGCCTTCAAAGGTGTCTACCTTCGCACTAGATTACTCTTGCCAGAGTTGTAGATAGAAGGATAACGACGCTTCTATCCAAAGGGTGTTTCACATGATATTCAGAAAAGCGAGAACAATGCTGCATTGGCTGAGCAAGTTAATTCTATGAATTGCCGACAACTTTTGTGAAGGATTAAGCAATTATTATTTTAGCTCGTCAAGCCCCCACCCTGATTTACTCAGTGGAATTCTTCTTATTATATTACAGCTCTGTTTAGAGTGTATTTAGTAAATTGACTGAGACAAACATGTAGTACATTTAAAATGATTAAATCGAAGTTAAATTTGTATAATTACAAATAATAAATTTAATAATCATTTAGTTTTAACAAGGGTTTAAAAGAATGAATAATGTTTTTCAGAAATGTATCATTGCGGTTGAAATGGGATAAACGTTTATAAAGGAGCTCACGTGGCAGCTTATAGGTTTCACTTATCTGCCACTAGTAGGTTCTGCTCCGCTGATGGGTTGGTTCTTGGTAGATTGATTACTGATAACGCTCGTCGCTGGTCAAGGATGTAGGGCGTAGCACGTTCCCAGAAGTGTCATGGAGTGTCTACAAAGTTGGTCCCTCGTCTTAAAGCTCAGGCCACTGTTCCATTCTTGTTCCAGAGATAGTACCCTCAACTGGTACCACCACCAACAACTATGGTAAAAGAATAGAAACGAATTCTCTCCTGAGTACTGCGTTTCCAGACACATACGTATGTGTCCCCTTTCTCTTATTCCATCATCCCATATATCTCAGAATTAACCCTCGATGAGAATTAAACTTAATCCCTCTAGAGAAAACTTTCTTTACATTTAAATTGAATTGCTTTATATTGATTTTTCATTTAAATGACAAGGTTAATAGTACAAATATAATATGTTTACATTTACACCTCCACTGATTGAAAAGTTTTCACAGTATAAACTGAATATGTTTTCATTTATATCTACACTTGTTGAAAAGTTTGAAACTTTCGTTAATTTTAAAGTGAATGTGTTTATATAGACATTTGCACTGGTTTGAAAATGTAAATATTACACTTAGAGAGTCTGAACTTGTCTTTGGCTGATGCAGGTCGACTTGCCCAGAATCGTGGTGCGTTCAGAGCAGCTGTAATGGAGACAACGTTCTGGAAAGAATACGTCACATGATGATGATGATGATACTTAGATTGTACATCATTTCTTTCATCTTTCCCTCCCTGCACCATATGGAACTTGGGGCTACTTAGGATTTTAGTTCTCTTTAAGAAGCTAACGATAAGCAGTCACCAGCCCTTGTAGTGGCGGTTCATGAAATCATCATTCTATACGCCGAGGTTGCCAGCCTCAAATAACTTGGACATCCACTAGCGATTTTCACATATTAATATTCACAAGGCAATATATACATATTAGTTCACAATCCTGGCTCACAGACTTTCTGCTCAGATGAATAAAGTTAAGGCACTTGTATCGTCCTCTTACACGTGTTCTAGGGGTCGTTACTTTAATAAGATAATTACCTCTATGACTCCGTGTTCTCGGTTTCCTCAGTCCCGGTTTCCTTGTTAAAATGATAGAGATTTCCGTCAAGTTTCTCCAAGAAGAGGTCCGGCCTGATAAAATGCAATTCTGAATTCTAACTTCTGGCAAGGTATAGTTGTAGTCTTGGCAAGCGATTTCTCACAGTAGTTTTTCAGTGTCTTATAACTGAAAAAAGGTCAGGTTATATTGCCTGTCCTACCCCCGCGTTTGTTTGTTATGAAGCTACTCAGGGCTCCAATCATTTCAAACATGCTTGTTGAGTGGAGTAATTTCAAAATATTCCGACATGAAATAATCTTGCGCGTGATGCAAAGGTCACGTCTCCCATATATGGCAATAAAACATCCGATGCCTGGTGTACAAACTCACTAACACATGTGTAAACTCGTACAACAATGTGTTTCAGATGTAACAAATTATTACTTTCGTATAAAGTAATTTCGTGAGAGTCGTACAGGAAACGATTATGTCATTTATGTCTGAGTAATCTCGTTATCTGTCGCTTGAGCACACAACTCTACGCGAAAACTAAGCAGACCAATATGGGGTTACCTGCGCGAATTTCAGCAAAGCTGTGCCGCGCCTAGCAAATGTGATGTATTATCACCAACAAGGAGTGTGAAATGTTTTGACAATATCAAATATCTGCTACATAACAGAGAAAGAAAGAAGTGCTGACCATGTAAAAGCACGTAATAGTCAGTACAACAATTTAAAATGAGTACTGCCGGAGTGAAAGATCAAGAAGGGGTCGCCCCAAATCCATCTTGTCACAATCTCTCTCTCCCTCTCTCTCTTTCCGTCTCTCTCGCACATACAAACTCATACATAAAACATAATTAGTGGTTATTACAATAATAACACGCACAGCTGCTCAATCACACTATTTTGAACAATGAAAATGATTGTTCTCTACACTCGGAGACATGACATAACTGGCGCAGATGTCATGTAAGCAGAACCCGCCATTGCACCGCTAGAACAAAATGTGTAAATCAAACAAAAGTACGCTTTAAAATACGTACACAATGAACCCACAGTTTGCTGTATCTGTTACGTCAGATGATCACTACCATAGTGTGTGATTACGAGTTTTAGTAGAGTCTGTCTATTGTTAAGGAAGAGATAGATATTTATAGATGATGTTTTTGTAAATCAGATTTTTCTCATCTTACGATCGATGGGAAGCTAATGGTTAACCATGTAAGGAATCAATAATGGCAAGTAAGGCCATTGCGTATGGATTATAAAATGAAACCATTTAAGTTTAAAGAGAGCTGCGGTCAATGACAGGACACTGATAAAGAAAAATGGAAGATAAGACGAGGATATGCAGGAAACGAGAACAAGACTGCACTTAAGAAACACCACTACAAGATGTAGAATCATACATATACCTTGGCAAAAAATATAGACACAGTTGGAGGGACGGACAATGATATCAACATAAGAATAAGGTTAAAGAAGCTTTCATTGCATTAGGAAATATATGGAGATCACAAGAAATCAAATCAAATACAAAAATCAGAATCTTAAATTCAAATGCCACGTTAGTCCTATTGTGTAAAACATGGAGAACAATTTAAAAATAGCAACCAAAATGCTACAGACTTTCACAAATGGGTCCGTGCGCAGAATAGGACTAAAGTGGCTAGGTTTATGTGGAACAGATTTCAAGAACCAGACACAAGCCAGTGGAACAAGAGGTGAGAAGACGAACGCTGGCGGTGGATAGTACACACACTGAGGAAATCTGCTGAGAGCATTACAATGCAGTCCTTGTTCTGAAATCCCCAGGGTAAGAGGTAGAGTGAGACCGAAGAACACACGGAGACCGAACGAACGAACGAAGGAACGAACTTTATTTTCAAAGGGTTGAGGATTGGGCACACAGGCCCGTCTGACATTCTGCCCTTCCTTTCATACTGAATACATTTATTCTCACATGCATTTTACATATCAATTTCAAGGAGAAGAGAATTTGAGACAAACATTAAGTGGATTAAGAAGACCCGGTGTGATTGTCTCCCCTGCTCCGCAATTGTGGTCAAACAGTGGTCAAAAGAGTATAATGATGAGGGTTTTCAATGGTATCTACCTTCGCTCAAGATTACTCTTGGCACAGATACAAAATAGAAGAATGATGGTTCTACTTTAGGGATCCTCAATGGAATTTAAAGAAAAGCAAGCATAACAACTGAGATAATCTAAGCCAACTTTTCTTAACCTTTTAGATTTCCCGCACCCCTTTACAGCATCTTAAGAATCCTCCCACCCCTTTACAACATCTTAAGAATCCTCCCACCCTTTTACAGCATCTTATGAGTTGTTGAAGAAAGTCCCTGCTGCAGCATTTTCAGCTGAATGCACACACTTTTCAGTGCAAATTCCGGGAAGCCAAGACGCACAAAGACGAGTCGTATAAGCAGTTTGCTACACGTCTGACTATGTCCTTGGAGAAGTGGGGATCATTCAGCGCCTTCGATGAATCTTATGAATGGTTGCAAGAAATGATTATCGTGAAGCAGTTTAAGGATTTGCTCATCCCAGACATGAGACGGTTCCTGGCGGAGAAGGGAGCCGAAACTCTTGATCAGGTGGTACTGTTTGCTGATCGGTACCAGAGCGCCCAGTCGGAAGCTAACCCAGATAAAAGGCGCCACAACGATAGTCACCCTAAACAAAAGGAGCGCCCCTTCACGGAAACCAAAAGTACATACTCTAACAAATCAGCACCACCACACAACCCAGAACATGGCAAACAGAAACCTTCGGGACCTCAAGTTAGTCAGCCCCAGGAGCCCCGCAAGAAATATTGCAAATTTTGCAAAACGAATACTCATAACTCTGTGGACTGTCGTGGACAAAAATCAGCCCCTCATCATGCAGCTTGCATGTTGACAGGAACGGAGGAAAAGGCTCGGGCCCTAAAGTCAGAAGAAGGCTCTCGCCACCCCTCAGTAACGGAAGAAGTCTTCGTGAATGGGGCCCCCGTGACCTGCTTATATGATTCAGGGCTGGACTATGAATCTGTAGTTTCGGAGGCCCACGTGAGGCCCGATCAGATTACTGAAGAAACTATAGAGATAAGATGTGCGGACCGAAGCGCTGCGCCCCTTAATCACGATATGTAGAAGGCAGAATAAAGGCGGCCATCCTTGCGGACCCCATCTATGACCTTATTCTTTGGTTGCAAATATGTCTATTTGGGAAATCCTTCCCAGCCCCTAGTTCTGGCCGCGGTGCAGACTATGGCGCAAGCGAAGCAAGCTGAAGTCAGATAAGTTGTCTAATCCCGTCCCCGAGATGCTTAAGAAAGCTCAGGTAGAAGACCCTACCTTGACTGCCTGCTTCAAGAAACTGCCTACTGGCCACCGTCCTCCTCAGCCCGGTGACTTCTATACTAAAGAAGGGTTTTTGTACCGGAAAACGAATAAATGGGGACAAGAGCACTCTCAGCTTGTAGTGCCGTCCTCATATAGAACTCAGGTTCTAGAAATGGGGCATTCCACCTCATTTGGTGGTCATATGGGGCAGGGGGCTACCATGCAACGCATCGGGACCATTATTTCTGGCCGGGAGTGAACGCTGACATCCAGCGTTATGTTAAGTCATGTCCCCAATGCCAAAGGGTGACGCCTAAGCATTGGACGGCTCCCGCCACGCTAGGAGAGATGTCTATTACAGGCATTCCCTTTGAAAGAGTCGGTGTAGATTTGGTGGGACCGTTCGAAAGAACTAGGAGGAGAAACAAGTATATCTTGACTCTGGTAGATACACGCACCATGTGGGGAGAAGCTGTCGCTGTCTCCTCCATCGATTCTGTGCATATCGCAGAGGCCTTACTCTCGATCTTTACGAGACTGGGTTTCCCTCAAGAAATTCTGACTGATAATGGGTCCCAATTCAGGGGGAAACTGATGGAGGTGGTGTTTAGAGTCTTCCGCACGAAGCATATACACACCGTTCCTTATTGGCCCCAAGGGAACGGGCAGGTAGAGCGGTTCAACGGCACCCTCATCACTATATTACGCAAACTGGCACAAGAGAAACAAGAGGACGAGGATTTGTTCTTGTCGGCAGCCCTGTTTGCCTATAGAGAGGTGCCCCACCGATTTACTGGCGTGCCTCCTGCCACGCTACTGTTTGGGTGGCCCATCAAAGGACCACTTGAGGCTCTGATGAGGACGTGGACTGATGCCAAGGCAGACGAAACTGTCACTACGGCCTCTCAGTACGTCACAGAGCTGAAGGAAAGGTTGAAAATCGGCTGGGAGACAGCCGACGAAAACGTGCGTGTAGCACGTCAAAAGCACGCGTATTAAGTGTGGGAGATAAAGTGTTGATGCTCCTGCCCAGCAGCACCAACAAACTCTACATGGGGTGGCAAGGACCGTTCAGTGTCGTGGATAAAATTTCCCGGACCAACTATAAAATAGCCGTCCGAGGAAAGAAGTAAATTTATCACATAAACCACCTTAAACAATACATCGAACGACCTGTAGCGGAACCTGTACACTTGATGACTCTGGCTCTCGCGTCGGAAGTAGACTTTGAAACTCACACCGAAGTGGAGTACCCCCTCCGACACCAAGAAACGTATGAGGACGTGAAAACGTGCCCACAGCTATCAGAGATAGAAAATAGCCAAGTGGTGCAACTTTTAAGGGATTTTAGAGGAGTGCTCACCGACCAGCCCGGGCTCACCCATTTAGACGAATTTGATATGAAGGTGTTAGACCCGACGCCGGTCAGTGTAAAACCATATCCTCTCCCCTACGCTAAAGCCACCGCTTTGAGGGAAGAAACCAAGCATTTACTCGAAGCGGACATCATCGCTAAATCAGACTCTCCCTACAGCCCTAGTGTGGTACTCCTCAGGAAGCCATCCGGAGAGCACAGGCTCTGTATTGATTACCGGAGGCTAAACGCAGTAACTGAATACCAGGCACAGCCTTTGCTAGATCAGAACCTTTTATTTGCTAAACTGAGCAAAGCTCATTTCGTCTCTAAGATGGATTTCAGCAAAGGTTACTATCAAATTCCTGTAAAAAAAAAAGAGATTCGACCATTGCTCGCGTTTAGCACAATGGAAGGACATTACGAGTTTAAGGTGCTCCCGTTTGGCTTGAGTAATGCACCTGGAGTGTTTACTCGTATCATGAGAGAGTTAATAGCCCCTTTGCAACACCCGGACGTCCATAATTTCATGGACGATATCTCGATAGCGACAGAAACGTTCGAAGAGCATGTGACCGCTCTACGTCTTCTGTTAAACGACTGAAGGACACGGGATTAACAGCAAGGCCCTTTAAGTGTCAGATTGGATTTAAACAGTTGGAATTTTTAGGGCATACCATATCGAACGGGTGTATGTTCCCAATCGAAAAGAACGTGGAAAAGTTGCGTAACGCGCCCAGGCCCGTTACTAAGAAAGACGTGATGTCATTCGTAGCGCTATGTGGGTTTTATCAGAGGTACATGAAAAACGTCAATGCCCTTAGCGCCCCCCTCACGGGCCTGACGAAGAAGGGACACCCCGATAAGGTGGTATGGACTGCGGAGTGTGAGGAGGTCTTCACGTCGTTGAAAAAACATCTCACCTCCACACCCATCCTACAATTGCCTGATCTGACTAAACCCTTTATTTTGCGTACGGACGCCAGTAACATTGGGGTTGGAGCTACCTTGCCACAACAAGGGATCAGAGACCCAACGACCCTCTTTCCGGTCGCGTACGCCAGTCGGAAGCTAAACGCAGCAGAGAGTAATTACTCCACCATGGAGAAGGAGTGTTTGTCACTTATTTGGGGAACCACGAAGTTCCAAGCCTACTTGTACGGGGTAAAATTCGTGGTACAATGTGACCAGCAACCCATAATGTTACTGGCTGCGTCTAAGTCGTTAAATTGACGTCTCATGCGGTGGAGTCTGCTTCTCCAAATGTACGCTTTTCAAGTTGAGTACATACAGGGAAAGGAAAATATGGGAGCTGACAATTTGAGCAGACAACCAGTGGAGGGAAGAGAGGAAAACTCTACGGGAGAAAGAGAGACTAGTGCACAATAACCACGCAAAGGTTCACGCCCAAACCTGGATATTTAATGCAATATCTTAAGTGATGGGGTGTGTGACAGAATGGTTTGTGCATGTTCTTTTGTGTGATCTCTCACACCTTTAGCCCTACGGCAGTATCACTTTTTTCTTCATTTTTCTCTTCCTCTCAATCATCACTGTTATTTGGCTTATTTTATGCCCTTTCATTATTTTACTCTCTATGCTGAATCTAGTAGGAAGAAGTCTCCACTTCCCTACAGAAGTATCTGCTATAGGACTTGCTTTATCTTGCTTACCACTCCTCAGACGTATTTACGTTCTGCCAAGTGAACGGTGTGACTATCGTAACAATACCCGATCAGTATCACCGGTCAGCGGTAACACGTTTATCTCATTCCATCAGCCGAGCCACCTTTTGATAAAAGACGATGGTCGTTTTACAACCGTATTGTTTATCTAAGTGGCCGGCGACCCTTTTGTGCGACTGTCTGAAGAAGGCACGAAAACACGGGCAATTATGAGATAATAGTTTCCGTTGGGCCCTGTCTACATCATTATCACAGATAATCTTTATCACAGATAATCTGTCTGGAGAGATATCTTGGCGGAAGACATTATGCCAGGACAACATGGTCACAAGATTGTGAAGATACAGATAGATGTCATCGGAAGCATTATGCAGTATTATATAGAGGTCACGCGTGGAATTTTAAATTTAATTTTAAACACGCGGGGGATATTTGGAATTAAAACTTCCCCACCCAAACAGTGCTAGAGATTTGATTGGTTTGAAGTGAGAGCCGGAATATATAATCAATTTTATTGGAACATTCGGCGGAAACACAATCTGTGATTTGAACTGAGAATGAGATATATAATCTAGTGAACTCAGAGGCACAGAACAGACAGCTTCACAACTTCAACCGAGCAACTCAAATGAAGCCAGAAAGAGAAGAATCGGACCTAGAATTCCTATATCACAAGTGACAGATCGACAGTATTTGGGCAACTCTGAAACCTTAAGAGTAAACCTGCATATTTAAATACACAGACTGTAAAACTTCATGGACCAGTACTTTATTAATACAAGACTGGAAACCTAGGAATTGGACCATCAGTCATAAGAGAAATAATATCACAGACCAAGTGTATCGCAGAACCCCGTCGAAGAGGAATTACTAGTTTCCCAGGCCAAGTGTATCACATAACACTGTCATAAGAGGAATTTCTCAGACGAAATTGATTCGAGGGCATATGCACCGAAATTGCCCGTGTCCATCTGAAACCTGTGAAGGGAGATTGCGTATTCCTAAAATATGGGGTAAGTTGTGAACATTTCTTTTACAAATGTGAATTTAACATGTTTTCTTGCTAAGTGGTTAAATATATGAGGCTGGCAACCTCAACATACGGAAATAGTATATTCATGAACCACTACAGCAAGCGCTTGTGATTTCTTCTGGCTAGTCGTGCGGAAAAACCCGACAGCAGAGGTGACCCCAGACTCCGACTGGAGCAGTGATGAGTGATGACTACATCATATGTGCCTCAAGTGTAGCATATCATTTTGTGAGATTTATGTAAACGTTAATGTTAATTCAGTCACAAATCATTTCTTGCACTGTCCAGACACATTGTCCCAGTTAATACCCACAGGAATATTGGTGAATTTTATTCATCTTTCCTGAGTTGCACTGTGTATACTCAAGAATTTAACTCTTCTGAGAGATTAACATTGGTGGGTGGACAACGAGAGGATGCGCCTGTTAAACTTCCAACTCAGTGTACTTAGCAGAGGCATTTTTGTCTATTTTTTTCTTTAAAAAAGTACGTGGTTACAAGCTATCGGACAGTATGAAGCACTGAAGTTACTACGCCACTCGTGTGAGATAAGTACAGTCATCACCATAACAACGTACCGAAAACCTAGGCGGCAGGACTCACTCATACAAGCTAAGTGCTAAATAAAGGACACCAGCAAAAAGGACATTTAAGTTAAACTTTAAGTATAAGGTTAAATTCTCACTTATGTCTCAATGACGAGAACTTTATATCCATCAAAATTTCACTAATCTTTCCATATTTATTTTAACCTGTTAAAGACTAATTCGCTATTAAATTTGTTACCTGTTGTTTTAAAACTAAACAATAATAATTGATTGAGTTATAAGTATTAAAGCAAACGTATGAGCCAGAATATATTATATATATATATATATATATATATATATATATATATATATATATATATATATATATATATATATATATATATATATATATATATATACTTACGCATATATTTACCTCTAAACAGAGCTATACCTTATAAGAGGGATTTCGTTGGATTACACCAACTGGGCAACTGGGGGCTTAAACGGGCTAAATCATTGCTTAAATCCTTCAAAAAAGGCGACGGACTAGATATAATGCGTTAAGAATTGTTCAGCCCAATGCAACATTGTTCGTGACTTCTGGAAATATCTTGTGAATGCTCCCTAAAGGCACAAGTGTCATTAATCTTCTATCTACATCTCTGCCAAGAGCAATCTTGCGCGCAGGTAGATACCTTGGAAGCCAATATTAGATACTCTTGAGTTTTGGTCACTGTTGGACCACTACTGCAAAGCAGGGGAGGCAATCCGTGACAAAGACTTCACTGTATCGTCAATAATGATATAACACTATACTTGTGACAAAGTATAATGCGAAGGTTCCAGCGGGAATGTCATTGATGACCTCGATCTGGAGCTTTTTTGTAATGTGAGTATGAATGTGGGGGGCGCGAATTTTTTTATGTTTGGCTTCTTTTTTTTTTTTTTTTTTTGCTTTTTTGTGAAGGTGTTTGATTTTTACACAATATTCATCTGGCAACACTGGATACCAACTGAGAGACATTTATGAAGCACTAAGTGAGAGATGTCTGCTACACAGAAATGAGACACGTCTGCTATAGTCGACGAGAAATATGTCTGCTAGAGAACATGGGAGAGCAGTCTGCTAGAGACTAAGTGAGAGAAGTCTTGAGATACTGAGAAACGTATACTACAGCCTATGTGAGAGATGTTGGCTAGAGAGTACGTGAGAGGAGTCTGCTTATAACTACATACGACGTTTGTTACGAGACTACGTGAAGATGTCCGCTGTCGAACATGTGTAGCGTTTGTCTGCTTCATCGTATGTCACCGAAGTCTGCTAATGACTACACGCAAGATATCATCTATTGACCATGTGTCCAAAATGTACGCTCGCACGGAAGGTCCGGGGTTCAAATCCTGGGTAAGCCACTCACGTCTGTTGTTTTTTTTTTTTGTTGTCTAGTGTTCTACTTCTTTATTTCTTACGAGTGCCTGAAAACATACCTTTATGTTTGTCTAATATTTATTTACTGCTAGGACTACGTGACTGCTACAGAAAAAGTGAGAAATGTCTGCTAGGGACTACGTGTTAGATATCTTCTATAGAGAAATAAGAGGAGCAATGTCTACTAGGGACTACGTGTCAACTATCTTCTACAGAGAAATTGCAATGTTTACTAGGGGCTACGTGTCAGATATCTTCTACAGAGAAATTGCAATGTCTACTAGGGGCTACGTATCAGATATCTTCTACAGAAAAAGTAAGAGATGAGCAATGTCTACTAGGGACTACGTGTCAGATATCTTCTACAGAGAAATAAAGAGATGAATAATGTCTACTAGGGGCTACGTGTCAGATATCTTCTAAAGAGAAATAAGAGATGAACAATGTCTACTAGGGGCTACGTGTCAGATATCTTCTATAGAGAAAAATAAGAGATGAACAATGTCTACTAGGGGCTACGTGTCAGATATCTTCTATAGAGAAAAATAAGAGATGAACAATGTCTACTAGGGGCTACGTGTCAGATATCTTCTAAAGAGAAATAAGAGATGAACAATGTCTACTAGGGGCTACGTGTCAGATATCTTCTATAGAGAAAAATAAGAGATGAACAATGTCTACTAGGGGCTACGTGTCAGATATCTTCTATAGAGAAAAATAAGAGATGAACAATGTCTACTAGGGGCTAAGTGTCAGATATCTTCTAAAGAGAAATAAGAGATGAACAATGTCTACTAGGGGCTACGTGTCAGATATCTTCTATAGAGAAAAATAAGAGATGAACAATGTCTACTATGGACTACGTGTCAGACACCTTCTATAGAGAAATACGAGATGAACAATGTCTACTAGGGGCTACGTGTCAGATATCTTCTATAGAGAAATAAGAGATGAGTAATGTCTACTAGGGACTACGTGTCAGATATCTTCTATAGGGAAATAAGAGATGAACAATGTTTACTGTACTATGGGCTACGTGTCAGATATCTTCTATAGAGAAATAAGAGATGAGCAATTCTACTAGGGACTACATGTCAGATATCTTCTACAGAGAAATTGCAATGTCTACTAGGGGCTATGTGTCAGATATCTTCTATAGAGAAATAAGGGATGAACAATGTCTACAAGGGGCTAGGTGTCAGATATCTTCTATAGAGAAATAAGATATTAACAATGTCTACTAGGCTTTTGATTAAAAATAACACTTTATTTAACTGGTAAACTGTTTAGAAAACACAGCCTAGAAAAAATACAAATATATCTCACCGTTTGATCACAAAAGCATATCTCCCTCAGTCAAACAAGCCAATAAGATTATAAGCTTGTAGCAGTGCAGATTGTATTATCTAAAGCCTGCATCAGGTCCGACCTGTTTCCAGTGTAATCTGCGCATATCCTGAATTAATCGAAAACAACTACTGTTGTCTGGATCACATGGCTTCGCTCCTTATACGCTAGTAAATTAAGTTACCTGCTTTCAAGTGTACGCCAATCAATTTCTTCACTTTACTACTCAGCTAAAGCAATTACCAGTTGCCAACTAACACACGGTAACCAGACAGTGTATCTAAACCACGTAGGATTTTGTAACGGCATTTTAAAAACTCAACTTAAAAAGCTGGGGCAGCATTCAGGTAAGTAACTTTAAATCACTAATGCCCAACGATGGAAAGAACCAGACAAATCCCAGATGAACTAGAAGGGAGATTAAGATTTTAGGAGAGTGTGCTGCCTCTGTATAGGACATATACTGAGAAAAACCAGTTCATAGCATTAATGGACCCTTCTTGTTGCTGAATCCCCAGGTAAGAGAAATCGGAAATATCAACAAAAAACATGGAACAGGGAATTAGAATGAAGGAGATAAAGAACTCATTGAAAGACTTTGTACGGACAGGACGTGAGAGCTTCGTGTATATTTGTTGGAACCCTGTGCTTCAAGGGGAGCTGAAAAGTATCAGTCAATAATAACCGAGTATTACTGAAAGAATCAGCTTTCGTGTTATTAAAAGAAGTTTTTTTTTTTTGGGGGGGGGGGGTTGGTTGGTTTACGTTTTTTCCCCCAAAGAAACAATTTCTTATTTCGTGACCGACCTGGCGACCAACATCTTTTGTTTAAAATGCATCCGCCTTTATATGAATGTCAATACAATGCGGATATCTGCAGCAAAATAAAAGTTAACACGATTAAACAGACGTCAGCATGCGCGGATTATATCTACATCAAACAACTTATACAAGGTTCACTGCATCTGCGAGTTATATATATATCAAAACAACCAAGCACGCAAACAACATATATAAATATCTCCATATATGGTACGGACTGTTTGCACACATACAGTTCAGAGATGTATTCCACTCAGACAGCCCGTAAGGTTTCGTACGGAAAAATCATTCAATAATTACAAATATTACAACACATAAAATTCGAAATATCCCTCAAAAGGCCCACTAACTTATTCTTGGACAAAAGTAATAGAAATGAATGTATTTTCTCCTATATCCACATTTTATGGACCATAATCGTTTTCGCAAGCGAGGGGTCTTCAATATAAAAGTCTTCCTTAATCGAAAAGGTACGGAGAAACTGATATATAGACAAGAACCAACTTTTGTAACGATCCCCGAGTATTATTTATCTAATAAAACAAGCCTCGAGGATTTTGGTGCTTATCTCTCTACTTGCTTGTGAAATATGTTAGACATTCAACCTCTGGCTCTCAAAGTTATGTTGCATGTGTTGTGAATTGTCTTAATTTTGGCGTGTGAACGTCGTGTTTCCTCTCGAACAACGGCCAAGAAATCGTAGATTCCATGTTGTTTTATGCACATTAAAGGCCCCCACAAAATTTATCTCTTATCATGTAGAAAGCGCAAGAGACCAAATACCGGGAAAATCATGAGGGATAAAAAAAAATAACTCTAAAAAATATCCCTGATATATACTGTGAGTAGCAGCATCGTACTTGGATTTATTCTACTGTCGTAATAAGATAGTTTTGGAAGATATTTATGGTCCAGCCTGAGTAGAGTGGATGGTGATAAGTACGTGAGAAATAAAGGTGTGAGAAACAGATTTTCACGGGTGAATAGTTTAAGGAGAAGATCTGTCTCTGGAATAAGTAGTTTCTCTAGTCCAGCTATCTATACGACTATAATTTAGTACAAGACAATCTTTCCCTCCCTATACATGTAAATATAAGTTTAACTACACACACCCACAACTATGTGACAACAAGACACACAAACGTGAAAAAACTATGGTTAATTGGGTATGGGTCTGACCGACACACAAAGTTAAGTTTCTTTTGTTGTTTATTATCATTTAAACTTGACAACACCAAATATCTAAAGAAAGATCAATTTAAAATCAGAATTACATACATAGGAAATAACAGAATAAATGTGCCCTCCCCTTACTGAGACAAGAACCCAACAAGTTAATAACCCCAAAGGTCAAAGGTTAGCACTATGTTACAGAATAGACAGTAAGGAAAAACAAAGTTCCTACGAAATGCTACCCAGTAAAGTAAACAATTTAAAGCCAAATCAAAGTTGGTGTAATTCTTGTAACAAAGAAAAATATTCACTCTCTCTGTCATACAGTGGCCACTCAATCACGCTTACCTAATTCTTGGTGATATCCCTTTGGAATTACAATGATTCCTGAACATATAAAATGTCAGGGGTATTATCCAAGTTGGCCCCAGTCCATCCTCTATAACAAATAAAATTTTATGAGGGGGACGCCAAATTTGGTGGTGTATTCCTGGATGAACAAATGTCACCTCGAATGGTTAGTGTAGAAACCGAGATCTTGTGTTCACGACAAACAGTGGAAAATACTTCCAGTATTTGGAAACATCTAGTTGCTAAAAACTGTTACAATTGTTAAATGATGGTAATCCTACCGGCTGGCTCTGTGGTGAGTGCCGATTTTGAAACAGCGTAACTTTCTGGATAAATCCGCTGATACGACTGTCAAAAGTCAGATAGTGTTATTATTTCTGCACAACCCCCGTGGGCTGATAAATTGGGGAAAAAATATCTGGGTATTGATAAGTCCAGTTAAATTTACACGTTAAATGTTTCTGGTATATCTTTGGCCAATCCTGTTCACAAATGAACATGGGGACGCATAAGCCAAGAAAAGACAACAGTAATCAATCAGTAAATGAAGAAAAGGACCAAAATAGACCGCTGGACGCTCTTGTGATCAGGTCTGCTTAGGAATAAAGAAACATTTATGAAAAAAATGCTACTATTCTACATCGCTATCTATATGTACACAGACGGGGACAAGACGATCTCTTATCCCCTCCGTCAGTCCTGATTAAATTTAAAAGGCACACGGTGTCTTTAGCCTATTCCTATCCGGTCAGCTTTCGCCAGCGCGACGTCTCTAGGTCGGGTGAAGGTATGCATCCCTTCCCACCCCTTTGCGCGCGGTAACGATCAGCGTACAATGTCTATTATTCTTTAATTATCCATACGCGCTTTTAATAAATATCGCCTGTCGTTAATAGCTATTAGATTGTCGGCGTCTGTTTGTTTAGTCGTATGATATTAAATAATAGTCACTTATAATAAATACACAAAATGGAAATAAACGTGAATTCTTTTCTGTCACTTATCATTCGCGCCTAGTGTATGCTCAGTCAACTAAACCCATCTCTTCTTATGTGAGAAAGCGGGTGATGGAAATTACATTCTAACTGTACATCTGGCAAAAAAATAGCTACGCGTTATTTTATTTCACTAGTTCTAACAGCTAGAAAATCACAGTGAATTTTAGTGGTAAAACTTTAACACATTAAATCGCGTAAATGCTAATTTCTATTACCACAAATCAGAAATGAAACGATCCCCACGAAATGCTATTAACACATCTTCCACAATGGTTCTAGATACGTGCTTAGAATATCCAAAATTTATACATATATTATTGTTTCTCTGATCTATCGATGACGCTACTTTTCACATTACCATGTGAATCGGGCAAATCGTGAACAGAGTTCCCCAGATAAAAGGTTTTACGGTCGCGCTGTCTCAGCGTTGCTAATCGACATCAGAAGAATTCTCACGTCTAAAGGGTTCTCGAAGATTTTTGCCCCGCGACTACATCAAAGCCACTCGGGAAATTCCCGGCTACCTGAGTACGAACTTCAAAGGGTCTTCGGTTTCTTCACGTGCGGTCTGTCAGGCATCTCATGATTGACAGATAAGCTCGCGTGAGAACTAGGTAAACAAACCTAATTCGCTACCTGTTATGACTGGCACGTCGCGAAGTTTGGAAACTTTGCGTTAGCCCGTGTTTACAGAAAAGGGGCGTGGATTAACAGGTGAGTAAGACAGGCAGAAAAATGCATGGTTGTTACGTGCAGTTTTCATAACTGATAATGTAGTCTGTCTGTATACTTGTTATGTTTGAAAATATTTTGAATAAGATTTTTGGGTCTAATGTATTTTTCATTGGAACCATAATCTAAGGGCGAATACTCATCTTTTGCTTTGAGGGAAAGTAAATATGTAGTTACTCCTCTTAAAAGGTTATACCAGCTGACTGAATAGGTCAGAGGAAATGCGAACTGCGCATGTCCAAACTGGGGTTTTTTTTTAAGAAGATTTTCCCGTGCGGGAGGCCGTGTTGTTGTTCTGGGTCTGTCAGACGGAATGTCTGGTTACTTCTCTGCATTGCCTTTTGGGGATAATATATATAACTATCTGGAGTGGAAGAACAGATGGGTTATTAGTTATTGCTATTATAACTTTGAAAATGAAAACTCGCCTGATGTACAAGGGAGTTGTATAAGACTATCTTCGAAAGGACAGCCTATCTTCGATACGTCCGATTAGAGGGATGGACTATGCTAATTTCGTCGCCCGCCATGTTTGGGAGGTCGACTTAAGAAGAATGACTTAAGATGAGTCAGAATGAAACTGTTGGATATTTATAGTTATTTACCCGTTGTGTAATACGGGGTTTTTCTGCTAGTTGTGGAATGGGAGAGAAATTGGAGTCTGCAACACTTTGATAATCATATAATTATTAGAACTTATGTACATGCCATTGTAGTGAACTGTCTTCATATCCGCCATGTTCCTGTGTCATGCTTATATGGATTTGTCTACGTTTTGTTGCTGTGACTATAATAAATGGTGAAAAAACGTGCACAGCTGTTCACCTATATTTTTGACTCCATACTTGTAACACGTACAACATATGCTTCCATCAACTCCACATCTACACCTTTCAATGTGATGAATGCCACATACATTCTTGTATGTTACGTGTTGTGATACACGTCTGCACTGCTACACAGATGTCCACCTTGACGAACTTCCATGTCACACATTCGCGATCAATCATATTACAGCACGATATACCAGTCAGTATCCAGTGACAGTACACATCAAGTATACCAACATCTATGCTTAAACCACTCAACATTCTCCTTTGGTATCAGTGGTGATCAAATACGTGGGTTTACGAGGTGAGACTCTACACAGACGTTACCTTCGTCAAATTGCAAAGTACCCGGCGTTGCCTGTGAGACTGATTTTCTACGCAGACGTTATTTTACAGAATGCAAAGTACCCGGCGTTGATTGTCAAAACTGTTCTTTAGAAGGCCATGTTTCATTAACGTTGTCATTACTGTTTTGAAGAACAAGAAATCTGATTTTACCATTGCCACCGTTCCTGGAGAAGAATCAGTTGTATTTTTTCATCGTTGGAACATCATTCCTGATAATGCTGAATGTTATGAATGTTCTTGACTATTGAACAATAATTAGATATAAAGTGACATATTTTGTGGTGGAAACTATAATTTATATACTGCTATTAAGCCTTCTTCACAACACTCTTCATTCATGCTATATGTATTTATGTTACATGTTATTTGTTTGTATATTAAATTAGTTTATGTTTCGTGGGAGGTTGGGTGTGTGACTAATATAAGATATACCACGTGATAGAGGTCTTGTATTAGTGTTCTGTAGGTGCGGTTTTCTTGATTGAAAATCTGCTAGCGACAATTTGTTGCTATTTGTGTTAGTTGTGACGAGGTGTGTTTTTTCTTCGTTGTTTTTTGTAACATTTTTCTATTCTTTAGTTTTGATTAAATTTGTTTGTATTTGTAGGTCTACTCTTTCCTGTCATTCAGTTCTATACACCTTTATGTTTATACACTGTGACGTCAGTTGTTTTGTTTACATTTTCGCAGTTATCATCACATCATTTGTGAGATTTCCTTCAGTTTAGTTTTTTAGTTGACTTCTGCGAATGTTATCGTAGTGTTTTGAATATTTGTCTTCGTATTATTGTTATTGTTTTGTTTGCTATTGGTACACATACTTAGACATACACTATTGATATTTTGATTGAATTTATGATACAAATGTCTGATGATATTGTTATCATGGAATAACCATACAAGTTCTTAAAAAAGACTTGTCTTCAAAAGACATTGAAATTAAGGGAGCTGATTATACAAGTTTTTGTTAAAAACTTGCTCCTGTTTGGTTGAAATAAATTAATTTGTTATTTCAGGGATATTAGTCACATATTGTTAGACATTATGTCGACTTTAGATTACTTTATTGGGATAGGGAAATTCCTAGGCAAGTCTAGTAAAGAATTGGAAGAATACGCAACTGCTCAATGGACCATAGCATTGAAGTCAGAAGAAAAGAAACAAAAAGATGAAAATAAATTGAAAGCAGAAGCTCAGGTTGAAGAAAAAAGACTTGATGCTGAACAAAAGAGATTAGATAGAGAAGCTGAGGCTGAACAAAAGAGATTAGACAAAGAAGCTGAGCAAAAAAAGACTAGAAATGGAAGCTGACGAGAGAAAAATAAAGATGGAACATGAACATCAGGAAAAACTTTTAGCATTTGAGTTAGAAAAGTTGAAATTGATAAACATGGGTAACGTTAATCAGTCATCTGGTGGTAATGTTAAACCTTTTATTTACAAGATCAAGCTACCAGCATTTAATCCATCCAGTGACGATATAACAGTTTGGCTAGATAGATTTGAACGTTCTTGTCGAAATCATAATGTGGATATATCACAATATGCTAATCAGTTATCAGAGATACTGAAAGGTGACACTCTGACTAGTTTAAGCTTGGTAGAAGAGGCTGAACAGAATAATTATGATGTTATCAGAGCAGCCTTGCTAAAAAAATATCAATTAACAGAGGAAGGGTACCGTCTTTTGTTTAAGAAAATGGTACCTGAATCAGGGGTAGAATTCTCAGAATTCATTGCAAGGACACGTCTTACATTTAATCGTTGGATTGAGCTGTCCAAAACAGAAAAGACATATGAAGCCCTTATGGACTTGTTGCTCAGAGACAAGATTATGTCAAGTGTAAATAAACCATTCCTTGAATTCCTACATGAGCATAAACCCAAGACACTAAAAGAAATGGAAGAATATTGTACCCAATACGTCACTGCACATCCGGACGTAGCTTTTAGCAACGCTAAGGTTAAGGAAAGTATGCCAGTTGCTTCAGCAACACCATACAACCCTAATTACTCACACAAATTTCAGGGACCACACAACAGGTTTGATAAAAAGGGTAACCATAATAGTTATCAAAACCAAGGTAACCAATCATTTCAGGGTTCTTCTGCGAAGAACTGGAGACGAGCCGACAGCCCTCGATTCAGGGGTGGTCACAATTATAGGAATTTCCGCAGAGGAAGTAATTATAGAAACTATCCAAGTTATCCGTCATGGAAACAACAAGATCATAATTATAGAGATTCTCATTATAATGAACATTATAATGGTAACCATGAGAACTATGACTCAAACCCAAATAGGGGTTACAATAGAGGAAACAATAATGATTACAGAGGCAATAATAATCGAGGTAGATCACAATACAAAAAACATAAAACACATTATCAGGCAAACTCTGCACAGCAAGTCACATGAAGCCTATAAACAGACTAAAGATAATAATGACGCTAATAATATGGCATGTTCCGCTTTTGATTTTGGGAGTGCATCTCAGTGCCCCCAATGCAAAACATTATTTGAACCAACTACGGTGTCCACTTTAAATTGTGGCCATCCTCTTCCCGCTCATCCTGCGTCAGTAGCGCATGATGGAAGAGGTTCTCTTGTCTTACACAAAGGTTTAGTAAATGACGATCCAGTCTCAGTTCTTTTTGACTCTGGATGCACCACAATTGGTGTTAGGCAGTCACTCGTAGATCCTTCTCGTGCCACAGGAAAAGTAGTCAAATGTGTAACATTTGGCGGCACCTTAGAGAAATATTCTACTGCTATCATTAGGATTGCTACTCCTTTCTTTACAGGAGATGTACACGCATGTCTTCTGCCGAATCCGATCGCTGATCTTATCATCGGTCGTATTCACGGAGTCAAAGAATGCACTCCGCAACAAATTTCCGTTTGGGAAAAACACAATGTGCAAACTGCTAATGCTGTAGTCACTAGAGCTCAAGCTCTTAATATGCCTCAAACTTCATCTACTGAAGATAATGAAGTGCATAACCAAGATGATCCCTTGGTAATTTCTCGTGACTCGTTTATAAAACAGCAAGAAGATGATCCGACTCTAAAGAAATTCTTCACTCTTGCAACAAAAGGTGATCCGAATAAAGATTCAAATTGTAAATCGTGGATTACAAAGAAGAATGGCGTACTTGTACGTATGGTTCAAGACTCCATTACGTCAAGTCATTCTCAAATCCTGGTTCCCAAGAATTTGAGAGTTAAAATTTTGCAGCACGCACACGACTCTCAGTGTGCTGGACACATGGGTTTTTCCCGTACTAAGTCAAGAGTCCTTGCGGCTTTCTTTTGGCCATTGGTAAACAAGGACATACGGATTTATTGTTGATCTTGTAAAGTATGTCAAGAGGTCAAATCCAAAGGTCCACGCCATGCTGCACCTATTCAGGCTGCAGACATTCCTATTCGGCCGTTTCAGAAAATGGCAATAGACATTATTGGTCCGTTTAAGATCAAATCTAACAGAGGACATCAGTTTATCTTAACGTGTGTGGACATGTGCACACGTTGGCCAGAGGCTATACCTCTGAAGAGCATTTCCACTGCAGATGTTGCAGACGCTCTTTAGCTAATATTTTCTCGTCTGGGATTCCCCGGAGAAATATTATCAGATCATGGCACCCAACTAAAATCGGATACCATGTCTCAAGTAATGTCTACTCTGCAGATAGAGAGATCTTTGAGTAGTATCTATCATCCAATGTCTAATGGGATGGTCGAACGCCTTAATAGAACACTTAAAAACTTACTAGGGAAGATAACTGAGGATCATCCTCAAGACTGGGACAGAGTTTTACCTGCGGCCCTCTTCGCTTACAGAGAGGTACCCAATGAACATACAGGATTTTCTCCCTTTGAACTCGTCTTTGGCGCGCGTCCGCGTGGCCCTATGTCGTTGCTTCACGATCTCATAACATCTGACAATATTGACGATGACACAAAGTCATCCTACGAATACGTCATCGCGTTGAGACAAAAGATTATCGAAGCATGCAAATTAGCAACTTCTTCTTCTGAATTTGCGAAACAGAAGGCAAGGCAATTTGCCAATAAGAAGAGATGCTTACGACAACTGTGTCCTGGTGACAAAGCATTTGTATTACTACCTTGTAGGGAAAACAGATTACTTATTTCTTGGAAAGGTCCGTACGATATAATATCGAAAATTTCCGATGTCGACTATATTGTCAATATTGATGGGAAGCATAAAACCTTCCACATCAATATGCTTACTGAATTCCATGAACGTCCGGATTATTTGCAACCCATTTTCCAAGCAACGGACAATTCTCCAGTACAACATGGTCATTACTCATCACTGTCCGTGATACAGGATGAGGAAACAAGTTTTTCAGATGTAAATCTTCCTCTTCCAATGATCCCACTCCATTCTAGTGAATCATGGAAGAACGTTACTGTCTCTCCTGATTTGTCTCTAGGAGAACAGCGACAAGTTTCAACTATGTTGCAAACATTTCAGGATGTACTCACTGACATCCCTGGACAAACGCATGTCATTGAACATGACACTGTTCTAACTGACCATACTCCTATTAGGGTTAGACCTTATCCTATACCTATACATTTCCAAGCACAGGTTGAGAAAGAGTTGGATGAGATGACAGATTTGAAAATAATCGAACCATCCACCTCTGCATATTCTTCGCCGATGGTTATTGTTCGTAAAAAAGACAATAACATACGTCTTTGCGTTGACTATCGAAAATTGAATCAAGTAACGAAGTTCGATGCCGAACCTATGCCTTTACTGGAAGAGCTACTTACTCGACTCTCCAAATCTCATTTTTTCACTAAACTTGATTTGTCTAAAGGATATTGGCAAGTTCCTTTATCTGAACGCGCCAAATCTCTCACGGCTTTTTCAACACCTAGAGGTTTGTTCCAATGGAATTTTATGCCTTTCGGTCTTATGAACGCACCAGCTACATTCGTGCGCATGATGCGCCGAATCCTATCTTATCGGTCAGATGTCATTGCATATCTAGACGACATCTGTCTTTTCAGCGATACTTGGGAAGATCACTATTCAGGGTTAGATGAATTGCTGTCTACTTTGCGCGAGCACAACCTGACAGCGAAACCCTCTAAAGCCTATATTGGTTTTAGCGAAATTTCTTTCCTAGGCCACCGAGTTGGTCATGGTTTCCTAAAGACAGAGGACCATAATACTAGTAAGATACTTAACATCTCGATCCCTAAGACTAAAAAACAGGTGAGAAGTCTGTTAGGTCTTATTCAATTTTATGGCAGATTCATTCAGAATCTATCCTCTATCATGGCACCTCTTTCGACACTTCTAAAGAAAGGTTCGCCTAATATGGTCCACTGGTCTCAGGAATGCCAATGCTCTCTGGATAAGATTAAAACATTGTTTTCAACACCACCTATTTTAGTGCTACCTACTAAAGATAAGACATTCGTTCTTCGTAGTGACGCTTCATCCACTGGGATTGGAGCGGCACTAATGCAAGAGTACTCTGGAACTCTGCATCCTGTAATGTATATTTCCAGAAAACTTAATGCGGCAGAAAGGAATTATTCGGTTTTAGACCGTGAGCTATTAGCTATGGTTTGGTCGATCCTCAAACTACAGAGATTCCTTCTAGGTGCACATTTCATAGTAGAAACCGACCAAAAAGCTCTTACTGCTATACAGAGTAAGAATTTGAAGAGCTCGAGGTCTACTCGATATGCAATTGCTCTTCAACCTTTTAATTTCTCTGTGCGAGCTATTCGTGGATCAGATAATGTGATGGCAGACATTCTGTCAAGATGCCCACATGATTCCACATAACTATTAGGGCTTAGAATTCTTGATATGTCTAGTTCTATAGTAGTTCCTTTTCTATATCATAATAGATACACATTTGTAATTTAATAATATAATGATTGTATCACTACATAGCGGTTCACTGATGTTTATTCACCGCTGTGCTTTGATGATTTTTCTTCATAAATCATAAATGTAAGATATCTAATACGAAACTATGGTATGAATTTTTTAGGCATCGTGTAATTGCCAGAATTGTATTATACTTTGATGACACCTTCCTGGAAAAATATACTTGTAGAGAAATAATTTCTCTCAGTTTATGAGACACATTCTCACCAGTCGCTCCATATGTCGACTTAGCCTCATATTAGGCGTTATATTTATTCCTGATATTTTCATCTACGCATTATTCATGCGTTGTGAGCCTATTGTACGTTGCTCCTAGATGTGTTTCAAAAAAAAAAAATGTTCCATTTTTTTTCCCCGGGATATCTTTGATATCTTACAATATTATACATTGGTATACTTGTTATGTTCGCAAATATTTTGTAAACAAAATAGATACTTTTTAGTGCTTAAGGAAAAGTCATTATTGAGTTACTTCCCTTGAAAGTTGTGTCGTCTCTTTCGATCGAACTCCGCGGATGTGTCTCTAGAGAGGTGTGTTTTGGCTTCGCCCTGATCATGGGGGCTGTGTTTTGCTATGTCGGCTTGTCGCCGGGAAAAAGTGATCTCTATATTTATGGGGAAAGTGATAGTCGTCTAGACCTATCGTGTATGCTTTACCCCAGTGTTTATTCTTATTGCCAAGGAATGGCAGAATCATATTTCTGATACGCAGGTAATAAAAGATACTCTTTTGAACTCTCGTACGAAGCCACCGTTTTTCGATAGGTATGACTTGTACATCTGAGAGGATGCATTTAACTAGATGGAAAACGACTCTGATTCCTAGCAGCACTATATCCTGTAGAATGCAGTCAATTGTATCATGATAGAATCTACAGAGCAATAAAACATTTAATGAATGACTAACTTTAAGACAGATTCATTATCTGTATCCAAACGTGAGTGACAGCTCACGAGAGAAGCCATCTTGTAAAAACATTTAGTGACTTTCAAGAAGAGAAAAGGGATGCCCGTATTATCGCTTGATTAGTCCAGAGATCACTGCTACACATGAGAACCCATTGCTAGCGGTTCAATTTGATTATATGGAAAAATCTGTGCTGGACATTATGTTAAGGAATCTTCACTAGACGAGATTAGGTCTAGAAGTCATCTTGGATATTGTTTATAATCTGACGTGCTTTGTCAGTAAACTCAGATGATATATATATGGGCAATACTGAGTGCTTGGCTATTGACAGTCCATTATACTATTATTCTACATGAGTGCCCATGTAACATTGCAAGACCATTTATCCACTGTACCATGATGTATTATGCCAACCTGTGATTTGTCACTATCTGTGCTGTCGAGTGTGTACGTCCAATTAAACTGTAGTAAAGGTACACAGTCGTTGGTGTCGATGACTTCCAGCCATACATGAGTGTGAGAAAAGAACATTTGTCAACACCACGAACTCTTCCTATCATTCGCATATTACACACTCAATCTATGTCTACACACCACTGCGTAGGTCAAGTTGACATTCCATACTCAAACCACGAGCAACACAACAACACAGTATTTAACTCTGGTGATGTTCGAGTGAGCTTCAGATTTTTCAGCATGTCTCTTGCTCAGGGCAAGGGTCTTGTATTAAAAGAGTTTATCAACTGATGATGACGTCTGTCTCCCAAAGAAAGATCTTATCACTGATATTTTTTTAATAGCGTAGCTCTAGCTTCCTCATAGTTTTGACTATCGCCTTCTAACGAAGCGACTGCACTTAACGCCTCTCCTGATAAAAAATTCATCAGTTTGCTACACCACTTACTTTTATCAATTTTATATTCTGTGCATACCAATTGGAATCTTGACAAGAAGAACGATATATCGTCGACCCCTGGTTTAAACATTGGCAGATGAATTTTAATGTCACCTTTCTGCCCATCATTCTGAGTGTGTGATTGACTAGTAGCATTTCCATTTTGCAACTTCTGTCTTTCAATTTCCAATAGCATCATTCTCTCTTCATATTGTCTCCTTTTCTCATTCTCTTCCATCTCCAAGAGTTTAATTCTCTCTTCGTCTTGCCTCCTTTTCTCTTCGTCTTGACTCCTTTTCTCTTCGTCTTGCCACCTTTTCTCATTATCTTCCATTTCCAACCGTTTCATACGTTCCTGGTTGGCTAATTCTCTATCTTTTAATTCTAACTGACGTTTCTCTCTTTCCTGCGCCTCTTTATATTCTGTTTGAGCAAACTCTTGTAATTTGTTTCCTGATAAACTAAGAATTTTACCCTGTTTAATAAAGTATTCCGCCGTCGACATTTCAGAATCTGAATTAATATATTTACCTCATCAAATAAACTGTAGTACTCCAATTAGTATCCTATATTCGTCATCTTATCGATACTCATTACTGGAGATCGATCATCTTTTATTTAATAAAATATGCAGCTATAACTCAATCAACTAAGAAATTATACAAGATAATAGTACTACTGAAAACCTAATGATCCATGACGAGAATCAATTACATAGAAATATACACGTTAGCAATGACCACCACCGCACCTAAACAATTAAAGAAGATATAATATCGTAAAGAACCACGGCGTCAACACAAAAATCTACGACATTTCAGCAACCCCAAAGAAACTGGCTATAAGCCTTTGCGATTCATCGACCTGAAATCAGGACACCTATGATGAAGAACAAGCATCTTACGAGTTAAAATGACAAAGAAAGGTGCTCACTAATAATAACCAGGGTACTGACACCATAATATCAATGTCTACTTATCTGCGGGAATCCCAATACTCCTCGTACATATTTCGATCCAACACAGGTTATGAAATTCGTACAGCTGAATTGAAGATGAGCAATTCTCAAAAGGACCAGCAATTCGCTCTGGTTGAAAGTATCTGTTACCGAATGACGTCACTCAATGTAACCTCCGCAGGTACACAGCAGGACTTGAAAATGGAAATCGAAAACTGTAGCATAATTCCCCCGGTACAATTATTTTGACATAACGATCGATTGATTGAGCATGCAACAAGTGTCATTGTTCCAATATGCGTGGCAATTAATTGAGCTCCAAATATCTGAATTTATAGAACGGGAAGGTACATTATATTGGCCACCATGTTAAGGTACTGTCCGCCCGTTCGTTTATTCCCGTGTATTAAAAGAGTTTGTCTGCATTTGATATATGTATACCATTATTATTCCCATATGTGTCTATATGAATGTTAGAACATTGGTATACAACAAAAGTGTCACGCGAATGTTTTATTCGTGGGTATGCCAAAAAAACTGCACTGTATCGTCCCTGTATTATTTATGCAGTGTTCTCTCACAAGGGATCACGAATTAGTAATGTCTCAGATATGCCCAACAGCTCAAATATAACCAGGTAGGAAGCCAATACTGGTCCGGTAACATAACAAAGTTTATTGAAAACTCATGATCAATGAGACATGATGAGCCGTCATTAGTTAATGTCATTCTGCCTATTCGTAACCTCGTTTTATACTCCTTGACGGTGATACATTGTTGCTTTCTCCGTCCCAATCCATCTATACATCTCTATGGATTGATTATATCCGTGCCCTTCACCCGTAATTTCTTTTCCAAACTCATATAATTTTAATAACATGAATTTCCCCAAAAGTCAGTACACATTAGCGACAGAGCAGGCAGGATCTTTAAGACTCCGATTTTTACGGTGTATAGACCTGCCAGTCTAAAAAATGTATAAGCATCACATTATACATTATTAATAGTACTCATCCTGGTATACATTCCCATTCATGGCACGAATCAATATAACCCTTTTCTACGGGTTTTCAAGCAAACCAGCACACACAAGGCTGTTCACGTCTTGTTTATTTCTTGGGTCCATTTTTGTTCTCTACATCATTGTTTCAACACACAAAAACTCCTACGTCATCCTTTTTTTACTGCGCGCAATAATAATGCACCTAAGTGTACTATTCACATATCTTCAAATACTTTCACCAAACTCAACTCAGCGCTCTTTGATGCGCAACACCAAAAAGTTGTAAAAAACCATACGCAACAATTCTCAAGATTGGGACAGGGTTTTACCTGCAGCCCTCTTCGCTTACAGAGAGGTCCCCAATGAACATACAGGATTTTCTCCCTTTGAACTTGTCTTTGGCGCGCGACCGCGCAGCCTTATGTCTTTGCTTCATGATCTCATAACCGCTGATAATATTGATGATGACACGAAATCTTCTTATGAATATGTCATCGCGCTTAGACACAAGATTATCGAAGCATGCAGATTAGCAACTTCTTCTTCTGAATTTGCCAAACAGAAGGCAAGGCAATTTGCCAATAAGAAAAGAACCTTACGAAAACTTTGTCCTGGTGACAAAGCATTTGTTTTGCTACCTTGTAGGGAAAACAGACTTTTTATTTCTTGGAAAGGTCCGTACGATATAATATCGAAAATTTCAGATGTTGACTATATTGTCGATATTGACGGGAAGCATAAAACCTTCCACATCAACATGCTTACGGAATTCCATGAACGTCCTGATTATTTACAGCCTATTTTCCAGGCAACGGACGATTCTCCAGTCCGACATGGTCATTACTCATCACTGTCCGTAATACAGGATGAGGAAACAAGTTTTTCGGATGTTAATCTTCCGCTTCCGATGATTCCACTTCATTCTAGTGAATCATGGAAAAATGTTACTGTTTCTCCTGATTTATCTCTAGGAGAACAGCGACAAGTTTCGGTTATGTTACAAACATTTCAGGATGTCCTCACTGACATCCCTGGACAAACTCATGTCATTGAACATGACTTGTTCTAACTGACCAGACTCCTATTAGAGTCAGACCTTATCCTATCCCTATACATTTTCAAGCACAGGTTGAGAAGGAGTTGGATGAGATGATAGATTTAAAAATAATTGAACCATCCACTTCTGCATATTCTTCGCCGATGGTTATTATTCGAAAAAAAGACAATAACATACGTCTTTGCGTTGACTATCGCAAATTGAATCAAGTTACGAAGTTCGATGCTGAACCTATGCCTTTACTAGAAGAGCTACTTACTAGGCTTTCTAAATCTCATTTTTTCACTAAACTTGATTTGTCTAAAGGATATTGGCAAGTTCCTTTATCTGAACGCGCCAAACCTCTTACGGCTTTTTCTACACCTAGAGGCCTTTTTCAATGGAATTTCATGCCTTTCGGCCTTATGAACGCCCCTGCTACATTCGTACGCATGATGCGTCGAATCCTATCTTATCGGTGAGATGTCATTGCGTACCTAGACGACATCTGTCTTTTCAGCGATACTTAGGAAGATCACTATTCGGGGTTAGTTGAATTACTGTCTACTTTACGCGAGCATAACCTGACAGCGAAACCCTCTGAAGCCTATATTGGTTTTAGCGAAATTTCTTTCCTAGGCCATCGAGTTGGTCATGGTTTCCTAAAGACAGAGGACCATAATATCACTAAGATACTTAACATCTCTATTCCTAAGACTAAAAAGCAAGTGCGCAGTCTCTTAGGTCTTATACAATTTTATGGACGATTCATTCCGAATCTATCCTCTATCATGGCACCTCTTTCTACACTACTAAAGAAAGGGTCTCCTAATATGGTTCACTGGTCTCAGGAATGCTATTCCTCACTGGATAAGATTAAAACTATGTTTTCAAAACCACCTATTCTAGTGTTACCTACTAAAGATAAGACATTTTTTCTTCGTAGTGACGCTTCATCCACTGGGATTGGAGCGGCACTAATGCAAGAGTACTCTGGAACTCTGCATCCTGTAATGTATATCTCCAGAAAACTTAATGCTGCAGAAAGGAATTACTCGGTTTTAGACCGTGAACTGTTGGCTATGGTCTGGTCAATTCTCAAACTACAAAGATTCCTTCTAGGCGCACATTTCATAGTAGAAACCGACCAGAAAGCTCTTACGGCTACACAGAGTAAGAATTTGAAGAGCTCGAGGTCTACTCGATACGCAATTGCTCTTCAACCTTTTCATTTCTCGGTTCGAGCTATACGTGGATCAGATAATGTGATGGCAGACATTTTGTCTAGATGCCCACATGATTCCACCTAACTTTTATGTCTTGGACTTCCTAATACGTCTAAGTCTATAATAGTTTCTGTCTATATCAAAATAGGTACACAATTGTAATTTGTAATATAGTGATTGTATCACTACTTAGCGGTTCATTGATGTATATTCACCGCTGTTCTTTGATGATTTTTCTTCTTTGTTAATCATGAACTTAAGATACCTAATATGAATTTATTGGATGAAATTTTTGTATGCATTGTGTCATTGCCAACATTATAGAATACGTTGGTGACTCCTCCCTGGAAACATTTATACTTAGAGAAACGCTTTCTCTGAGATTGTGAGATTATGAGATATATTCTCACCGGTCGCTCCATGAGTCGACTTAGCCTCACATTTGGCGTTATATTTGTTTTTGATACTTTCATCTGCGCATTATTCATGCGTTGTGAGCCTATTGTATGTTGCTCCTAGATGTATTTCCAAAAAAAATATGTTTCTTTTTTTTTCCCGGAAGGTGTGGTAGGACTGTTACGTGCAGTTTTCATAACTGATAATGTAGTCTGTCTGTATACTTATGTTTGAAAATATTTTGAATAAGATTTTTGGGTCTAATGTATTTTTCATTGGAACCATAATCTAAGGGCGAATACTCATCTTTTGCTTTGAGGGAAAGTAAATATGTAGTTACTCCTCTTAAAAGGTTATACAGCTGACTGAATAGGTCAGAGGAAATGCGAACTGCGCATGTCCAAACTGGGGGGTTTTTTAAGAAGATTTTCCCGTGCGGGAGGCCGTGTTGTTGTTCTGGGTCTGTCAGACGGAATGTCTGGTTACTTCTCTGCATTGCCTTTTGGGGATGGAAACTCTTCCACTGTTATTTAAAGTCCCCTGTGTTATTTCTGTTCGTCAGGAAGACGACAGTTGCTATGAAGTTGTGTTAGGAATTCGTAGCAAGGTAAAAGACGAAACTTTCACACTTCGTTTGTTCACAGTTTAAGCTGAATGCATTTTGGGTCAACCGGTGATAAGAGCTCACAAATGGTTGAAAGGCAGAGTATTCTTCTTGTTACGCTCGTTGGAGCCATCTAAGACTGTTTTTTTAGATGTACGCACAGAAACCCAGGAGTATAGATAGTATTCTACAACCCGCATGATTAGCGGTATATTTTGAACTTAGACACTTATGTCTACAGAAGAGGAATCCACAGTGTTTACTGTTTTATAGAGGCCTAATATATATAACTATCTGGAGTGGAAGAACAGATGGGTTATTAGTTATTGCTATTATAACTTTGAAAATGAAAACTTGCCTGATGTACAAGGGAGTTTTATAAGACTATCTTCGAAAGGACAGCCTATCTTCGGTACGTCCGATTAGAGGGATGGACTATGCTAATTTCGTCGCCCGCCATGTTTGGGAGGTCGACTTAAGAAGAATGACTTAAGATGAGTCAGAATGAAACTGTTGGATATTTATACAGCTATTTACCCGTTGTGTAATAAGGGGTTTTTCTGCTAGTTGTGGAATGGGAGAGAAATTGGAGTCTGCAACACTTTGATAATCATATAATTATTGGAACTTATGTACATGCCATTGTAGTGAACTGTCTTCATATCCGCCATGTTCCTGTGTCATGCTTATATGGATTTGTCTACGTCTTGTTGCTGTGACTATAATAAATGGTGAAAAAACGTACACAGCTGTTCACCTATATTTTTGACTCCATACTTGTAACACGTACAACATATGCTTCCTTCAACTCCACATCTACACCTTTCAATGTGATGAATGCCACATACATTCTTGTATGTTACGTGTTCTGATACAAGTCTGCACTGCTACACAGATGTTCACCTTGACGAACTTCCATGTCACACATTCGCGATCAATCATATTGCAGCACGATATACCAGTCAGTATCCAGTGACAGTACACATCAAGTATACCAACATCTATCCTTAAACCACTCAACATTGACCTTTGGTATCAATGGTTTTGCTGGCAAATCATAGAACGCTAACGAGGTCCGAAAGACTGTCAGATACTGTAGGCTATATTTCCATTATACGTCACATCTACTTTGCTTTAAGGGGATATAATTCAAAACGATAACACTAAATTAACTCTCAGCAGCTAATTTATGAACATTTTTCACTCTATAAAGACTTCTGTGAGAACTGATATTCAGTTATCACCCTTCAGCTCCCCACGGATCATAGACCTTCAACAAACTCATGCCAAGTCTTCTTGTCCCATACCATCAGCTCCTCATGGAGAAAAGACCTTCAACAAACTCATGCCAGTCTTCTTGTTCCATGTGTGGTGACGAATTTGAGAAAGCGAAAGATTGGATGGATTGGAAGAATAAATAATCTTTGTTGATATATTTATGATAGTCTACGAGTTCGAATGGAACGGCATCTCGTCGGGAAATAGTGTACTAGAAATCCTTAATGCAACGAGAATTCTGGCAACTAAACAGGATATTTTCTGGACGATAAATTCTTTCTCAGGAATTCTACAAAAGGACTGTGTAAAGCACATGAGGTTGAGAAAGGAAATTTGGTGTCCAGCCGCATTAACTAAAATATCCCGACCCACAAGAAGTTAGTTTAATTACGGCTCGGCCCCCAGGGTGTAGATTTAGGTTTTTAAAATAAAATAAAAATACAGCCCAAATAAAGGTAACAAAAAAAATAATCAACAGACTGTTGAGTTAAATTTAGAAAAAAGATATAGATTCTCACAACTCTTAAAGATTTACAAATGAACAAAATTATGTACTCTTAGGTTTAGAAAAAAAAACCAACTACTATGGTCATCATCTGGACCATGAGATCTCTTCTATTGTTGTATTACTTGTAGGGTTTATACTCATCACCTCAAGGACTGTAGTAACTGCGGAGATGACTGGTGTACGGACTCTCTTAGTTTGGTCTGCCCCAGCACTTAGGTACGGTAATACAGTTCTATGGTTTCAGAGGGTGGCAGAGTTTGCTTCCCTGGACTCAGTGCACATCTCAAACATGGATGGAGTTAGTAAGTCAGCCAAGCTGAATACCTCTTCTGCTTACTGGATTATGACTCAGGTTAGAGTCACCTGGTATGACAGCCTAGAGTTGTACTCTGGTATGGGATGGTTGGTAAGAAATGGGTCATCTGGCATGGAAATAGCTTTATTTGGTTTTATGTTTTTTTTATATATTCTAAGAAGTATTACAAAAGCAATTTGGTACGGTATGGTTTGTAGGGGTAAATTGGGTTTTGGTATGGTAGCCTGGTTTTGTAGGGTAACCTGGTTTTGCAGAGTAACCTGGTTTGTACCTAGCCCCGTAACCTGGTTGGATCGCTCAAGGATTCACTACGGATTTCGCAAAGGGAACCCCGCTCCGGGGCCCATTTAGCTTCTGCTTCGAATGGTAGTTACTGGTAGAATGCCTTAAAATGTCCCACCAAAAATGTAACACTCGCCTTCTCTGACATCTAGGGTGGCATTGTTCCACCTGCATTCATATACACACACAAGTTTGTATGGTTGTACTGGTCATATGAATATCCAATCTCTTCAATTAAACTAGTCCGAGTCATTTCACTGTGCAGGTGCTGGCAGAGTTCATTCCCCTTCCTTGATTTACGTGTATCTAGTACGTGACACAAAAGGGTCTACTTCCGGAATGGTCGATTCTAGGCTGGAATTGTAATCCCAAGAAATGTCACCCCAGTGACCATGTAGATAATATATCTGCCTTGGCCGTGAGAATTAGCGAGGGTTTAGCACGTACTATTGGCGAGAAGCAATCTGAATGGAACTGTTTTCATTTCCAGAGCTAAGAGAGATTTTGAGAGGAATAAAAATAGACAAAGGAATAGTCGGTGAGAGAGTGGTACACTACACCATGCCATCAACTCAACTTCTTTCGTGTCCTAGTCATTTCTTTCATGTCTGTCTCCACATCTCTTATTGATATTTTCTTCTACCTTTTGCCCTGGGGATTTCAGAACAAGGACTACCTTGTAATGTTAACAGGTTTTTTTCAGTGCATGTCCTATCCATCGGCAGCGTCTTCTCCGAGAACTAATATGGGTGAATGTATTTGAGGTGAACGCTCTATAGTACAACATTTTTTTAAACTTTCATATTAAAACACATATTTAAAATATATGATCTCTAAATCGGATTATCTTTATCGATATGCGGTGTATCAATATCCGGTTATCGGATGATAAACTCACAGTAACAGATGGAAGGACAGGACTCTGGTCACCGCATGATCTCAAATATAATGCTGGGTTCGCGTACGTAAAAAATGTTATAAAGTTTATGATGAGGTCAACATTCAAGAAGCGAATTATATTGGCAAAATAATATTTCAAAGATTATTTAAAAGGAATTGACATAGACTAAGGAGAAAGGACACGAAACATAAAAAAAGAATACGAAACATGAAAAAAGAATACCAAACATGAGAAAAGACGTTGAGATTCAGAAAGGACATCAATAAGGCGCAAGTGCACAAAATAGTCAAGAAAGTATATACAATAAGATAGAAAAAACATCATGCAGATCAGAAAGGACATTCAGTTTAAGTACAGATAGCAGCAGAGAAAGCATTTGGTTTGGTTTTGGTTTTAAGGACCATCTTTATTGCACACGGACAACTCCATCAGTGCTCTGATCTCCTCCCTTAGATCACACAAGGAGAATCTCAGCACAGTGCACGAACTCCGTAGCACCGGCGAGGATCCCAATGTGTGTATACAGGAATCACACATTCTATAAATATTTTTGTAGCGGGTAGGTTTTCCCTAATTTTGTTAATTTTGCCAGAGCAGCGGCCATATGGCCTACTCTTTACGATTTCCAACTGCCGAGGGATGTTTTTAACGTGCGCAACTTGCACACGGGACTCCTATTTTTTCGCCCTTATCCGACAAGGCTTGGAATCCAATCTCACTACCCAGGAGATCAGTTGGGAGTATGATATCATTAGGACCCACTGATCCTGAAAAAAATTACACCAAATGTGACAGAATGGGGCGACCCTTCTCGATCTCTGTTTTAATACGGCATTATCAGTACATTTGTGGTACTGATTTTTATTGGGTGCTTTAAACTGTCGCACTTTCCTTCTCTGCTATGTGTAGCAGATATTTTGTATTTTCCTTCTTACACCCACCTCTAAGGGATACGTTATTACGTCTGTTTGTTTCTCGTCCCTTCGCGAAGCTTTGCAAGGAGTGGCAGAAATAATATTAACGACAGGCAGGAAGGTAAAATTCTTTTGTACCAAATCTTGGCCACGAAGGATTAGCGCCACGAAAATCGCTAGTGTATTTGTTAAGCGCTGATAAAGGCCAGAGTACGGGGAGACAACTGATGGACAGACACAGATAAGAGATTACTTTCTGATAAAGTAATGAATTGTTACTTTTGGAACACATTGTCGAGTGAGGTTACCGATGCGTTTGTAAGTTAGTACAAGGGCAATCGGATGTTTACAGCCCATTTTAAGCAAAGTAATGTTTAAAATTTTGCACTAGATGTGAAGCCTAGAATTCAGAATTCCTTCTTAACATACTGGACACCTTTTATTTGAGTATTTATCAGGACTTACAAAAAACAGCCCAGGAAATCTCTATAATTTTAAACAAGGAAACCGGAACTGAGGGAACTGAAGGACCACACACGTAGTCGGAGAGGGAATCTATTGTTAAAACAACGACACCCCAGACGTGTGTAAGAGGCTGATTCAAGTCTCTTTTATTCATCTGAGCAAAAAGTATGTGAGCCAGGATTGGCGTAAGTTATTTTACATTCTATATGTTATTACTAACATATGAACTAACATATATATGTGTATTGCCATGTGAATTTTAATGTGTGAAAATCGCTCGGGGATGTCCACATCATTTGAGGCTGACAACCTCAGCGTGTGGAATGATGATTTCTAGTTACATGGAAGATCTCCACGCCCGTGCTGGTATACCTTTGTGGCGCAGCATTTTATTCACCTGTTTATCAAGTGCTCACAAGCTGATTTTATATATATATATATATATATATATATATATATATATATATATATATATATATATATACTTAAGCACATTAAAAACGCACCACTATTATATATATACTGATGCCGAGAAGCTGGGAAAAAAAAGTGTGGGAATGGATTTTCCCCGTGTTTGTCATGAGGTAGAGAGCGAATGGCTGCTGGAATGGAAAGTGCATGATTCAACCCACGGGTTTGTGTACAGACTACATGAAAACAATGAAAGTTACACGTGCAACACGATTCCAACAGCTATGACCCTGAAAATGTGCACGTGTTGTGGCAGTATACTCGGTATAAAAAGGCCGTTGAGACAAAACACCCAGTACATGGGCTTGAAATGCCACTACTCTCTGAAAACGACCGCCAACGAGCCATTGGTATGTTGGAGACCGGAATGAGCTCGCGGGCCATTGCCAGAAGGATGAATTGCCACCACAGCACTATTGTACGTCTCAATGAACGTTACGGAACCACTGGCAGTGCCAGGGATAGACTTCGGAGTGCCAACCACGAGTTACTACCCCTGCGCAAGATCGTCATATTGTGCTGAGTCACCTAAGGAATCGTTCTCTCCCGGCAAGTCAAACAGCAAGAGCAATAGTGGGTAGATGTGGGCAAGTCTCTCGAATGACAGTCATACGACGACTCAGAGAAACAGGCCTTACTGCAAGACGACCTTATGTTGGGCCAAACTTGACTCACAGACATCGTCAGCAGCGCCTGCAATGGGCAGAGCAACATGTCAGATGGACTAGACTGCAGTGGGATGATGTCCTATTCACAGACGAGAGCAGATTCAGCATATCTTTTGCTGATGGACGTATGCAGATTTGGCGACGGTGTGGAGAGCGCTTTGCAGATTGCTGTGTTCGTCAGCACAACCGATTTGGAGGTGGCAGTATTCACATTTGGGAGGATTCAGTTTTCACCATCGCTTGCCTCTTCACGTCTTCCGTGGAAATGTTAATGCTGTGACATATCAAGATGAGGTTCTGGATGCATTGGTTGCTCCTGCGTTCATAAATTATCCAGACTTGCAGCTTCTCCCCTTATTCAGTGTTTCTCTGAAGTGCTCTGCCCATCTTGTTTCCTGCCCCTGTGCTGTGGTGATGAGATTTCCTTGCTTGTCTCTTACTAAGGGCTTTCGACAGCATACACAGGGACAGCCTATGGAAAATTCTGAGGGCTTATGGAATTCCCAGCCGTATTGTTTCCATTATAAAAAGCCTCTATTCTAACTTTACGTGCAGTGTTGGATCGAGTAATGTAACTTTCGAAGTGAAAACAGGAGTACGACAGGGATGCCCCTTATCAACAACATTATTTCTAACAGTCATAGATTGGGTGATGCGCCAGACAACAGAGGGCAGTCCAAGAGGAATTAGATGGACAACGTTTTCTACACTGGAAGATTTGGAATATGCAGATGACATTGCACTACTCGCGCATTCACACCAACACATTCAAGACAAAACCGATAGACTGAATAAGTATGGCCAGCAGGTTGGCCTGAACATCAATTTGAAGAAGACAGAGGTCATGACACTAAATCTGGGCAATCCTGATCCAATAACAGTAAGGAACCAGAAGTTAGAACAGACAGACACATTTACTTACCTAGGAAGCATAGTAACACCTGACGGCGGAACAAGCAAGGACATTAAGAACAGAATGAATAAAGCGAGAACAGCCTTTGCTGTTCTCAACTACATTTGGAAGTCTTCCCAGTACAGCACAAACACCAAATTAAGACTGTATGAGAGCTGTGTACTTTCTGTGCTTCTCTATGGTGCGGAATGTTGGAGAGTAACAGAGAAGGAAATGTCGAAACTGTCCTCCTTCCACACAATCTGCCTAAGGAAAATTCTCCGAATCTTTTGGCCAAACACCATCAGCAACCAAGAACTACTTATTCGGAGTAACCAGGAGGACATGCACACTATCATAGCTGGCAGACGCTGGAGTTGGTGTCGTGAGAAATTCTAATCCACATATATAAATTACAACGTAAATGTAAAGCCTAACAAATAAATTTAATAAAAGGAAAGAAGAATGGTAACGAACAGTGCTGTCACAATGACTGTACTCGAATCCCCCCTTGTTTTCTACTTCGTCTGCGAATTGTAACGTTTCACGTTGATAGTAAAAGCCTACTACATCTCTACACGCTTTCTTCAATGAAACGTGTGCTGCTTTTCTAAGAAAACCTTGAGATACGCAAGTTGACCTAGATTTAAAATTCCATTCATATCATTTTATACACTATGTTACCAAAAACGAAAGACAGATGGACTAAAGATAGATAGAAAGAAAGGGAGGGGCAAAAGCCAGAACACTTGCAACACTAAACACGCGTCGCGATACACAATTACTACCATCACGCGTGTAATGCCACAAGCACTGGCTTTTTTTCAAATCGTCAGTGATAAAAAACACTACCCATAAAGAGAGTTATGTTTAAAAACCTGAAAAACGCTTATTAGGAAACATGACATTATATCGGTTTACGTTTGAAAACATTACAGTACCCAGACACCACATCGTGTTCGAAGTAAACAGGAGGTAGAAGAAAATACATATTTTGAACGCAGCCACTTAGCCCCATAAAATTTATATATTTGGGTTCCTTGTGACTTGCTGACAAAGAATATGTTAAGTGTTATGCAAATAGTCTAGGAATTAACAAGTTATAGCCAAAATAAAATGATGGTGCTGTCAGACAACACCAAGAAGCATATTTTTATAAATAAAAGCCTGAGACAGAGGCAGCTCGGAATTTGTGCCATAAGTTGTGCAATTATTCTTCACCAGTCAACGTATCTGTTTATTATTATTCCATGAATTGTGGTAAGCTTGACATATTTGATATCTTTTAATGAAAATTGAATGTAAATTAATAATTTATGTCTGTATATGTGCGTGGTTCAGTAGCGAACCTGAGGCAAGGCCTATATATATATATAAGTTGCTCCAACCTGAACAGAAGGTGTCAGAGGAAAGTAAAACTACATGGAATTACCAAATAGTACACTGACACCTATCTTATTGACTAGAAAGAAATAATGCTGGACTTGCAGAGGCGTAGTAACCATTAGGGAGGAGTATACTGGTGAAAATTTTTATAGATGAAGCTGACAGTTGGCCTACCGCTCTGAACTCAGTGTTTGTTATGTATTGTGTTCAGTCTGGAAGGGTATTATAAATTAGTTCTGAAGTAGGAGGTACAACCTTCTTGTTTCAGGGACCGTGGTCCTAAAGTTATTGAGCAGCACCTGGTCAGAGCTTTGCTGAATCCAGAGGCGGACCGCATACTCCTTGGTCCATATAGCAATCAGTGTGGTGTCTCCAGAACACAGGGAGGCTATCGAGCAGAGGAGTCTTTTCCTGCCGCCATCACGACAGATAAGAATCTGTGGCCAGCGGAGCTCAACATTATGCCCCTATAAAACTGACAATATATAAACTAAGAGGGGAAATAAATTGTTTTAATGTCAGGAACTGAGAACATCTCCAATACTAGTTCCAACAGAAACAAACACTTGAAGTTATGATGACAAATAACAACTTAGATTGACATATAAAACCAGTATTACCTCATAGACTACTACACAACTGACCCACATATTATAATATTAATAAAATATGTCACTACAAGATTCATATTTATAAATTATGTACATATAAATTGTGATTACAATATATTATGATTCCTGGTTCACTGTGTAATTGAATCAGGATCTCCATTGGTAACAGTACTTAATACATGAATATTTGAAAATTTATCAGTGACTTATTTAAGATAGTCTCATAGAGTGTTATATGTATGTGAGTGTCAAACTGTTGTCAAGTGTGGTGGAATAAATTAAAGTGTTTATTTGTCTGTTATTGTTGTGACTTACACATCATCATTTACAAAACCCTAGACATTCAACGTTGTCATCACTATATTCCAGAATAATTCTGACTGAGATATAAATATGTGGTAGCAAGTAAGGTCACCTGTATTACACTACACTTATGACAAATATATTGAACGGGAAGAAAGAAGATTAGAAAAAGAGGCCGAAAGAAAATTAGAATCTGAAAGGTTGGCCGAAGAAAGAAGGTTAAAGGCTGAGGCTGAGGCTGAGACTAAGAGGCTGCAGGCTGAGGCTGAGACTAAGAGGCTGCAGGCTGAGACTACGAGGTTGCAGATTGAGGCTGACAAGGAGGCTAAGAAATTGGAGGCAGAAGAAAGGAGACTGGCTGCAGAAAGGGAAGAGAAGAGATTAGCTGCAGAGAGGGAAGCAGAAAAGGAGGAGAAGAGATTACAAAGGGAACATGAATTACGACTAAGGGAGTTTGAGTTTCAAGGCCATGCTTCTGAAAATGGTGCCAGTCCCTTTGCCTCTGATGCCACTGCTAGTCAGGGAGCCTCAACCTCAGCTATGAACTTTCATTTAGATCATTTTGTTGAGAAAGACGATGATATTGAGAGCTATCTAAATAGGTATGAACTATTAGCTACCACATATGGGTTAGAGAGAGAAAGGTGGAGCTTAAAGTTATCTCAAGGTCTTCGTGGGGCAGCTTATGAAGTTTTTGCAAAAATGAGCAGAGGTGATCAGGAAAATTATGACATGCTAAAGCAGGCTCTGTTGTTAAGATATGAAAAGAACGCAGAATTTTATAGGAAAAAATTTAGGAACGCTAAACTACTGTCAGGTGAAACCTATCACCAGTTCTCTGCACGGTTAGTGACATACTTGGAGAAATGGACTTCTCTGGGGAAAACCCAAGATCTTAAGGAAATGGTCCTTATAGAACAATTAAGAGAGTCCATGGCTCCAGACCTGAGAAAGTTTCTCATGGAACAAGGTGCAGAGAGGCTGGGTGAGTTGCTAAATGTTGCAGAAAGGTATCAATCAGCTCAGGCAGAGGTATCAGGTAACAAAAAGAAACAGGTGGAAAATTTTAGGGCACCACAGAACATTAATAAATTTGATCCTAGAGATCAAAACAGAGGTAAGCACCAATTTGATAGGCCACGGTATGACAATAAAAATAAAACCCCACAATTCGAAGAAAGGAAATATGATGAAAGAAAATCTTACAACCAAGGAAAAAGGTGGTGTAAAAATTGTAAGATGAACAATCATGACACTGACCATTGTAGAAGGAAACCTCCTCATTGTGCTGCTATGACATCGGGGAAAAAGGAAAAGAAGGTCAAACCTGCAGAACTACAGGAACCATACCATCCACCAGTGTGTGAAGATTTCATCTGTAATGGTGTCACTATAAGGTGTTTATATGATACCGGTTTAGATTACGATTCCGTTGTGAGTTCTCACCTGGTGCAGGCCGATCAATACACCACAGAAACAGTGGAGATTCAAACTGCAACCAAGGATGTAGCTACCATGACACTTCCCGTCGCCCGGATAAAGGTGAAAACGCGATATGTGGAAGGAATCATAAAAGCAGCAGTGATAAATGAGCCAATCTACCCTCTGATATTGGGGTGTAGATATGTCTTCTTGGGGAATCCCAAGAGACCTGTGATATTGGCAACAGTGCAGACCAGATCACAGTCTAAAAAGGAGGAGGATAATCCAATAAATACTCATCCAGATGAGATGAGGAAGGCACAGGCTGAGGACAAAAAAACTCAAGCCGTGTTTCAAGAAGTTGCCCAAAACCCATACACCTCCAGGCAAGGGAGAGTTTTATATGAAGAACAAGCTGATATATAGGAAGGCTGGATCTGAATCCAATGGTCACGGACAGCTGGTCCTTCCCACTTCATATAGGACTAAAGTGTTGGAACTAGGGCATGCGATTCCCTTCAGTGGTCATATGGGGATCAGCGCAACAGGACAGCGTATAGCTTGTCACTGTTTCTGGCCAGGGATAACTGAAGATATCAAACGATATGTAAAATCCTGCCCAGAGTGCCAACGAGTAGCACCTAAACATTGGACTGCACCAGCAACTCTGGGGGAAATGCCCATAGTGGGAACACCCTTTGAGAGAGTTGCCGTGGATCTTGTGGGACCTCTCACCCGAACCAAGAGAAGGAACAGCTACATTCTGACTCTGGTGGACACATGTTCTATGTGGGGAGAAGCGGTAGCCCTGTCATCGATTGATTCTAAACATGTGGCAGAGGCATTGCTCACAATTTTCACAAGGTTAGGCTTTCCCAATCAAATCTTGACTGATAATGGCTCTCAGTTCAAGGGGAAACTAACAGAAGAAGTTTTCAGGATCTTCCAGGCCAAACACTTCCATTGTAGTGTGTACCATCCCCAAGGGAACGGCCCCCCCCCCCCCCCCCCCCCCCCCCCCCCCCCCCCCCCCCCCCCCCCCTCAAGTGGAAAGATTTAACGGCACGTTGATGTCGATCCTGAGAAAGTTGGCACACGAAAAACCAGATACATGGGATCAGTACCTGCACGCCGCCCTCTTTGCTTATCGGGAGGTACCCCATAGTTCAACCGGTATGGCCCCGGCAACATTATTGTTTGGAAGGCCAATAAAAGGTCCACTCGAAGCTCTGTTAAGAACGTGGACGGATGAAAAAGGCAGAGGAAAATATATCATACATCCTCATACCAATATGTAAATGAGCTGACCACTCGTTTAAAAAACTGGCTGGAAACTTGCCAATGAAAATTTGAAACAAGCCAGGAAGAAACATGCTGCCTATTATAACAGGAAGGCGAAAGACAGAAATTTGGCTGTGGGAGAGAAGGTACTGCTTCTTTTGCCCGGGAGTCAGAATAAGTTACAAATTGGATGGCAGGGTCCATATACAGTTCTAGAGAAGGTGTCTAGAACAATTATAAGATAGATAAGAAGGGGAAAGAAAAAATCTATCATGTGAATCTCCTGAAGAAATATTTGGAAAGAGAACATCAGGAAGAGACACACTTGTTGACCTTGTCCATCGCCATGGAGATGAAAAAGGAACCACTTTCATCATTTGAATATCCATTACATCCCCTGTGAGGACAGCGGCACAGGTGAAAATCAGTACACATTTAACGAAAAAATCAGAAAGAGAGAGTGCAACAGGTTCTAGAAAATCAATGCAGAGGTGTTAACGGACCGACCGGGGCATACAACTTTATTGGAATATGATATGAAACTGATAGACCCCACACCTGTCTGTATGAAACCCTATTCGATTCCTTTTGCTAAGGAGAAAGCTTTGAAGGAAGAGATAGACTATTTGTTGAAGGAAGGAATTATTTCACACAGTGAATCTTCGTATAGTTCCGGTGTTGTACTCTTAAGGAAGCCCTCTGGAGAACATAGACTCTGTATAGATTACAGGAGACTGAATGCTATTACAGAAGGACAGGTAGATCCATTGCCGGATACAAATCAGTTGTTTGCCAGACTAAATAAAGCTAAATATTTCTCAAAAGTGGATCTGAGTAAAGGATACTATCAGATTCCAGTAAAGCCTGAGGTTAGGCCATACCTAGCTTTTAGTACCTCAGAAGGACACTATGAGTTTAATAGATTGCCATTTGGATTGAAGAATGCGCCTAGTGTCTTCTCTAGAATGATGAGAAAATTATTGGATCCTCTGAATAATCCCTGTATAACAAATTTTATGGATGATATCCTAATAGCAACAGAAACATTTGAGGAACACATTGACTCTCTGAACATGCTGTTTGATCGACTTAGGGAGGCAAATTTAACAGCCCGACCAACCAAATGTTGCGTTGGATGTAAAGAATAGGAATTTTTGGGACACACAGTTTATCAGGGAAACATGACCCCTGACCCAAAGAATTTAGAGAAACTACAGAAAGCCCCGAGACCACAAACCAAGAAGGACGTGAGATCCTTTGTCTCATTATGTGGTTTCTACCAGAAGTATATCAAAAACTTTAATTCCATATGTGCACCGTTAACTGATTTGACACGTAAAGGACATCCAGATCGCATTACATGGACACCACAATGTGAAATGACTTACCAAGAATTGAAGGAAAAGCTCACAAGTAAACCCATTTTGAAATTACCTGACTTAAGTCAAGAATTCATAGTAAGGACGGATGCAAGTAATATTGGGTTAGGTGCAACTCTGCTACAGAAATCAGATGCATTGGATGGGGAATTAAGCCCAGTGGCATATGCTAGCAGAAAGTTGAATAAAGCTGAAATCCACTACTCAACTAGCGAAAAAGAATGTCTTGCAGTAATATGGGCAATAAAGAAATTCAATATTTATCTGTATGGGAAGGCATTTAAGTTGCAAACGGATCACAAACCTGTATCGTTTCTAGCACAGGAACTAATAAATAATTTCCACGATGTTGTAGTAATATAAAAAAGTAATACACTGACAATATATACGGTCTGTTTTAAAGCGGGGGAAGAGATTTGAGTCGTGAGAAATTCTTGAAATCCACATATAATAAAGATCTAACTGTTGAGTAAATGTGCTAAAAAGTAGCCTAACAACAAAATAAATATTCCTCATAAAAGGCTGGAAAGAATAATGGTTAAAAGAAACATTGCCTGTCACAATGAACTGTAAACTCGATCATCACCCCTTGTTGTTTACCTACCTTTTCGTCTGTCCAAATTGGTAAACGCTTGTCTTCCCACTCGAGATATTAAAAGCTCCACTGCTTCAATCCCCCGCTAGCATCGCAACGCTTTCTTCGATAAAACGTGTAGCTGTATTTTTCCTTTGGAACCAGAAAAACCTTTGAATGATAGCGCTCACGCCTGAGCTATGATCATTGGACCATATTCCATTCATAGTCATTATCTACAAATCATTACCCCCAATAAACTACAACCTGACAGAGATGGACCTTAAAGATAGAAAGAAGAAGGGCCAGAGGGCTTGAAATCCAGACACGCCAATGCAACACTAAACACCGTCCCTCACGATACACAATTACCTACCCGATCACTGTGTAAGTGCGGCCTAAGAGCGGCGCAACCTACAGCCTTTTTTTTTCAAATCGAACAGTGCTAACAAAACGACTACTTGGCAAAATGAGCAGTATACAGTGTTTAAAACTTACCAAACACCTAACGCTTATCAAAAACACATGAGAATTCCACTGTTTTTATTGTCAAACCTGAAAACGCTCTGACAGATAACGGAAGTACAGGTGGGCGGTTCGTACATAACTTGAGATATAAAAAAAACAAGTACTTACTACTGTTTGAAAACAACTACGAATTGATACGGCAGCCACTGGACCCCACCCCTAGTTTTCGATAGTGTAAACGAGTGCCGGCTTACTGAACAGGAATATGTCAGTGCAAGAAAATACAAAGGTATTTTTTGCGAACTCCGCAGGCCATTAATTAGGTTTTTGTCCCCCATAGAAGACTCGCTCAGTTTATGATATATATTGGATTTCCTTATGACTTGCTGATGAAGAATATGTTAAGGATGGGCTTATTGGTGCAAATAGTCATAGCTCGACAAATGTATTGAGCAAGCCTTATGAGGCAGCAAAAGATAGAATAATGGTGGTGTGAGCGGGGGGTGCTGTCAGACAGACGCGCCAAAAGAGATTCAGTAATCGCTGCAGTGATGGCAGAGTTTTTAACACGCGCATTGTAAAATACGGAAAAAGCGTCCAATATGTTACCTCACTATTTTGATGGGTACTAGGGATGAGGGAATAAATGAATAGTAGCTAAAACACTGATTATGTCGGACTATAAATGTCTCATAATTATTGTCTCAAGATTTATGAGTAGGAAGTAGAGAGCTCACAATGTTTTCAGATCGATGGGAAGGAAACCGTTTATTGATTCTCAGGTTGAGCGTCAAACGCATTGGGTAATACTATTATAGTTGATCAGCGATTGGATTTCAGAAACCCATCCGAACCCCGCACTTATAGTCCAAAATAAAGCTAAACTTAGACGCGTCATTACGTAATCTTAAAACAGATATTCCATTTCAAAATATTACAATCTTTCTAAGCATCACAATAGCTGAGAGATGCATAAGCTAGATGAGCTTATTTGTATAACAATATAAAGAAAAGGTGAATTATGCCTGAGACAGGCAGATGATCGTGTGAATTGGGGTGTGCCGAGCATATAGATGTGCCTTGGGTATCCACGTGATAATGTTCACAACCAGTTTGTGAAAAGTAATCTGTTTTAATTATTATATCCATGAATGTGTTGTTAGATTTGATATCTGTATTGTACATGAAAATGTGATCTATAGAGGAATTTTTATGATGTATATTTGCGAACAAGATGAGAATAGGTAAATAAATAATAATTTAGAAAAATAAAAAAGATCACAAGGCCTATATTTTAATAATAGTCGAAACCTGACTACATGCCTAAATATATATATATTAAGTTGCTCCAACTCTGAACAGAAAAAGGTGTCCAGAGAAAGTAAAACTACATGGAATTATCCAATAGTACACTGACACCTATTCTTATTGACCTAGAAAGGAAATAATGCTGGACTTGGGGCAGAGGCGTGAAGTTTAGACCATGTAGGGGGTAGTAGTACTGGTAGAAAATTTTGTATAGATGAGGCTGATCCAGTTGGCCTAATCCAGGACTCTGACTCAGTGTTTGTTATGTATTGCTGTTTCAGGCTCTGGAAGGGTATTATAAATAAGATTCTGAAGTATGAAGGTATACAACCTCTGTTTTTCCCAGTGGACCGTGTCACTAAAGTTATTGAGTCAGCACCTGGTCAGAGCTTTGCTGAAATTCCAGAGCGGACCGCCAATACTCTAAGGTCCATTAAATAGCAATCAGTGGTGGTGTCTCCAGAAAAACAGGAGGCCTAATCGAGCAGACGGAGAGTCCTTCTCCTCGCCGCCAATTCACGGATCAGAATAAGAATCGTGTGGCCAGCGGAGCTCAACGTTATGCCGTCTCTTATAAAACTGACAATAAAAGTAAACTAAGAGGGGGAAGATAAAATTGTGTTTAAGGGGGTCTCAGGTAAGACTGAGAGACATCTCCAATACGTAGTTCCGAACAGAAACAAACACGTGTGGAAGTTAATGATGACGAAAAAGCAACTTAAGATTGACAATAAAATCCGAGTATTTGGACGCTCTTAGAGGCTATAAGCACAACTGACCCGGACGATATTTATAATATTAAATAAAATGAGGAGTGTCACTAGGGCAGAGATGTCAGTATTTACTTAGAATTATGTAGCATATAAAAACTTGTGACTTCTACAAATCATATATTACCATCGTCAATTCCCTAGTTCTCACTCTTGTCTAAATGAAATCAGAGTACTCTCCTCCCATTCGAGTAACGAGTACTCTTAACATAACATAGAACATATATCCCGCAAAAACACTTTTATCAGTGACACGTTTTCATTAACCTAAGAATTAGTCGCATAGAGTGTTATATGTT